>CM034153.1:532439996-533039996 GCA_019776745.2 Taxus chinensis | reverse complement strand
TCTTTCATTCGCGGTTTTCTCTAATCCTCTGTGAATTCCTCTAGACTTTGGCGGCTTTCTTCTTATATTCGTGGATTTCCCAAAACTTGATGAGGAACCTTGTCAACAATATTGTATTCTCTCTCCCTTTCATCTATCTCAATTTTTAGTGTATTAGAGTGTTAGATTAAGAATCAATTTTCTTTGTTTCTAATTTGTATTTTCACTAGCCATTGTTTTACATGTACAATAGAATTTTTAGGATCCTTTCTATTCTGTCATTCATCACGGATCATGTGCACATGTTAATTTTTACATTTTTTTACATAATTTTTACACACTTGGATTGAATTTTTCATATACACATATTTGAGTAATATTTTTCTCTTCTCTTTTACAGCTCCATCCTTATGGGAAGCAATAGTCACATCATCAAACAACATCAACAATATGTATAATCTGACATATACACATACACTTTTCACCCATAGGGTCACTTCCTCTTCTCTAACTTACATGCTTTATATTATTCACATAAAGATTTTTGTTGTCTCTTTAGCACGTTTTTTTCCATTGATCTACATAGTTATCAAGTATGCATATCTTATCTACTTTATGTTATCAAGAATTCACTCAACAACATAAAGTGGTGGTAAATGTAGACACTAAATCACACACTTGGGTATATTTATAGGTATTGATCACATACCACTATTAATATGATTCCTAAGTGAGAAAAGTACTAATTGAATATTATCTTTGGCCTCTTCACTTTCTTTCTAGTTTTTTTCTTGTCTTTACACACCCTAATGCCATGTATGAATTTTGATAATTCATATTTTTTGAGTCTAGACACTAGCGCCTAGTCAGGATGCCAGCGCTCAGGCACCCCCATCCCCTCTGGGAACTCCCTAACTCTTTGTATCTTTCTCACATATTTTGGGTCCTTTTTAGTTGTTGTGAATCTTTTTTTCTTATGTTTCGGCTTTTTATTGGTTAATTACAAAATTCAAAAAATTGGAATCATATAAACACAAAGCTATGTGACCATAATAAAATACCAAGCTCTAAGCATCTACTACTATCACCTAAGGTTGTATTCAAACAAATTTCAATAACATAAAGGAATCCATCTCGATATCATTCAAGGGAAAAGGACTGCATTCTTCTGCATACACTTCATAGTAGGGTATTTTCATTTTTCCATGCACACATCTACTTACATCAATACATCTATCTATTGATCACTATCAAGTGAATCTTATAGAATAACCACCAATGGCATGATTCTACACACACACACACACACATGAAAAAATACATAGAGTTTGATATTTAGTGCAACACATGGATCATAAGTTAACTCATTCGATTTATCATCGAGATCAGTATGACTCCCCATTTAGATCTTTTCCTTTTTTAGGATTTGATGGGTTCTAGTTTTTTACACGTGCTCTTTCTATTGTAGGTTTCAAGAAGATTCAAAAATCAACCAGGGACATATAGGTTACTAAAAGTGACATTCAATGAACCTATTGTGACACGGTAAAATTCAGTTTCTGAAAGTTTTCGTAGTCCTATTCCCCTAGGAGAAGTCTCTAGTGTCCTAGTGTCCCTGACCCAATCTAAGCACCCTAGTCCCAACATTTCAAACACACATAATTTTATGAGTTTTTTTATCATAGTTTCCTTGTCCCTTTTATCATTTTTCCAATTCAGCACAGTCCAGGATTAATTGTAAAATCAACTAAGTATTTAATCCCTTCTTTGAGACCTAGGGTTTCATATTTTCTAGCTTATTACTAAGGTAAGATATGTACTTTATTTCTTGATAATTTTGTTTGTGAAACTATAATATATAGGGTTTAGTAATTTTAATATTTTTTAAATGAGTTTCCTTGTTTAATCAGCTCACCCAAAGAGCTGGAATCTAAAGCTTCAAGGTACACATTTTTTATATCGTACCTCAATGTGTCCCATAATGTCTAATAGATTTCAGAGGGGAATCCATCAATGCACAAAGATTTAACAATATTAATTTGAAATTAATTTAATTTAAGTTGAATTAAATCTATTTTCAAATTGATTACCATATGTAATGATATACGAGTGATAGAATACATTTAATGGAAAATCTAGAAGCAAGAAAATAAAATGAAACCCTAAGAAAGTGAGAGAGATAGATAACTTATCCAATTTTTGAGTTATCTAGAAGTGATATGGGATGAGAAACTACTGGGACATACTGAGAATATTGTTATCAAGGCTCACTAGATATTCTGCAACTCAAATATGTGTAGGACAGAAGTTCACATGGGAGGACATGAGTGCCTGGGTGCTACAAAATGATTTGGCGCTAGCATCTAGTTAGATGCTCAAGATTGGATCCTTTCTAGGGTGGAAGAGATTTGTTGTTTATCATATTTTTATTTCGATGGTTTTTCTCTAATGTCTTCAGTCGTACTTGTAATATGAAAAATAGATACCTAGCTACACATACGTAAAACCCACATCAAACCTAATAAATAAGATGTAAAATGAGAAGTGGGACTAACCTCGACAGTCACCCGAAGATTTATCTTATGACTGAGCCTTGTACTACATCTTAGAATCCATGTATTTCTATGTGAATGTGTGTGTAATTATGCCCTAGGTCATCCTTATGCAAGTTTCACTATGATAGGGGGCTAGATCTAGAATGTTCCAAGTATGTAAATGTGTTAGATGGAATAAAATGAAATTTCCCTCCTATTTTATGTATGCTGAGTGATGAAACCTTTGTTCCTTGTGTGAATGTGCTATATGTACACATTTATAATGATCTTGCACCTTAGATACAAACTTAGGTGATAGTAGATAATTCTTAATGCTTGGCCTTAAATTTATAAGAAGTAATTAAGTATAGATATAATTCCCTTGTTTGAATTTTGTAATTGACAAATGGAAGTTTGAACCAAAGTACTAAAATATGCCCAAAAATTAAAAGATACCTGAAAGGGTGTGAAAAGGATAGGGAGGGTCAAGAGTGCATTGGAGGGACAAGAATATCTTGGTGCTTCTGTCCTAACTAGGTGCTACTGTTCAAGATCATAAAAGATGAATCAGCTGAGTACAGAAAAGGATGTAAGATGAATAAGACCAGAAAGAGTGCAAGTGATAAAGAAAAAATTCTAAAAGGATTTTTCAACCACTAGTTTCCTTGCTTACAAATCACGTATATATTAGTATGCTTTAAGACCTAGAAATGTACCCAATTACATATATTTTATGTCTACATTTTCCCCCACTTTATGTTTTTGAGTGAATACTTAATAGAATAAAGTAGATAAAATATGCATACCTTGTAACTGTCTAGAGAAGAATGTAGTTGATGGTGTGTCATGTAGGAAAGAGAAGAAAGAGTTGATCATAGTATGAAGAGTGGAAACTAGGAAATTGAAGTAGATCCTAGGGGAGAAACGTGTGTGTAGTAGTTTGTTTTTAGAGCTTGTGATTTCTGATATGAGCTTCTTCTTGTTGCACGTAAGGGAAGACCTGTAAAAGAAGAGTGAGAACATTTTCAAAGTTATGTATACTAAAAATGAAATCAATGTATATATAATTAAGTAACAAGTGTGTACAAGAAAGTGTGCACTTAATGTGTATAAGAGCATAAGATAGAAAATTTTCTAGTGTTATTAGAGTTCGTGGATTTGAATGTTGATGGTGATTCCTCTGGGTGATCTCATGCCAAGAGAGATGTTTTTTTGGAGATCTCATGCCAAGAGTGATTTTTTTGGGATATCTCGCAATAAAAGAAGATTTTTGGGGAGAGAGGTCAGGTTTTTCTCTCCTTACATAACACTTCCCCATAAGCACCACTTCAGAAGGTACATCCCTAATTTTTAACCTATTGTTCATGTTGTTATTTTTGTAGCTGATTGAATGCATTATTTAACTAGAGGTAAGTTCCTGTTATAGGATAATTGTACTTTAAAATGCTATAAATTGTGCTGAACTGAGAAAACTGATTATTTTTTCCCTAAGAACACAAACACCCACTACTACTATCTAGAGCTAGGGGATAGTGTTTTCTCCATCTTTGATCAAAGTCTGATTCTATTCCACTCTGTAACTATGTACCTATGTCATTTATGTATTTTTTTAATCATATTTGGAGTTATGAGCATTTATAAATGTGATTTGTTCACCCAATAGATGTCACCCTCATTTGGGGTACATGTGAGGATTGTAGAAGAATGTGGCCCAAGTTAGAGGACCTTATAGTGATCTAAATTTGATACTTGCATGGGCTAGGGGATGTGCATGGTAGAAACCAAGCCACATGAAAACAAGATAGGCTTGTAACAAGTGTTAGTGAAAATGAGTTATCATGCAATAGAAGAAAGTGTCGAAAGTAAGTACAAAAACAAGAGGTACTGCAAAAAGAGGGTTATATACATGGGACATTATTAATAATGTCACAAGACAATCAAGGAAAAATTGGCCATAAGTAATCAATGATCAAGCGAGATAGAGGGAATAACCCATAAAAAAATAGAAAACAATAACAAGCAAGAAAGTCATGCAAGGAAAATGTTACACATAAAGCACCCATTAGTATATTAGAAATATATGTAGTATGTTCAGGCATGTATATATTAGAAAACATTAAAGTGATAGTTCTAATAAGTAGTAAATAACATATCAATAGGACCTGTGAGTTATATAGTATGAGAGTAGTAAAGGTAGATTCCCCTAGGAGACTTAGTAGGAATGAAAAAGACTAATGCCGAGCATTATGCATCATATGAAAAATTGTAAAAGTCCTTCATTCACCTCAAGATTAAAAATGAACATGCATCTGTTTACAAAAAAATATATTTACATACTAATAATCCAACTAACATGGAAAAGAAAGTGTAATGTGTAAATAATATAAGACAACAAGAGTAAATACAACCAAGATGTGTAGATGTTCTGTTTATGTGAAGGTGTTCTACGATATTTAAAATATATAGAGGAGAGTTTCATGTTTCCACTAGTAGATATGTGTGAGATGAGTTTCATTTAGGAATTATCTCTCAACAATAATGAATGGCTCATGGAATAATAGTGCATCATCGAGTACTAAGTGTGTGTTGTATGTGCTTGAGAGTTGATGCTAGAAAATATTTATTGTGAAGCATTGAGTGTGAAAATTATGTGATGTGAGGTTCATTTAATAAGTACACCCTAAATAGTCAAGTGTGAATTGTATATCTAGAGTGAATCATCAGGTAATGAAGATTAAGTATGCAAATGAAAGATGTGGTGATACTTGAAAAGATTGTCATGAAGAACAGAGTGAGAGAGAGTAGTAGATGGTAGGAAATATCTATCATGAAACACTAAGTGTGAAGTGTGGAAAGATTAGATGATGTGAGGTTCATTGATGAATTATTCCCTCAATAATCAAGTGAGAACCATAGCACTAGAGTGCGTCAATGGGCAATAAATGTGTTGTATGAGAGTAGATGCTAGGAAATATGTATCATGAAACATTGAGTGTGAAGTGTAGTAAATGGTGTGAGGTTCATGGAAGAAGTGTTCCCTCAATATTCAAGTGCAAACTGTAACACTATAGTGCATCATCGAGTAATGTGGAGGAATTAGGTTTCCCCCAAATGTGGATGCCGAGATGATCTGTGCAATGAGAGTAGTAGGAAAGGGCCCATGATATGCTAAAGAATATGAACATATGTCATGTTAAAGTACATGTATCATACATGAGGAGTAATATTGTGCCATGCATGTGGAGAAACTAGAATATGTATAACATTGGTAAACATATGATCTGTAAAATCTTCAACTTTTGAATTATCCATAGAATCACAATTAATTGTTGTTGTTCTACTTTCTATTAGAAAATAACATATATAGCTAGTGAATGAATTATGCTTGTGCTTATAATCAAAAATTTGTAGAAAGGGAAAGAATATCGACTCATACACCAACAATTTTATCCTAGAAAACCTCTATAGGAGGAAAACCCAGTCGGGAAGGGAAATTGCTCTTTCTTCTCACTTTTATTAGCCAATTCAATAATAAGTATAAAAATTACAATAAGTATGAAAGAGAAGTAGATAATATCTCACACTTCCTCCCAGTTACTTGATTTCTCTTACTTAATTACTCCTTACTTCTAAAAATCAAAATTCCAACACTAAGAGATTCTTACTCACTTGCTTCATGCTTTGATGCCTTTGTTCTCTTCCATAACATGAATTTATAGTATTTATCATTTTCTCCCATCATTGGAGAATGGGAAAAGTCATGCAAAAGAAGAGACATGGTCACCCTTTGGAATTCTATAAATTTTTGTGTTATATTTAATTTTCTATCCGCAAGAGCCAGGACCGCCACCCAATGCAAACTGACGGTTCTATCACTAAACAGACATGACCTCTGTGTATATTTTTTATTCTTCATGTTGGCTGATTTGATAAAGTAGAGTCATTTTAGATCTCTATGGATCACACCTCCCCTACTTAGGATGCTTTTGGTCCCAAAAAATCTTAGTGGTGGAGTAGATGAGGAAATAATTCCCTCACTTGCTCCTTCGGGTACCACTGGGCCTGCCTTGGTGTCTTTCATTTCAGTCCAATCTCCCAAGACACCTATGAACCTCTCCTAGTCTCTCTGACCTTTTGTTGTAGTACTACATCCTCCTCCAATTCACCTTGTGAGTCCAAGATGAAATCCTCAATGGAAGGTAGAAAATGTAGTTTTTCATCTTCATCTATTGTGGATGGCTCATATAGGTGCAAGTTCTCATAGTTTACTACAGAGTACATCCTCATGAATGATGGAAAATAAAGTCAAAAGGAATTTTATCCAACTTGCTCCAATATGGTGAAGGGTCCATATCATAATGGCTTGAGCTTCTGTGCTTGACCTTGTAGTCTCTCCTTGCTCAAGTAAATCCAAACTCTATCTCCAACATGAAGCTTATGTTCCCTTCTATGCTAATCGTGCCTAGCTTTATACTTGTCCTAAGATTTCTCTAGTTGTTCCTTGACTTTGAGATGAATTTTCTGGATCCTCTCAATGAATTTTTTTTCTCTAGTCACCTTTGTGTCTCGTGTATCCTTCTCATCATGTTTTCTAACTGCTATGTCCAATGGATTTGTAAGTAGATATCCCAAGCATGCTTCAAATGAAAACTTCATAGTGGATGTGTGTACTTCCCAGTTATAGGAATGTTGAATGTAGGCTAAGGATTCATCCCAAGTCCTTAGGTATTTGATGTTATACACTCTGATCAACTATACCAAAGTCTTGTTTACCACCTCTATTTGTCCATATGTCTATGGATAGAAAGTTGTGCTCCTCTATAACCTGGTATCCATCTTATCCCAAAAAGTAGTCTAAAATTTCCCCAAGAACCTGGAATCCCTTTCAGAAACAATAGACTTTGGCAAACTAGAATGCACACATACATTAGCAAATAAAATATCTTCCACCTCATGTGCTTTTACTATCTTTTAAAATTCCGTAAGAATACACATCTTACTAAATCTATCGACAAAAACATAGAGATAGTCATGGCCATGTTTAGGCATAGGTAATAATCCAACAAAATTCATAGAAATGTCCTCCCATGGTCAAGTAGGTACCAGAAAAGGCATATAAAAACCCTCTTTCCTAGTCTTAGGCTTGCTAGTACAACAAATTTTACATCCCCATATAAATTTTGATACTTCTTCCTGCATATTGGGCTAATACACATACCTTTACAAGTGGGCTATGGTATTACCAACACTGAAATGTCCCCCTACTTTCAAGGTATGTGCTTCCCTCATCAATAGAATTTTCTCTTCTTTTGGCACACAAAGCTTCACCCATCGATAGAGCAGCCCGTATTTGAGATAAAAATCTTCAATCCTTGTTCTTTCAGCCCCTTGGGATTGAAACTACTAAAATGTCACCCAAAAGTCTTTGTCCTATGAATATGCCTCTCTGTAAGCTTCCTTCATGAAGGGCTTGATCTAAGAGATAATGGCCAAACAACAAAACTTCTCCTGTGTGGGTGGCCTAGACAATATGTCTGCCACCAAGTTTGTACTACCATTCTTGTATTTAATCACCAAATAGAACTGCTGAAGGAACCCCATCCATTTGTAGTGTCATGCCTACTATAATTTAGGTTGTGCTTGCAAATACTAGAGAGGTTTTTGGTCAGTTTGCACAATAGTTTCTTTACCCAACAAATAATGCTTCCATTTTTTAATTTCCTGAACTAGTGCATACATTTCCTTATCATATACTAAATATACTTTAACTGCTGAAGTAAAAGTTTCATAATTATAACATATGGGTTTACCTCCTTGAAGAAACATTGTGCCCATGGCGTAATCACTGGCATCTGTCTCTACTTCAAAAGGATGCTGCAAATTAGGAAGAGAAAGTACTAGATCATGACTAATATTTTATTTCAATAACTCAAAGGATTTTTCTTATTCCTTACCCCAGTCAAAACTCTTACTCTTTTTAGCCACTTTGTGTAGAGGTGCTAAAATCATGGAGAATCCCATAATGAAATTCTACATACACTACACTACTCCCACAAAACTCCTAGTTTTTATGGGTCCTGTTGGTGTTGGAAAATTAGTGATGGCTTCCACATTCTTTGGATCCACTCATAGCTCTCCTCCTCTAACCATGTGCCCAAGATAGAAAAGTGAATGTTTGGAAAATTCACATTTCTTCATATTACAAAGAAGTTGTTTCTCCCTGAGAACTTACAAGACTTGCTGCAAATGAGTTAGATGTTCTTCCCATGTGGCACTAAAAATCAAGATATATTCTAGATATACAATGACACATGAATCTATGAAATCCCACAATACATCATTCATCAATCTCGTAAATGTAGTGGGTGCATTGCATAACCCAAAAAGAAGTACTAACCATTCATACAACCCTATTTTGTCTTGAAAGAGGTCTTCCATATATCCTCCTCCTTCATTCTAACTTGGTGATAACTTGACTTAATATCCAACTTCATGAAAAATTTTGCATGTTGAAGCTAGTCCAAGAGATCATCTATGCAGGGAAGTGGATATGTGTTCTTTATGGTGATCTTGTTCAAAGCACGGTAGTTGATGCACATTCTCCAAGAATCATCCTTCTTTGGCACCATCACAATAAGTGAACCACATGGTGAGGTGCTCGAACGTATCACCCCTTGGTCTAGTAGTTCCTAGGCTTGTTTCTTTACTTCAGTACTCTCAAGCAAGGATTGCATATACAAACCAATGTTCGATAGAGGGGATTCTAGAAATAGCTAAATCTCATGCTCTACTTCCCGTTTTGGTGGTAACCGGCTAGGAGCCTAAAATACTTCCTAAAAAAACTGAATAATACTATCCAAATCATGTTTTCCCTGGCTATAAATCTCTGCAACTTCTACCCCATCTTGTTTATCCTTCAATAAAAGTAAACAAAACTAATTATGATTTTCCTAAATAAGTAATTTTTCTTAGTTAGAACTTACCATAGTAACCTGTGTCTTACGCTGGTGTGTCTGGATATTGTAGCTGATCACATCCTTGCCCCATCTGTACCATTTTTCCCTCCTCATAAATATAGCATCCCTAACATACAAGTAAGGACTCCCGAATACAACATCAAAATCATCAAGTGGAATAACGTCATCTTAAAAAACATCAATATATTGGGAATTTATCCCAAACTTTATCTTACATCTTCTTGTTACCTAAATTTCAACACCCGTATTCACCCAACCCAAAGGATAAGGGTGTGTATGCTTGTAAGTCTCAAGACCAAGCTTCTTTACAACTAATTCAGAAATCAAGTTAGACTAAGAACCGGTATCAACCAAAGTGTTTACCTTAGTTCTCTTGATCTAGATTTTGATCCAAAATATTCTACTCATCTCCTCTTCTTAGATGTCTATGTTGGTGGTCATGCATCCAATACTCTCATCTACATCAGATTCATATTTGATTTACATCTCCCCTTCTATTTTCACAGTTGTCATGGACTTCTTCGAGTCCTTGGTTTGGTTCTTCGGATGTAACTCCGGATGTAACTTCCAGCATGTAGCATCAGTATGACCATCTATATCACAGTTCTTGTAAAAATTCTTGGGATCTTTATAAGTATTCAAAGTAGTGGAATCTTTTTTACCTTTCACTTTCCACTTACTCTTGTTACTTATTTGTCCCATAACTCCTTTCTTCTGCTGATTTTTTGACTTCTTTACCCTCGGCTCTGCTTCTCCTTGATTCTTTCTCATCATCTATTTAGTATGCCTGCACACATGCTTCATTGAGATCCTTGGGCTTTGTGGAGATGAATTTTCTTTGAAGGTGAGTGTGAAGTCCTCCCAAGTACTTGGTCATAATATCCTCATCCTCCAAATCCTTGTTTAGCAGCATGGCTTACCTCCAAAACTTCATAGTATAGTCCTGCACACTTTGACTACTGCCTTGTCTAAAATACTACCATTTAATCATTTGGTTATTTTTATGGCCAATAGGATAGAATTTAGCTCTAAGTAATTCCTTAAATTCTTGCCAAGACTTCACAATAGGATGCTTCTTCTTTTCTTAAGTAGTTAGATGAGTTTCCCTCCAAACTAGAACATGTCCCTCCATTTTGAGACGTGCAAAGGTGATCCTTTGTGCCTTAGTGACATTATGGACACTAAAATAGACTTCTAACTATTTCAACCATTAATCAAGTAACTCTGCATCTACTTGTCCTTCAAATATTTTGATTTTGACTTTATTCTCAAATTTAAAAGGAGTATGTTTAGATTTTACCTTTTCTCTTGTATTAGAAGTCTCTTGTTCATGCTATTCTCCATAACTCTTCCTCATGGTGGCTCCTTGCCTATACCAAACTTTTCGGCTAAGCCTTGAACCACCGAGTCCATGGAGTCTTGCTTGACAAGGAAGTTATCTTCTGTGAATCAGCTAAGTTCCTATTGCCTTCTAAACATCCTATTCATCATGGTCTCCAGCATCTCAATTCTACGGACCAAGTTATCTTCCTCCATTTCTCCCCGAATTCTCTGTCTCCACTTCTTTGTAGAAATCTTTGGGTCGCAAGCTAAGGCCTCTTCTTCGTCTTTAGATCTTGTCACTATCATACAAATTCAAGAACGAAATACCATAGTCCTGGATACTTGTCATGGCTCTGATACCAAAATGATTTGTAAACTCTTCAACTTTGGAATTATTCACAAAATCGCAATTAGTCGTTGTCTGTTTTACTTTCTGATTAGAAAATAACAGAGATAGCTAGTGAATGAATTATTACTTGTGCTTAGAATCAACAATTTGTAGTAAAGGGAAAGAATATAGAGCTCATAACACCAACAATTTTATCCTGGAAAACCTCCAGATGGAGGAAAAACCAGTCGGGAAGGGTAATTGCTCTTTCTTCCCACTTCTATTGGCCAATTTGAATCAACAAGTACAGAATTTACAATAAGTATGAAAGGGAAGTAGATAATATCTCAACACTTCCTTTCAATTACTTTCTTGCTCTGATCTCAATTACTCCTTTCTTCTACAAAATCACAATTTCCAGCACTAAGATCTTCTTGCTCACTTGCTCTCATGCTTTGATGATCCTTCTTTCACTTCTACAATCATGTATTTATAGCCTTTCTCATGTTCATCCTATGTACTGGAGAATGGGAAAGGTCATGAAGGACGAAGAGAAACATGAACATCCTTTAAAATTCATAGGACTATTCATTTCAAATTTTATTTTCTTTCCGTAATGGCTAGGACCACTGCCCTATGTAGACTGGCGGTCCTGGGACCGCTGCCCTGGCTGGGCGGAGGTTCTGTAACCGTCATCCTACACAGGGTGGCAGTTCTGTTACTTAAAAGATAGAGCCTACGTTTTATTAATTAGAGTCATTTTGGATCCCTATGGATAAACATAAGAGCTACCAAAGATTAATGTCAACATGGTGAGGGGAACACCCTATAGATTCCAATATCCCTAATTGATGCATAAGAAGTGTATAATAAATAAGAATGTACCCATTAGGATAAAATAGAAAAGGTGGAACCTTGTGTGTGTTTGAAATAGTGCAAAGTGTAAGTGCAAATATGAGAATCAATAGATGAGTCAAGATATATGTAACATATGTAATTCTAGGAGGGTCATCAATATGAATTACAAGAAATGGAGGTATAGAAACAGAACTCATCAAAATCAATAGGTGTAATTTGGGAAAATCATTAGCGATAAAGTAGTATAGATTATCCCATATGACCATAGACAAAAATGTGAGAATATGGGAATTGATGTCCCTCATGGATGTAGCAAGGAAATTTGAAACCATAGTAAATTAACTATGCATAGGATCTTAAAAAGTGTGAGGATTAGGAATCATTAGAAAACTAGCATTAATCCTCTAAATCGTGATGTGGAAGTCACAAAGAGATATGTAATATTGGAAGCACTAAGCATATGATCAATATAAGTGTATCAAGGGTGAGACATAATGGAAGGAGTATAATGGGTACCAATAGAGAATTGATCATGTAAATCTATAGCTCTAGGGTGTACCCTAAGATGATAAGGATGTAAAATTTATGTAATTTAATTAGCATCATGTATGAGGGGAATATCATCAGGAGTAGTTATATGAGGTTTGGTCCTACTATAGAAGTATCCATGGAATAATTTGTAGCAAGGGAATTATGTAGTATAGAAGGCGTAAAAATAAGCTTATGTATAATATGTAACTAGAAATGTCTTAAAAGGATGTATAAGCAACATCTACTTGTAAGGGTAAGAGATATTTTTCCCACTACTTTTTTAGGTGTAGCATCAAATCTAGAGATAAAAATAATATATGGACTGAGATGAGTAGAAGAAATCCCTATTCGATGGAGAAAGGATAAATTTCATGTGTTAAGACAAGATCCAAGATAAACTAGGACATGGTTATTAAGGAGATTATGAAGTTGAACCTAGATATACAATGGGGAATCATTAGAATCAAAGGGATGGGAAGCCGTGAAGGATCTGATAATGGACATGTAAGGATCGGGTTCACTAAATGATTTAATTTAAATTTAATTAAATATAATTGCAAACTAACTACTATAACCAATGATATACAAGTGATTGAATTTAGTAAATGGACAAGCCTTAAGCAAGAAAATAATATAAAACCCTAAGTAAGTAAGACAGATAAATAACTTAGTTGATTTACGAGTGATTTGGAAGTGATTTGGGCTGAGGATTTGTTGGGACATACTAGGAAGATTTTTTTCAAGGCTCACTAGAGGTTTTGTAACTTAGATATTTGCATGACAAAATCTCCCATGGGAGGATATGAGTGCCCGGATGCTAGTGATGGATCTGGGCACTAGCGTCCAGTTAGATGGTCAAGTTTTGATCATTTATGGGATTGAAGAGCTTTGTTGTTGATCCTCTTTCATCACTTAATTTTTTCCCCAATTTCACCAGTCATACTTATAACTTGAAAAATAGATAGCTACCTACACATACCCACAAGCCACATCAAACCTATTAAATAAGATGCATAATAGGGATTCATACTGACCCCAAAATTCACTCGAAGAGTGATCTTACAACTAAGTTTTACACAAAATCTTTGACTCCATGTAGCTCTATGTGAATGTATCTGTATTGATATCATAATATGCCCTTGTGTAAGTTGCACTATGATAAGGTCCTAAATATAGAATTCTCCAAGTAGGGATGTGTGAGATGGAATAAAATGAACTTCCACTTATATGTTTTGTATAAATATTAATGAAACCATTTTCCCTTGTACGGATGTGCTAGTTGTATGCCTTTGTAATGCCCTTGTGCCTTTAACGCAATCTTATGTGGTAGTAAATAATGCTTAATGCTTGGAATCTAATTTAGAGGAAGTAACTCATTAAATATATATATATATGATTCCATTGCTTGAATTTCATAATTGACAACTGGACAGATGACCCAAAGTACTAAAAGATGAAACAAATTAAAAGAGACCTAAAAGGGTGAGAAAATGATAGAGAGGGTAAGGAGTTCATATGAGGGACATGTGTTCCTGGATTCTCTTTTCCTAACTGAGCACTAGTGTTCAAGGCCATAATAAATAAATCAGTTAAGTATCAAAAAGGTTATAAGATGTGTAATGCGAAAATTATTCGTCAACCACTATTTTTCTTGCATAGGAATCATGTATATACTAGTATGCTTTAGTACATAGAAATGTACCCAAGTGCATATATTTTATGTCTTTAGAATATTTTATTCATTAAGTTCTATGAGAGACAAACTTATATCACACATAACCTATTTAGGGTGTGTGAATTTTCAAGACACGACTTTTAGGAGTTTTAAAAGGGCCATTTCCCTAGTAAGGGTAACAGGTTAGGAGGAAAAATACCATGATAGTTATGGAAAAAATCTTGGAATATATCTGACAAAGAAGTGTGTCAAAAATTACTTTGAAAAATGGATTTTATTTCAATATAGTAATGCTTTGAATGAATCATAACAAACAACTCTTAAGAATCTTTGTCACCTAATTCAAGCCAATGTAAACAAGAACACAAAAAAACACCCTATTCTTTGTAAGATTCCTCCATTTTTAGTTTTTTCCTCCAATGGGAATCCTATATTTGCAAAGAATGATTAAAAGGAGATGAATTAAGCTCTTGTGAGACCCATTGAAACTCATGATACGAAGTCCCATACACTATTTGTTAAAAGATATTAGATTCCTTTGCATGGATTGAAAGGGAGGTGCTAGTTATTTTGATGGCATCATTCCACTAGGAAATCCAACCCCATCCTACCAGCAAGACATGGAACTAAGTTCCAAATTTTTTGGATATGCAACATAGTTCAAGCATGCTTCAGATGCATAGTGTTCAAGTAAAATTGAGAACTAACCATGTGTTTTTTATAGGATATGTCCAAGAAATGTAAAATAAAATGGGGGAATGATTAGACAAGAGAACATTGTCATCAACCATAAAAGTCATAACTTGAATGGGGGTAAGATAAAATAATTCAAGTGACTTAGCATAAGGGAAGGATCCAGATGTTACATAATCCTATCTTTCCCTTGACAAAAATTGGATAAAGTAAACCAAACAGAATTTAAGATCTTCATATCAGGGACATTGGGGTTAAAAACTCTGAGCTTGTGACTCATCTAAAATAAGGCCTGCCATTTCATGTCCACCACGACATGGGAAAATGACCAACCTTGTTATCTGGGTATTCAACCATATTAAAATCCCAACAAAAGATTCAAAGAGCATTAGTAAAAGAGTCAGTAAGCCATCACCGAAACAGATCCCTTTCAACCACATTGTTGGACACATAAATCTTGGATAAAACCATGATATGCTCATAAAAATTTATGAGGGTCTAGACCTATAAAATCAATGCATGTATATCTCGATCTAGAGAAACAAAACTAGCAAGAATTATGTAAACCTAGTAAACCTAAATCAAAGAGGGTACAGACCTAGAAAATCAATGCAATGAAAACTTTTGCCATGTTCCCTTGTTAAGACGAATGCTGACATTCAAAATCCAATTTCCTCATCTATCAATCTCTTATATAACTTTATTTTTTGTGTAATCTACTATGCCATTAATTATTAATATACTATTTGATAAAAGTAACATTAAAAACATGATATTCATGATAAAACTTTTAGTGTTTAGTATCATCTCTCTGGTTTGACAATGTATAAAAGGGTAAGTATGTGAGGTCTAGTATTGGATAACCTATATGGTCTCATAACTTCTCATTCACAAGTTGTAAATTTAATTTCAAATTCTTCTTTGGGTCATTTCATCTTCCTTGGGTTGGACTTATTTGAATATTTCACCTGCAAGAGGATATAAAGAAAATTTAACATCACTTTATTACTCACCTAAAATTATTATTTAATAATAGGTAAATCATGGTTGAGGGGTCCCTACCCCTTATAAGTCAAAGCTCCAAAAACAAGAGATAAGAAATTACATAGCATAAAAAAAAATACATAATATCAACTATTACATCTGAGATCCTCCATGAGCCTATATACCAGTTTAAAACACACAAAAAAAAGAGTAATAACAATAAAGAGTAGACCAAAGAATAACTAACAACAAAGTAAAATAGCAGAACAATATAATAACAGTCACCCAGACAAACATCAATTTTTGGCCTTTTCTATACCATCTAACACTTTCACCCATTAATTTGGCAAAGACTCAATATTGACACCCGACAATGCTAGGTCACATCCAACAACATCCCCTTTTCTTTTCTTTCGATTTCCATGCTCATCCACAAGCCTTTAAGCATTAGCCAACTAACCAAGGGTTTATAAATGTTGCAGATTGTGATTTCGCAGTAACAACACTCCATTCCATATAGCTATGTAAAATAGATCTTGATGTGATCCACCTCATTGGAGAGGTTGTTTCAGTTATATTTCATAATTTCAAGCTCGCCCCCATTACTGATTTTTGCCAAATCTTCAACCTGCATTTTCATTTTGTTTCTAGTCATTAAAGAGGAACCAAACATAATTGTTTGTTAGCTTCATGGTCACCTTTCAGTTCTTCAATATCCATCGCCATCTTAGAAAGATGATTATCCCCCTTTCTCAGGACCCACTTGACCAAATGCTTCAGTCTACTACTGCAAATTGGGCATTCATAGGAACCTAATTCCCCTGCATGCTTAATTCTCCTTTGGTTTTGACAGATAGACTAGGAACATTCCTCAACTTTATCTCTCTAAGATTCTGAGTGGTATCAATTTCCACTACATCCTTATCATCCCCTGAAGCATCTCCTCCTCGAGACTACGATTCTTCACTAGAATCCTCCTCCAAGTTTGAGTCTTCTTCCTTGGCATAACCCTCAAGGGGTTTAGTGAGGGAACCCATTTTATCAATGTCGAGAGTAGCTCTTTTAACTATGGTAAGAATAAAACCTTGGTGAACGGGTAAAATGACTATGTGGTTTTTAAACTAGGTTATGGAAGCACTTAGAGAGAAAAACAAGAAATACGAGAAGCTGAAACTATGGCCATGTTGAAAATAATTAAGCATAGGAAAATGATAGGCATAGATACACTTGTGACGGCCTTCTGGGATAACAAACTGTATAAGGGTTAAAGCCACATCGTGAAAATCTTGGGGTAAAGTAGAGTGAATAAAACCAGAAGAATGAGTGGTATTTTTTTCATTACCTTGCAAGAACAACTTCATCTTATCCGTATCTTCCTTTTTATTCTTGTAAAAATCCCTTAGAATAGTAGGTACACACATTAATTTACCAACAAACTCCATAATAATCTCAATGTGCACACTTTTCAAGTCCACAACTGCCCCTTTTATGATCATCTTCCAAGCTCTGACAAATTCCTTACTCATATTTTCATAATGACCTTCAAAGATTTTGAGAAAAGGAGATAAACCATTTCTCTCAAACACTTCCATGGATCTAGGCTTAACCCCATCTAGGTCATATGACTCAGTTCTCACAAGATCAACCCCATTTGAAAATAAGAGCACCTCTTTGTAGAAAATACCAACTTAAGATTACTAAGAATGAAATGAACAATCCCAACAATGCTAATGTTACAAGCATGGAAGGGAATAATGACTTGAAGGTAACATGAGTGTATCCAAGCCCAAAGCTTTGTAGCATCCCAACATAAATTCACACAAGTCTTACAACTTATATACATTATTTCCTTATCATACCATCACCTATCATTATTACCCAGTGGTGATGTGTCCATGTTGATCTTTTTGGAGGTGTGCTCGCAACTTAGTATCTATAGATTCTTAATAATTTATTAATGTCATTTCATGAAAATTAACCCCCTTATCAGCAAAATAATCAGTAATAGTATTTTCCTCTCTATAGATATGTTTAAAGGTAATTTATTCAAACAAGTTAGACATTTCCTTTATACTAGTTATAGAGTTTTGGATAGATGGAGAAGTAGTACCTTTACTGGTAATATTGTTAATAATTTTCAACGAACCTCCTTCCACTTCCAATCTAAAAAAAATTTGTTGACAGGCTATAGAGACACCCTAATTAGCAGTATCCACTTCTGCAACATGATTCAATTGAATTCTAATATTAAAATGATACCCAAGAATAAATATTCCATCCTAATCAAAGAAGTCCCCTCCACAACTAGATTTTCTGGGGTTTCCTTTAGAGACACCATCAAAAATAATCTTTATCCAGTCCTTTCTAGGTTTCACCCAACCTTGAAGCCTAGGATTAGGTATAGGAAGGTTAGTTTGAGTAGGAATTAAACCCCAAATCTTAGATAATTTACTCTCACTATGAAGAAATGTTGTCTTATGTGGGGCTATGGTTGAGAAGTTTGCATTGATAACATTAAAATAACGAGTTCCAAATTTATTTTCCGATTCCTTCTTCCCTTTAAAAATCCACCTATTTCTCTCTTTCCAAATTTCCCAAGCCAGATGAATTATAGAAAGGGTCCAAATATGTTTGATTCCTCCTAAAAGGGATAAACCATTAGGACCATAGTTTTTTAAAGGAGCATGGGATAATCCACTTGAGTTCAAATAGATTAAGAAGGGTGCTTCTAAATGATACCAAAAAAGGGCAATGGAGGAATAGATGTAAAGATTCTTCAGTATATTATTCACACAAAACATGCCTATTGACCATATGAAAATTTCTCTTATTAAGATTTCTCACAATAAGGATTTTATCATGGATAACAAACCACCAAAACATATTAATCTTGGGAGTAAATCCTTTAACCCACACACTTTCCCATTTGAAGTTGTCAACATCAACTTCCTCTAAGAAAAATGCATTGTAGGCACTTCTACCCGAGAAGATTCCACTATCCTCTCTAGAGCAATATAACCTATCATCTTCTAAACTCTCTTTAATAAAAATAACTCCTCTTAATTTGTTGTTAATAGAATTTATCTCATTCTTTTTATTTTCAACCAAATCAATTATTTTCCATTGACCTAGAGGTTCCTCGAAATTTAAGTAATCTTTTACCTTAGTCCCATATTTAACCACAACATCCTTATAGATGTTAGGATAAGTTACCTTAAGAGGTTTGTCACCTAACCATTTTTCTTCCTAGAAATTAACTACTCTCCCATTTCCAATCATCCATTTTCTTCCCTCATAAACAATTTATTTAGCCAAATTTATAGATTTCCAAAAACTTGAACCATTAAAGTCAGCATTGTTAAAGCTCCATTCATTAGTTAGAAGATTCGACCAGTATTTATGTCTTGTGATGGAAGTCCACACAATTTCTTCCTTAACCAATCTCTAAATCATTTTTGATAGCATAGATTTATTCATTTTATCCCAATCTCTAATACCAAGACCGCCCATTTTCTTTTTCTTACAAACCTTTTCCCATGTAAGGAGAGGAATTATGTCTTTTTGTTCTAAGCCACTCCAAGGAAATATTTTTCTGGATACTCTCCAATTTATTAGCAATAGTGAAAGGTAATCTATAAATAGACATAGAGTACAAAGACAAATTTTTAATTGAGCATTTGAGAAGGAATGTTTTACCTACTTGGGATAAAAGTGAGAATTTCCATCCTTCTAATTTCTTAAGAAATTTTTCTATCAAAAAATTCCATTGAGCAATATTTGGTTTTCTAGTTCTAATAATCATTCCCAAATACCGAGTAAGGAATGTTTTAATCTCACAGCCAAGAATACCAACTATTTTGACACATCTTCTTTCAAGGGTATTGATAAAAAAATACCGAACTTTTACCAAAATTGATCATTTGGTTAGAAGCTTCCTCATAATCAACCATCATATATTTAAACTCTCTAGCCTTTGGAACAATAGCCTCTCCAACCAACATTGTGTCATCAACAAAATTTTGGTGAACAACATTTTCACTATTAATAGCACATAAGATGCGTTTAATTCTTCCTTCAAAATTAGCCTTATTGAGAGCTCTGCTGAGAGTTTCAGCCATGATTATAAATAGAAAAGGAGAGGTAGGGTTTCCTTATCTAAATCCTTTGTAACTGTTGAAAATA
This sequence comes from Taxus chinensis, assembly GCA_019776745.2. Taxonomy (NCBI): domain Eukaryota; kingdom Viridiplantae; phylum Streptophyta; class Pinopsida; order Cupressales; family Taxaceae; genus Taxus; species Taxus chinensis. The sequence goes on along the minus strand of CM034153.1, from coordinate 533,019,932 downwards.
CCCCCAGGGAGTCCCATTGATCAAACCATAAAATTTAGCCTTGGAAATACGTGTCTGTATCAGAATCCTAAAGTATTCATCAAATCTGAACCTGGTTAAGACCTTAAAAATAAATGTCCAAGAGACATGGTCATAGGCTTTCTCCATATCAAGCTTAATAAACATAGCTTCCTTATTTATTTTTCTTGACAGTATGAAAAGTCTCTTAAATAGTTAAAATACCATCTTGGATCTATCTTCCCATTACAAACCCCCTGCTGATAAGAGATATTAGATGGAAAAATAAGTTTACTTCTTAAAGATAGGATTTTAGAACACATTTTGTAAATACAGTTACATAGGCTGATATGTCTAAAATTCCTAAAATCAATAGGATTGTGATTTTTAGGGACTAAAGAAAGGAAAGTTTTATTTAATTCATGGAACATATTTTTGTTCTTGAAAAAATATTGAATATATTTGTATGTATCATCCTTAACAATATCCCCAAAAAGTTTGAAAAAAAGGCCGAAAATCCTTCAAGTCCCAGAGCTTTGTTAGGGATCAAAGTTTTCATCCTAAATTCAATTTATTCCATTACAGGAATCTTTGTGAGAATTATATTGTCAGTCTCATTTATCAATTGAGGAGTACAATCTTTAAAGTAACCTTATTGTTGTTAGTGCAAAGAAGTTTTCTAAAAATAAAGGTGGCAAATTTTTGAATATCCTTAGTATCAGTAAGCATCACTTCATCTTCCTCTGTGACACTCAATATTCTATTTATGATTCTCATTTTAAGGGTTGAAATGTGGAATAATTTCATGTTTTTGTCACCTTCTTTGAGTCATTGCACCCTTGATTTTTGTCTCAAGAAAGTCTCTTCTTTCAAGAGGATGTTATGGTAGCCATTTAATAATTCTCTCTATTTAAGTTGAGCTTCCTGAATATTGTCATTAGTGAGAGTTTCCAAAGATTCCTGAAGGGAAGATATCTTATTTTCCAGAGACTTCTTTTCCTCAAAAATGTTACCAAAGCATTATTTACTCCATTTCAGATTATTCTTAACAAGAGAAAGTTTCTTAGTAATTATAAACGTAGGAGTTCCTTTGATTTTCACATTCCAGTAATATTTCATAAGATCAAAAATTTCCTCATTTTGTAACCACATCTTCTCAAACCTAAAAATATTTCTCCTCCTCTCTTTGTCTTTGATTTGGAAAAGAAGTGGATTGTGGTATGAACCAATCCTAGGGAGATAAAAGATGCATGCATCTTTATTCATGCACCCCCATGAAGTTAGAGCCCTGATAAGTTTTACTTGAATCAATTGATCACCTTTTCTCCTATTAGGCCAAGTAAATCTGCTACCGTTTAACTCAATATCGATGAGGTTATATTGTATGATAAAATACTCGAGATCTTCCATAATCTAAGTTAAATCAATGTTACCACCCCTTTTTTCCCCTGGACTCAAAGGGTTGTTGAAGTCTCTCATAACTAGCCATTCATTCCCTTTAATAATGTTTTTAAATTTGGAGATTACAGAGAAAAACATTTTTCTTTCTCCTTTGATATTTGGAGCATATATGTTAGATAACACCAAAAATTCTCTAGATTGTTTATCTTAAAATAACATAGCCATATGATAACTTATTTTAAGAAGATTTTTACCTTTGATTTTTTCCTCATTCCAGATGATAGTCATTCCTCCTGCCGATCCTTTTGAACTAACAACTAGTCCAACAAGATTCCTGTAGCACTTACATTTAGCTTCCAAAAAAGTTCCTTCCTCCATATTAGTTTCCTGTAAGACCATGATATCAATTTTATGTTTAGAATCCAATTCTTTAATTAATCTCTATTTAGCAGGGTTATTTAAACCAGTAACATTCCATGAGACTATATTCATTTAAACCCCTAGTTTTTGGTTCTTCTAAAGCTCTGTAGATTGCATTTAGACTTAATTACATCGTCAATATCCTTTTGACTCTACTTTTTTATAGTAACATGATTAGTGGGTCTCCCTGAATCAGTTTTCTTCTCCTTTGGGGTGGCCTCTGAAGGCTCCCCCAATTTGGATGGGGTTTTCAAAGAGAACTCATTCTTAACTTGTTTTGGATCCTCTTCCACTAATTTTTTATGATCTAGAATAATTTCTTGCGATGGGGATAAATTTTATTGTATGATCCTTTAGACTTTACTATCTTCCATTTGATATTCATTTCCTATCATTAAGACTCATTTCCCCTATTTTTTTACATGGGAAATGTTCCTTAGCAGATTCCTCTAGAAGATTATCCATATTTTTTTATGGTAGGAGTTTCTTAGCCTGAAAATGGTACTTTGCCATATGGAAATAGGGTTTAGACAAGGCTCTCTGTTGATTCTTCTTATTCCTCACTTCGATAAAACCATCACCTGTTAACTTACGAGTCTGAAGTTTATTTACATTTGATCTCTCTCAATTATTCTCAGTAATAATAATACCTTTATTTGGATCAGTATTCTTTTTTGTATTATGTTCCAAAGAAGCAATATCCTTACCTTTAGCTTGTTCCTTAACTGGATTCTACTTATAAACCTTTGAAACTCTCATTTTACATTATTACTTTACATGCCCCCATCATTGGAATTTCTCACATTTTTAGAACAATTTTGGAAATCTATTATTTGTTCCCAACTTCCAAGTCTAGATCAGAGAGTTATGGATTTGGGTAAATTCAAACCCATTAAAAAGTAGATACATAATTTGGCATAAACAACACATGTTTTTATAAGGGTTGCATTATCCATAACAACATAGGTAATAAGAGTATTTTAAATTCCTTTAATAACATCTACATCCCATAGTTCCAATGGAAGACCTAGTAACCTCACCCAAAAAGGAAACCAATTTATATTTTATTTATCATGGTTGAACATAGGAGCCCATTTCCTTAGGAAAAGTCTAAGCTTCCCCAAGAACCATGGGCCATCATTTAGGATTCTTTAGGGGTCTTCCGAATTGTTGAAATGAACAATAATAAACCATTTGGTAAATTTGTTACTTCCATATGACCTTTAGGTTTCCATTTCAGAATATACAAAGATCTTATTGATTCTATATTGGGTCTTCCTCTAATAATTTTCCCTATCAAATAATCATCCATACTACTCAATGTCTTATCAATAATGCTATCAGGGATTTCTAAATAGTTTCCTGATTCACCTTATTTAAGTTCTTAAATGATCCATAAAGTGTTTTCATTCCCATATCTCAATATTTTTGCATACAATCTAGGGCCCCCATTCCCACATGGGTCCCAGAAATAGGTCCAATTTCATCCTTACCTTGCTCTGTCATAGAGTGTTCCTCTGAGATTATCTCTCCCCAAGCGGAATCTGTCTTCTGTCAGTTTCCCTCCCATCATTTTTTGAAACCTTGTCTCTCTCCTTGATCTCCTCGCTACTCCCACCCATCAAAAATTTATCTTGGTATGACATAAGAAAAATACTCACCTAAAATTATCACAATTTCCTATCGCAAATATATTTCAAAAATAACTCAAAGGGTTCCTAAATCTACTTAAATCAACTTCACATAATCTATTATATTCCACGATAAAATATTGAAGCACTTATCTACGTCGAATATCCTAGATTCATCAAGTTTTAAGCATGAAAATGTATAATAGCCACGTTTTAACAAGAAAAAAATCAATCCAATCATTGTACAATGTTTTCAATTAATAAAATATTAGATTACATATATGCTTGACATACCAAATCTCACTACTAGTGCATTGGATACATTCTATGCTTTGTAGTTAACTTTCTATCTTGGTGTCAAGAGATATGGGGGTACCCTTAAGGGCTTGATTATTTATCCAAACTTGGAAAAACACTTATGAGAACTACATGATATTTAATCCTACCACGAGGGCATGTAGTGTACTATATAGATTGGTTCAACAGCTGGGGTCTAACTGTCAAGGGTAGTCTAGACTCACCAAACACACATGTTTTCTCTATTTTTTTTTTAATGCTTTGATTAAGGGTTACACAAGCTAATAGGGTTTATAATTAATTTTAGGTAATTTTAGGTTATCTTGAACCTTTACAAGAAAAAGAGATGAATAGTTAAGATCATTACTAGAAAAGTGAAGGACATAATAAGTTGTATGTGCATACTGTCAAAGAATCCAAGATCATACTGTTATAGTTTGGACCATATATAATAGGTCCATGCCCTATAGAATTTGTATGGTTCCACCCATTTTGGATTTTTAGCTCTATAAATTTCATTACAACATCTATAATTCCATATCAACCTATTTCACCACCTTAAACATTTATACTATTCACGATTTTCTTGTACATCCAAATCTATCCTTGCCTCTTTTGTATATGAGTAAGTACTTATTTATTTATCAATTGGTACATGTATGAATGGATTATTATGATTTTGAATTATTAATGTTATAAGTTAATTAGATCATAGTAATATATTTGTTACAAAATCTTACACATAATAATACACTAATATAGAATTCAGTTAGGGTGTAAACATCTATTGAAAGAGACTCATGATCAACCATTCAAACTTCTTAAAAAATTTAGTTTCCATAGGGTTCCATATATACATTGTGTATTCAGATCCAAACCTTATTCTCATCTTTCATATGCCCTAATTCTAGTTTTTACCATTTTCCCTAGGGTCTCTTGGTCGGTCCTATCCTTTCGATATCTTTTTAGGGCTTCTTAATTTACAAATAAAATTTTGTTACTTATTTATAAAATAAAATATGTATTTTTAAATTCCTCTAAGGATTTATTAATTTTTATATATTTAAAAAAATCCTCTTTTTGTTTTCCCTAGTTCTTAGCACAAATCTCAGGAATAATTTTTTTCTAGTATTTGTAATAATCTTTTAATCAGAGATGTAATTTTTTTTTTAAAATCCCCTGGAGGTTATTGTTTCTAATGTTCATATATTAAACAAATTATCTCTCTATTGTAATATTAATTTTATTTTTGTAACAATAATTTTTTTATTGGTTTAACAATTGTTACTTATTGGTACACATCACTTTTGAGCATTATACTATTTTGAGACGTATCTAGAATATAATGATTCTATATTAGAATTTATAGTAGGTTTTTGTTGGTCAAAATAAGTTACTGAGGACAATATAGGAAATGCATAGGAGGGAGAACATAAGGTTAAGTATGGCGTATACAGATAGGAATAGTGTGGTATGTAGGACTGTGAATATGGATAGATAGGATTTGGGACTTAGCCATTTTGTTGATCACGGGCTGAAAATAGAAAAATAGGATGGAGTACTGGCAAAGAAAAGAGATAAAACATGAATACTTGGTGGAAAAGTAAAGGATATTTTTGGATAATGAACATGCAGATCAAGCATATGCATGAAGGTTATTAATAGAATTAAAACATGCCTTATTTATAGGATGATCTATTATTAGACAATATACAAAATCCATGCATGTAGTCTATTTTGGGCATTCCTATTATGTGGAGAGTGCATGGGGAGTGAAGGGAAAGTCCCCACCCCTATATATAGATGTTGTATGTCACTTTAATAGCAAATTTTAGTTCATGAATTTTTTTATGTTATCTCAGGTCTAGGGTGTGATACTTGATCGCATGGTCCAAATCCATGGTATATTGATTACTATGTATCCAGCTTCTGTTATGAAATAATTTTGGTATAATGGAGTATTTTGGATGGATTATGGTTGTTGATATGATTTAATATGGTGATCTAATGGTGAAATTGATCTTAGTTATGGTCCAATCTATTATGATTCCTTATTATGTGTGTTTCAAAAGTGATTTTATGTAATGCTTAAGTATAATTTATTATGTACTTATTTAGTTATCATCATGAAAAATATACATGATAAAATCTTGAAAATAAAACACAAAGGAGAGACCTTTTATTTACATGCTCTTCGAATGAGCATTCAATGTAGACTAAATGATGTGCTAACGAACATAACACTCTAGTGAAATAAAATAATTCATTTTGGTTCCGTTTCTGGAACCTATTTTCAATTTTCATTCTAGGATGTTTCTTGGAGATGGCATATTGACTACCTCATGAGAGTACTGAGACCTAGGTGGAATATGTATAGGATAAGTTTACTCAGAGGTATAGCACCGGACCTGGTTTTAATGTGTACAAGTGGGTAGAATATAATCTTTATCATGAGTTATTTGATACATTATTTAGTTTATTTCCATTAGATTTATATAAGTGGTTGGTAGTGTATGCATCGTATTAATCTTGGTATCCTAGGTTGAGGGTTTAGATCAAAAAATATCGTCATATGCTCTTTGATGCAGATTAAGACTAGAATAGAGTTGTAGATTGTTTCTAGGCCGGTGTGTTGAGAAATTATATGTTGTCCTAGAGTATGCAATTACCACTTATTGTTGTCCAAAGGAATATGCATTTAGGTTCTTATGCAATCCTAGAGGGTCCAATTTACGTGTTATCCCTTTAGCTACTAAGATCTTGATGATAGAACTAGATTTGGAGAAATTTACTCTAGCTAGCAAAAACCCCGAAATGTACAAGGGTGGGAATAGGTGTGGAGAAGGATGGTGGTAGATTGAGTGAAATATGGATCAAATTTAATGAAGAACGAGATAGCGAAATTGAGGCAATATTATACTCAAGAAGAATGATGGATTGCGAAGTTTCTTAAGATCTCATGGAAGACAAGGAACTGTATGATCAGGTACTCTTGACATTTGTAAATTAAAGTAGAGAGTCCTCATCGGACTCTAATAGAAGCACATCAAAGGAGAGGATGAGAACCGTGGGTGCACATCTTACTTAACCTAGCTACCTAGTCCTTGTGATTAGTGTTCTAAAGCCAAAGGTGGTTAAAGGATAGAGTACTGAACATAATTAGGAAAATACAAGTAGATATCATTTTTTGTTGAATCAATAAGTGTATCAAACTAGTAATGCATGCATGACAGCATAATAGGTGCCAATTTTTAGGAGTAATATTGCATGATTATAGTTTGGTGCATGCATGGTGTAGTGTATTGGCACGTAGACTATTAGTAGCACCTCTGTGGGTTCTTTGACATCATAGATAGTGGGTGTCTAGTTTAGTAATAAAACTGGGATGTAAAAATGTTCATCAATTGGGTCGGATGCTGCAATAGGGGGGTGAAAGGCTTAGGAGGATCAAGACAGCCACCTCACAGAGGGAATCCTAGTGGAGGTTCAAGTTTTGGATCTGGTAGATAGGGAACACAACCACCACCTAAGCATCCACCACTAAATCAACCTCAATAGACACCACCTAAATTTTATTTCGATATGTCACTCTACTTGCTAGATTATAGAGGTATAGAAGATGCAAAAACTCATGTGCATAAGTATGAATTATTATGGTGGGTAAAGGGAATCACAACACCAGATATGAAGGTAAGTCAATTTACCACTACGCTGCAAAGACATGTGCATAGTTGGTATAGGATAAATGACCCACATCAAATTATGGTGGATTATAATTCTTTGTGCATTGCAGTTTTGGCTAAGCTTCACATCTAAAATTTTGAATAGCAGAGAATTAGTGTGCTCAAGGATATCAAGAAGGGTTTATCTGAAAGCATAAGGGAGTAGGATGCTTGGTTTAAGACTCTATTTTCCAAGTTATCTTATGAAATTAATCAAATTCAGCATGCATAGTGGTTCATTGGGTGATTCTTGACTCCATTCCGAAGGGCATTATCTCATAAGGCATATACTGATATATGCGAGGCTTTGGAAGAAGCTATGCATGCTGAAGTGGTAAAAATTGTGGACATGGGAGTTATTCCTTTTCTATTTGCGTAGATATCAACTATAAAAAAGTAGTTGGAGAAGTTATTTACTAACTCCACACATGAGACTAAAATTAGTATATGGTGCACAGATTGTGGGGTTGAAGGACACACTAAGGATATCTTCCCACACATGTACGTGTATGTTTTTTACAGTGTTTTGAAATTTTCCACTTAAACCATGATGTTTGTAATTTCCTTCTCTTCAATCACACAACTATGAAGAGTGTATATTTGTACTGTAAGATTTCTAATGTGCACAGTCATGATATGAAGGATTATCGGTTGATAGATCAAAATCATGAGACATGCAAGAATGAATTAAGGAATAATACAATGGCTAGCATCTCTCAAACATAGAATGTCTAGACTTCTAAAGAATGTAATAATGGTGGAGGTGGAATCCATGCAGGTTTCAGAAATAGGAATCATAGAGGTGGAATTATATTTCCACATGAGATTTGTTACACTAGTAGGTCTCAAGATCATTACCAACTTTAATCCCCATAATATAGTGTACTCATGGTGTGGGAAGTAGCATAAGTTAGTAGATTTTTCAAACCTCTATGAGCACATGAGGAAAGAAAGAAGAAAGAAAAGATCATGGAGAAGATAAAGGTACAACACATGAAAGGTGATCAATGGATACCAAAGAAGATACTTGATCCAGAATTATATCCTTTACTGGTCACTACTTGGACTGAATCAACACGCATGTGTGAACCTCTCAACACCAAAATGACTCATCATGAGATAAGAAATAATGTATATCAAGTATCAAGATGCTACTCATCAGAAGGAAATCTATTGAGAGACTATGTGAATCCTTAGAGAGTTATAAGGTGAGATACATTTCCTGAAAGAACATGCACGTGAGAGGGAACACATGAAGCACATCAAGCTCCCACAGAAATATGTGGATTCTTTAAAGGAGGTATGTAAGATGTTGTGCCAAGAGAATATCATTACCCTTTTAAGAGAATGGTTGTATGAAAAGGTACCACATGCTCAAGTTTAGTGTGATCGATAGATACTACACGCAAAATTACCACCACAAAACCATAAGTATGATAAGGAAATCAGTTAGGATGTAATGATTGATGGGTGATTGGTAAGAAATATTTAGATATATAAGCATTAAGGTAAATGTTCTCACTCTATGTGCATATAATTATATGGGGATACCCATGTTATAGCCATCTTCAAATGTGTTGTACATGGAGAACCAAACAAGGGCTATTCCTATTAGGGTGTTGAAGTATGCTTATATTACAATTTGGGGATCCAAGTTTACTGAAGACTTTGAGCTATTAGATCTTTCTGAAGGAGATAAATTTCCATCATTACTTGGGTGAACATGGTGTTATGAGAATAATTTAAACCTATATTTCAATAAGGGGTGTATAAGTTTTGAGAATAGGAATGAGTGCATAATTATATAAATGAATGAAGAAAAAGTTATACCCTATGTTGATCCTCTGAGTGAAGAAGAGTTGAATAGTATTTATGAATGAACAATAAATGATCCTAAGACTATGGAACCATACAAGGAAGGTGTGTTACAGTGGGGAGATGTGCATTTAGTTAGCAACACCACAAGTGTTGCTTGTGATAATTAGGCCATGGAACATATGAAATGGTCAGGTAGGAGATGAAAGGAAGAGTAGCTAGAATAATGAGATTGCACATGGTTAAGTGTATGGGAAAAGTTTAGTTACCATGATTCACTCAAAAGGAAAATCCTGATTCATTCTTGTGCACCATGGAAGAACACTATATGAATGATGGTGATCGAAGGAACATGATGGTCTATACCCTATGTGGTACAACAATGCGCTTGTTAGAAACACACAAAGATAAGTTGTTGGGATGGCGAGAGGTGAGAATCACCTTTTAAACTAGGTTTAGATGGAGGAATGTGCCTACAAATATAAGTGAATATCATGGAAAGAATTTTAATTTTGCACATGTCCATAATTGTGAGAGAATATGGGCACAAGACTAGGAGACATTTTAACCATCTCTATGGGTAAATAAGCTCTACTCCACCCTACAAGGCTACACACATGTGTGGAATGTATATAATGAGATCAAACAAGAGACTTGCATCTGGTGAGATATGACTGAAAGTATGTTCCATATATTTGATTATTTTTCTAATAAACCTCTAGTACATAAAACATTATAGATTATAAATAAAATCACATTGGGAGATGGTGAAAAATAAGAAGATCTCATGTTTGAGTTACTTGGAGAACTTGACTCTGAAACATGTCTTGATGCTAAGGAGATGGAAGAGTTACAACTGGGATGCACCTTGAAGGAGAAGGAGAAGGGTAAAATGGTGTATCTCATTGATGATGAAGAGGTTGATAATTTAGAAGTTATCCATAAAGAAGGTGCATGTGAAGTGATGCATACGTCACATGAGAAGTCTTGCACATACCATGTTCCCATGAAAATAAATAAGGTAAACATTGGCACTAAGGAGTGCCTAAGGAGGCCATCATTGACAATTACTGGTTAGAAAAAGAGCTAGAAAAATTCCTCGATATTTTTCACGAATTCTAGGATTTGTTTTTACGAGGCTATCATGAATTGAAGAGAGGGTACCCTTCATTAGGAGAACTTCAAATTAAGCTAAAATAAGGTGCGTGTCCTACTCAAAAGAGGCCTTAGAGGATGAATCTAAACATGTACGTGAAAGTAAAGGAATGAATTGATAAAATGTGTAAGTTTATAATCATTGAACCAATTGAGGAATATGAGTGGGTTAGCCTTATGGTTATAATAATCAAGAAATATGGGAGAATCGGGATCTATGTATACTATAGAGAGCGTAATGTAGCATACATCATACATCCTATTACCACCCCATTCATCAAGGAAATTCTTGAAGGATTCATGTGGCACAAGATATACTCTTTTATAGATGGATTTTAAGGCTATCATTAGGTGTACATTACACCTAAAGACTAGGAAAATACTACTTTAACTACCGAGTGGGGAAGTTTGCATATACGGTTATGCCTTTTCAATTGAAAAATACACCCACTGTGTTTTCGTGCATTATGTTTCAGGCCTTTTAGGATTTTATTCACAAGTTATTGTAGGTATATTTAGATGATTGGACTATTTATGGATTAGTTAAGGATCAGTGTGACAATTTTAGACTCATGTTTGAGAGGTGGAGGTGGTTAATTATCTCTCTCAATATTAAGAAGTGTCTCTTTTCTACACCGTTTGACACTTTTTCTCAACATCTAATATGAAAATAAGGATTGTTTGTGGATCCCATGAATGTTACAGTAATTTTTGGTTTGGAAGAGCCTACCAATAAGATTGAAGTGCAAATTGTTTTGGATCATACGAGATATTATAGAAAATTTATTAAAGGATATGCAAGGATTGTTGTGCCCCTAGAAGATTTGTTCAAGGAAAAAGGTAAATGTTACTGGGGTGACATGAAGCAAAAGACATTTAAGACATTGAAGGAAAGGCTTATAGCTACACCAATATTACACTTTCTTTCATGGAAAAAATAATTCCATGTGCATATTGGCGCTTCTGGTATGGCTATTGGTGTCGCCTTAACGTAACCTAGAGATGGAAATTTTAATCACCCCATAAGGTTTGCAAGAGGGGAGTTTAGACCAGCGGGAAAAAATTACACTACTACCAAGTGAGAGGCATTATCTATGATCTATGCACTTCATAATTTTCATCAATAGTTGTTGTCTACTCCATTTAGATTTTATGATGATCATATGAGATTGAAATATTTGGTTAATAATCTTGTTTTACAAGGACGCATCTACAAATGGATACATCTCTTTCAGGATTTTAATTTAACAGTTGTTGTAAAGCTAAGCAAGTGCAATTTTGGTCCTGATCACCTACCAAGAATCAATTCTGAAAAGTATTCGTAGATTATTGAGGAAACAATGTGTGATATGTATTTATTCAAGTTGAACCATGCATCCACAAATTCAGAGGATATAACAATATTTTTTTCCACTAGGTTGTTGCTTGAAGGGATGAAGGCATTAGAGAAAAATTAGCTCATTATACATGTAACGCCTTATCATTTGATTGGTGGAGATTTATAGAAGATAAGTAGATGAGGTCTTATGTATGTGTGTACTTGAACATGAAAATGAAGCCATTATGGAAGAGGCACGTGGTGTAATAACATGATGACATGATGTAGGTGACTTGACTGTGCGTAAGATCTTGACGGCTGGTCTTTGGTGAGAGACATTCTACAAAGATGACAAGGATTATGTGACAATATTTTATCATTTTCAAAGAATTGGAAATCCTAAAGGATGAGATGAGATGCCCTTGAGACCCATTACAAATGTAAAACCTTTTGAGAAGTGGGTCATTAACTTTGTAGTATATATTACACCACCCACCCATAAGACCGATGCACACTACATTATTATTTCCATAAATTATCTAACAAGGTAGGTAGAGGCAGCACCTACAAAGGATTGCACTATAACCACAACAAAAAATTTCCTATGTAAAAACATTATTAGCAAGTATGGCTACCCATTAAGCTTGACTAGTGATATGGGAAATCATTTCTTGAATGAGAAAATCATAATTGTGTTGGCATAATTTATGGTGGTACACCATAAAACCACCCCTTATCACTCTAAATATAATGGTACTACAGAAGATTTTAACAAATATTTGGGACAAACTCCTACAAATATTTTTGATTGGAAGAAAGGATTGGGATGATAAAGTATCAAATGTACTTTAGGCTTATAGAACCACATATAAAAGGTTGAGCAAGGCCACACCTTTTTCAGTTTGTGTTTGGGACAGAGGTAGTACTACCTATTGACTTCATGTTACCATACATGTGTATTACATGCATAGGTGGCTTAGATGATGAACAAAAAATTCAAGAGTTAATTAGGCATTAGAGATAAAATATTAAGATGGTGAGATAGAATGTACGACATGATAGGAACATTAAGAAAAAGACATTTATAGTTGGAAAGATGATCCTTCTTTATGACTCCAAGTTTTTGCGCCACTCAATGAAATCAAAGTTGTATTGTGTTGAGATGAGAAAATACAACTTAAGTATGGAAGTACATAAGGTTTTTGGTATGCGGGCACATGTTGTGCAAAAGAGTGTATAATTATAACAAAATAGGGGTGCACCTAGGAACATGTTGAAAATAGGACTTATCCACTTTTGTAGATTAAGGCTATTTTTGGGACATTGAGTGTAGAGCACATAAAGGTATGAAGATTTGCAGACCATGTAAGGCTATTTTGGGCTAATGGAAGATCGAGCACCATTCAGATTTTTGAGCTAATAATAGGATCTGTACTAAGAATTAACTAAAGGAGATCTATTATTAGCACTGGCATGCTTTTGTATTCTTTTTTAAGGATGCATGGGTATTATTATCATGTACCATATTTTTGCAAGGTATATGGGAGGTGAAGGGAAACTCCCCACCACTATAATTATGTATTGATTTACATGGTTTAGGGATCTGATTTTTTGTAGAATTATACTACTGGTTTGTACGTGTGCATGAATCATGGTGACATTATTATGATGTATGAAGCTTCTATGTTTTACACTATTTAATAGAATGGATATTATTAGCTAGATATTAGTGTTAGATGTTATTGAACAAGGATATTTTATGGTAAAACTGATTATATTGATTTTTTAGTTATTCCTTCATATGCTTTAAATCTAGATCCTTTTTACGCATTGTGGTTTAATTGATTATCTGTTATGGATCTGAAATATACTTGTAATCATGCTAACATCTTAAAAAAATTCTCTAAAGAGGGACCTGGTATCCTTGCGCACATTGGGTGAGAACTTAGTTTAGGCTGAGTGATGTGCCAACACACCTTGGGCTATTTTTAGTGAATTATAGGCTACATCATTAGTTCCATTACCAGTACCTCTTTCTCATCTTCTTTTCAGGATGTTGTTTGATGAAGATGTACCAGTTGAATTTGGAAAGTATTGAAGAGTGGTTAGATGATCTAGAAGAAGAGTATGATCATAGATCTAGAATTAGACCTTAGTTTAATGCATGTGTGTGGGTTGAGTAGAATTTTTATGATGCATTGTATGAGACATTATTTTTTATATTTACCATCGAGATGTACAAGTGGCTGGTTGCTTAAGCATATAAGAAGAATTGAAGGTTTCACATGCTTGCTTGGATGCAGGAAGAATTTCAAGCCTTATATGATCCATATCTAATTTGGAAGAACTCCGTGGATGTTTGGTTCCTTTGTGTTTTGAAAAGATATATACTTGAGTGTGTAGTTTTGACTTAGTCTTGTCCACAAGTTGTTGAGTTCCAATTTTTACGCGATCCTAGAGGGTCTTACTTGCATGATATTCCTTTGGAGATCATGAGCTTGATCATGACCTTGGATTTAGAAGAAAGACATATGGCTGACTAAACCCCACCACATGTGGGGGCAGGAGAAATTTTGGTAAGATGGTGGATCCAGCAGCAAAGAGACAAAGAGAGGAAAGTTGGCTTAAGTTTAATGAAGTGCATGAGAGGGACATAATTAAGCAACGAGAGATCGTGAAAAGAATGGTATTGCATAGGGAGATGGAATGTGAAGGAGATGGACCTCACATAGAGGAAATGGAGCCAGAGCATCTGGAACTCCCCCATTTGGGAAAGCATGGTAAAGAACCCTCCTTGGATTTGAATGATAGAACTCAAGTGAAACATTATTGACTATGGGCACACATCTGAACCTAACTAATGACCTATCATTTGTGCTTGGTTTTCTAAATTCTATAACAGTTAACAGTAAGCAAGCTAGTGTGGGAAGTAGAGTTACAGTAGACATGGTTAACTTGCAGTCATGTTCAGGAGTTCATCATGGATCTTATTCATCTATGGTGTAATCATCATCTATTTTATTTGGAGGACTAGATGGAGGTATATTTTCTTGTGCTTCATCAACAAAGAATGTGGTTGTGTATAATGTTGGTATAACATATGTAAGTAGGACAACCTCAAAGACCGTGGGAGTCTGGCTTAACATAATTTTTGGAACAAAAGGAAGTGTATCCTCTGGTCTGTTTCCTACTTCAGGAGGAGGATTAGGAGGTTCAGGTTTCTTGTGAACTAGGAGATCTAGTGGATCTATAGGTGGAGTAAACACATGAGAAAATACATGTACTCATTCTAGTGGGCATGGTCCACACCAGCCTCAAAAAATTTATATGGATATGTCCCTCCATCTACCAAAATATAGAGGCATTGAAGATGTAGCTGAGAACATGAATATGTTTGTGATACTATGGCGAGAAAAGGAGAATACTACTCCATAGCATAAGGAGAGTCATTTTATAACTACATTAAAAGGTTGCATGCATAGTTGGTATAAAAAGTTTGACCCTAACTAGAATTTTGTAGATATATCGTACTGTGGGATGCTTTCTTAAAAGAATTTTATATCCCTGAGTTTAAGTAGAAGAGCATCAACACGTTGAAAGATATTAAGCAAGGCACTACTAAGAGTGTTCGTGAGTATGATGCTTGGTTCAAAACCCTTTTTTCTAAGATATATTATTACATACATGCAAGCCAACATACATAGTGGTTTGTTGGAGGATAGATCACGCCCTTTGAAAGAGTGTTGTCACATTAGACTTATATAGATCCGCACAAGGGGATTGAAGCAACTCTGTATAATGAGGTAGTAGGGATTTTAAATGAGTAACCCCATTTTTGGAAGCTCATATTGCAACAATGGCTAAACAGTTGGAAAAAATACCAGTTAATTCAACACATGAGATGCGCAGTGGAATTTTCTATACAAATTGTGAAGTAGAAGGATATACTAAGGATAGTTGTCCTTAGAAATTAGTGTGCTCCTTATTGTTGGACTTTGAGATCTATCACTTGGACCACAGTTCAAGTTGGTTCCCATTGTTGTAACACGCGATAAGGAAGAATGTGTCTTGTTAGTGTAAGATTTTTAGGTCATCCACTTATGATACTAAATATTGTAGGTTGATTCATCAAATTCATGATGGTATTGATATTGGTGTATGATAGACCAAAATTGAAAATAACTCCAAGGAGAAAAGTGAGAATCATGACCATGATCATAATGAAGGGCGCTCTGATGGGGCTCGTGGAAGAGGTCGAGGTTAGTGAGGAATATTTAGAGGCCAAGATCACGGTGGTGGAAGAAGTGTTTTCCCTCATGGAACTTGTCATACATGTGGATATCCTAATCATTATAGGTGTGAATGTCCACATAATATTTTTTTTTATTTCTGTGGAAAGAATCATAACTATGAAGAGTTCCCAAACTTTTATGAACATTTGAGTAAAAAACAAAAATTATAGACGAGGGTCACTCAAATAGTTATAGTACAATGTGCCATGGAAGATTAATGAATTTCTAAGTTAGCACCAGATCCTGAGTTGGTACCTGTGAAGATTACTACATGCGCTAAAGTTACGCGTGCCAGAGAAGTTCCGAAATCAAAACCTGTCATTACTAAAGAGATGGTCTTACATGCAAAGTATATAAACCATATGCATCAAAAGTATGTTCATCAAGAAACTATGGAGGTAATTTAGAATTTATAGGGTGAGATTATAGACACCAAATTCAGGTCACACTCCTTATTTACACCACATGTATATTAATTTAATTACCTGTAATTAAATTAATGTCCATTCTCACAATATCCATTATTTAATTACCTTAATTAAACTAATTTCCACCTCACCCCACCACATAACCTAGACACCTCATCATAAACCTATTTTTAGCATGTTTCCTTTTTACTAGTACTTAATATCCACTTGCCATAGACAAATAAGACTAAGTCCTACCTACCTTAATTAACTAAGACTTAGCTCAACCCTAAAATCACCTGCCTATTCTCCCTCTAACCACATTCCCGCTTATCTAAGCACAACATTCTTTTTTATCTATGACAATGGATAGAGCTGGTAAAAAATATTACCCAAATCTATCATTTTTAGTAAACCTAGGATTTCCCACCTGAACTGACACCAATCAACCTAAAATTGATGTTGGTCACCCTAAACTATCATCGGTTACCATATATTCACTTTGATAACATTTTTGGAGAGGTTGGAAGAATTATTCAAGTTCTAGAGAAGAGAGATTTGCATACAAGCATGCACTAGATTATTCTTGCACATTCAGACATCCTGAACCAACATCAAGCACTGATCTGAAGGGAAAGCATTCGTGGTAATGTTTCAGGGAGAACAAGTGTGACCCTGTACATTAGGAAATGCCCAAGTTCAATTGTTTCAACATTAAAGAGGACCCGTAACAACAATTGCGGTCATTTAAGAATGGGTGCTACATAATTTCCCATGATGATGATTTTCTCTTATGAACATTTCCCATGTCCCTAACAGGACCCAACTTATATTGGTAAAGAAGTTTTCCCAAACATTCCATCTACTCCTTTAACCAAGCGGCTCTAGAATTTTTGGACCAATTCTCAATCAATTTAGTTAATAAGGTCACCATAATTGACTTGTATTCAAAATGACAGTATGAAGATGAATATATCAAAGTTTTCGTTGCTCACTAGTGGAGTTTGATCAACTAGTTAACGTTCTAGTTATCTCAAAATGAACTTATTGATTTGTTCACTGGAGCTTGTGCTATACACATCTCACCAAATCTATAGGTATAAACCTTCTAAACCTTCGACAAAGCATTCACCATGACATGAAAGCTTGAAATTAGTGTCATTCAAGAAAAGAAAATCAAATTATGAAATAATACTGCCTTGTTCTAACAAAAGAATTCTTCTTCATCTTCAAAACCCCAAAATAATTATTCAAAAAATAAAGGGTCTTCCAATGTAGAAGTTCTCAAATAAGTTCCATCCCATCCTTCTAATCAAGCCCAAACTTCTTCCAATATTTCCCATGTCTAGGCCTTTCAGTTCTGGTGGGAGCAACAGAAGTACACTTCAATTAGAGAGCCCTATTCTTCAGTCATGGAAAATCTTCTTAAAGCTATAGTCATTAAAATTCTTCCCATTAAACCCCATATTGGTTTTGATCCCACTCATCCTATGCCCGCATGGTATAAGTAGCAAAACTACTATAATTACCATCACGTCAAAGGCCATAGTGATGGTAACTACATCACTTTTAAGAACATTGTTCAAGATATAATAGATAATGGAGACCTCATTGTCGACAACCTGAACATGCCAGAAAATCAAAATTTTCACATCTTTAAAAATTCATTCCCTAACCATAAACTGTCATCTAATCAAAATAGTGAACCTTCATCTAGTGATAAAAATTTCCGTGAATTCCAAGTAGTTTTTAATATCGTACCAGTCATTCTTCAAATTCTACCTATTTCATACATTGAGGAAATGTTGGTAGGAGCTCCACTACCCATAGAGGAGCATACCTCTTCTACTCCACCCACAGAGGAGTCCCCTTCATTTCCCCCTACTCTCACAAAGGAACTCATGGTTTCTACTGATTCCATTCCACCATCTACCTCACAACCTACCAAAAAGTCAACAATTTTAATTCTCTCATCCACAGGAGAATCATCATCACCTTCTCCTCCACCAAGGGATAAGTATACCTCACCCCACCTGCCATCTCTCCTAGCCAAGGTATACTTATCAGACATGCCAATACATATTGGGGGAATTTCTCCCTCAGCATCCTAGGACCTCATTAATACGATCTTAGCTCTTTTTCCCACAAAGTACAAGGTTAGCCAATTCCCTATCTCACAAACATATTTTAAAGGGATTGCCTCTAAACCAAATCCATATTCTTCTACAGCAGTCCCATTTTCATGACTGGCTAAATGCTTGGATTATGTTGATAATTACATGCTCTGGGGATGTCTTCGACTCCCTTTTTTGACCCAAATGCAAATGTTGCCTGAAGATACTTCTACGATCTACCAAAAGGTATTTCTAGCAACAAGATCGACACTGAATATGCCTTTTGAAACAAATTCTTCATCATCCCTACCTACATACAAACCTTTACCCATGACTCAAACCATTAAAAAACCTAAAAACCTACCCACACCTATATCTTCATCTATATCTAGACCCATCACTACCTTAGGTATCATGCCAACATCAATCCTTACTCACCCACCTGTCAAATTGGACTTAGCCACATCTTCCAAAACCCACACCAACATTATTACTCCTCCTAAAATGAATACCCAACCTTATAGGCCACATACACTAGTCCCTCTTACTACACCTTTGTCAACCTCACCCTTTTCATCCATCCTAGGGCTCCATCCATCAACCCTGACCAAACATTCTCCTACCCAAGTCTAGTCAAAAGCTAAGCAATCTACTATTACATCACGGTCCTTTATTACACCTCATTTACCTATGCAACAAACTCCCTTTCCCTCACCTATGCACTTCTTACAACCTACACCTCCACCAGTTATTATAACCCCAAATTTTCTTATACTACTTCAACACATACCATCCACCCAACATCTACAAACCACTTCCACCATAAATTGGTTGCTCCCATGGGTAACCCATCATCTTCCACTATCTACTTTCCCTTCTACATCACATACTCCCATGTCACCTTTACCCAAGAAGGTGTAACACAAAGATAAGAAGCCACTACCTGAAAATAAGGTATTTAAACAATAAAACCTTCCATCGCTAGATCCTCTACCATACCTTTACCTAAGAAGATGCCATCAAAACCTAATACAATACCACTTACCAAAGAAATAGGCCAACCCATTCCCCTTCCTATAAATCATCTTCCCTCACAATCATCCACACCTTTACCCAAACCCACACTCACTTCCCATTGTGTTCCGTTATTAGGGTCATATGCCAACATTTTAACCAATCTCTTAGAGACTTTTGTCATCACATTACTGCCACTTAGACTTTATGATCCTCTCAAACCCAAACCAAAATGTTTTGATGAAACCAAGATTTGTGCCTATCATCATGTGCTAGAACATGATGTAGAAAATTGTAATGCTCTAAAAACCATTCTTCTCCAAATTTTTCATCTTGAACAAAATTTTGACGATGATGACCTTATTGACGAGGACCATGTTCCACATTCACCTGTCACCACACATCATCATCTGTTACTCATTCAACGACCAATATATACACCCCTACAACCATTTTTTCCACCTCCAAAATTTGAGATCAACATGGTCCGTATCAGAGAGTTGGCCAAATCACCACCCAAATTCTGGTGTGCGCATCTCACTTCACAAGGATTCCACCCCATGGGTTTCTTCCCATCATGTCATTACACTTATAATCCTACACTTCTCCATTTACCACCTCCCCTCAAATTAACATGGTTTAAGTTTCCACCTGCACCTAGAAAGACAAAGGAAAAGAAAAAGTAACTAGCCTAACAACCAATCCCATGCCCAATATACCATCTGCACTCATGCCCAAAATCACCATTTGAGGACCTATATACCCTATCTATGATGGGGTCACCCATCGCACAATGATAAAACAATTACATCAGTCTCCTCTAAATATGTCTTTATATGATCTCGTCCAAACTTTTGAATCTCATAGACAAGCCCTTATGGAGGTATTGCAATCCATTGAATTTTTACCTAATGACCCCACACCGATGGCCTCTATTATCACCCCTCATCACGTGGCCTCACTTACCAAATCATCTCCTTCTCCTATCCCTGTGTCTACTAATCAAGTTGTCACCCTCATTTTCTCTGATGAGGAGATTGTACCTCTCTAGTCAGATGATCCTGATCCTACCCTTTTTATTTACATCTATATCGATAACATACACATATGACATGTCATGATCCACGATGGTGCTAGCATTAACATTACATTCTCCCACACATACAATCAAATTTGCATCACTTATAATTATATGCATAATAACCTAGCTATTTTGTGCTCCTTCAATGATGTCATCACCTCCACCCTTGGAACCATTATCCTTCACATTTGTGTAGTCCCTCGCACTGTCCTGGAACTATTCTGCATCTTAAAGGGATAGTTCTAGTATAACCTATTGCTTAGAAGACCTTGGATTCACTTCACAGGTTGTCCCTTTAACTTTACACCATTGTGTTGAATTCAAACATGAAGGGCATAATTATACCATCCCCACCAACCCATCACCATTCAAAAATTGTAACATGTTACACCAACCTAACAATGTACTTGTACTAGTAGAGGCATTTGCCACTACCCCCACTTCTCCTTCACCCACGACCCCATCCAACAATACTGCCACCACCTCTCCCAAACCTTAATCTTCTATTCATATTGTTGCCACAGCTGACCCATCTACTTCCCAACCAACCAATACCCCTCTTGTCCTATCGTCCAGTGAATCGTCTATCCCCGATACCCACATATCTACTATGGATCCCTTAGAAGGTGTTTTTCAATGCCTCACTCTCAGGGAGTATCACCTCTATAATATTAACACATTCCTCACTCTGTAAGAGTATGGAAACCTGTGCCAACACCCTTGTTATGAATATTGCATAGGAAATGTTTTCCCTTATGGTCCTCCCCACCTTCACACTAGCCTAACGTATGGGGGACTTGATACTGCCACTTATTCACCTGAACCTCTATCCTAAACATGATCATTTTCATGTAACCTCCAATCTCTTACTAACAGCCACTTCACCCATAATTTCCTTCACCACTACGCATGGAAAGGCTTTGGCTTCAGTTTTTACAAACAAAGTTGCCATACCATCTTTTCATGTACCACCTGTAACCACAATGATCACAGTGGCATTGGATTTTCCACACCATCTCCCAAGAAGGTCCATATTGACCTCATTGAGGAATAAAAGCCTTCTCCACCCCATTCACTAATGTCATGACCTTCAACCATGAAGTCCATCGATCCCAAATCTATTCCTCCTAACTTTTTTTTTCGTAAACACCATTTCCCAGGGATCTTTGACTTATCAGTGTGATGGTGAGGCTCCCTCTTCTCTTCCCTTCTTGTATCCTAACATGATCAATGACTATACACCTTCTATTAACATCGTTTAATGTTAGGACGATGAGTCTATACTCACCTACCTTGGTGCAGAAGATTATTATATTCACTGACCGTTACTTTTTGAGACGTAAACCATGTTGAACGAATAGACTATTGAAATAAACATTAACATTCAGGGCAACCCTCACATTCTAAATATAGGCCAATATTTATATGTTGTAGAACATAAAGCTTTTAATTATTTCCTCTAGGACTATAGCAATGATTTTGCTTGGTCCTATGCTGATATGCCTAATATTGACCCAAACATTATGGTCCATAATATCATAACCATTCCTGATGCCAAACCCATAAAACAAAACCTTGAAAATTCATCCTTGCATTTGGCTTCTGGTCAACGAATAATTTCAGTGACTTCTCTCAGTTTCCTTCATCCTACCCTTTGACTATCCCCAATGGATTTGTAATATCATTCATGTCACAAAAGCAATAGGGGGACTTTGCATTTGTACAGACTTTTACGACCTCAACTTAGATTTCCCCAAAGATGAGTTTCCTCTACCAAGAATTGACCAACTAGTTGATCTCACCACCAGCCATGAAATACTATCGCACCTGGACAGTTTCTTGGGTTATAATCAAATATTACCCACTCTAAAAGAACAACACAAAACTACCTTTAACACTCCTTGGGGAACCTTATGCTATCAAGTCATGCCTTTTGGCCTTAAAAATTTTAGTTCTACATATCAACAAGCCATGAATTATATCTTTCATGACATAATGCATCACATAATCGAAGATTACGTGGATGAAACTCTTGCCAAATATAAACATCGAGCCAAACACCTGATATTCCTTAAGGTCGTCTTTGACTACCTTATCAAGTATTAAGTCCACCTTTAACCTAAGAAGTGTGTCTTTGTGGTACTTTCAGGAAAACTCCTTGGTTTCATTGTTTCTTTACGTGGCATAGAAGTTGATCTTTCTAAAGTAAAGGCTATTCTTGAAATTCCTCTACCTACTAATCTCCATCAACTTCGAAGTTTAAAAGGTAAGTTGAAATCTATCTGTCACTCCATTTTACAAATTTTTGACCATTATCAACCATTTCATCATCTCCTCAAAAATTTCATCTCATTCAAATGGGATGATGAATTTCAAAAATCCTATGACACCTTAAAACACTACCTTCTTTAACCACCGGTGCTCATTCCCCCTAAAGATGACCAACCCGTTTACCTATACATTTATGCTACTGACCATTCCTTAGGTGTCATGCTCTCTCATCATGACGAGAAACACCAGGAGCAAGTGGTTTATTACATAAGCCTTACCCTTTTGGACTATGAAACTAGGTACACCCATGCTAAAAAACTTTTCTTAGCCTTAGTTTTTGTAGCCACTAAACTTTTTCATTACCTACTTAACCAAAAAACTGTTATCATCACTAACATAGATCCCCTACATTACATGTATACTAAACCCTACCAACATCAACATGTTGCACATGGCTCATGCTTCTTGCAGACCTTGACCTCGAATTCATCAACCAAAATTCTTTCAAAGGCCAAGCCATCACTGACCAACTAGCAGACGCACATATTTCTAGGAAATAACCCTCTAACTTCGATTTCCTATATGAATCCATTGCTACCCTCTCTTTGGAAGATACCAATTACCATATGACCTTATTCTTTGATGGTTCAAAATGTCAACATGGAGGCAGTGCAGGTGTTATCATCATTCCTCTTGATGGTGAACCTATGCCTTTATCTTTCAAACAAGATTTTAATTGCACTAACAACATCACCGAATATGAAGCACTCGTATTAGGCCTTCAAATCACCATCTCCCTAGATGTTAAATCAATTAATATATTTTTTGATTCCCAAGTGGTTGTAAACCAAAGAAATGGTATATACCAATGCCGTAACGAAATACTACAAACGTACAAATTTCACGTCAGCATATTTTAGACTACCTTTGACCATTACGAACTTCAAACCACCCCATGTTCTACTAATAAATTTTTGGATACCATGGCCTTCCTAGCTTCTCACATACCCACTTTTCCTATTGACTCCAAAATATTTTTCACAATAAAAAGGTTGCACTCACCCTCTTATTTATCTCATGAGTTCAACTCCGTCAAAGCCGTTACACCTGACCCACATGACCTTTGGTATAAGAATTTTGCAGACTACCTTTCCCTTTCTATTCTAACACCTGATCTCACTCATAATGGACAACTCACATTTCTTAAAAGTGTCTCTCACTATGTCATCATGGGTGGTCTTCTTTATAAATATGGCTTTGATGGTATCCTCTTATGATTCCTTATGAGTTCATAAATTACTTACACCATCAAGAAAGTTCAAGATGGAATTTGTAGAGGTCAATTTAGTGGTTTAGCTATCGCTAAATACATTCTTGGCATTGTCTATTATTGGCCAAACCTAAACCATGACTGTTGTGATTATGTCAAACGTTGTGTGAAATGCCAACAACATGCTAATCTTCATCACATAACTAGTCATGCCTTATAGGTCACACAATACCTTTGGCCTTTCTCTCAATGGGGTTTGGATCTTGTCAGAGAGATAAATCCTCATTCTTCACAACATCATCAATGGATTATAACCACTACTAAATATTACACTAAATGGATCGAAGACATTCCCCTCATTTATACAAAATCCAAGAAAATATGTGAATTCATCAACCATCACATCATTTGTCACTTTGGTGTTCCTCGCTACCTCATCACTTATAATGGAAAGCAATTTAAAAAACCATGTGAAATATTTTTGATGCTTTTGGCATTCAACTCAGTTTTTCGTCACCTTATTACCCACAAAAAAAAATTCCATCTCAATCAAGCAATAAAACCTTGAACAAAATTCTTATGAAAGTAGTTGATGATACTAGGAAGGATTAGCATACACACATTCCTTTCACCTTGTGGGCTTACCGCACTAGTATTCACACTTTGACTAATGCCACACCTTTCTCTCTGGTCTACTTTATCTAAATTATTCTTATAACGTAATACATAGTCCTCTTGATGCTTGTTATATATTTGTTTTATTTAAGAAAGTTGTGAATAAGATATATTAGTGCCGATATTAATTGAAAAATGAGAAATAAAAGTATCAAATAAATCCATAAAATAAGTTACTAAGTGAACATATAGATCTTAAAAAAAAATGCATGGCGTAATCTTGAAGACTCCTATGAAACATCTTAGCTAGCAATGTGTTATCATCCACATAATTGAGACATACAACATGAAAATAACTGATATGCTCTTGAGGGTCACCATTTACATTGAAGGTGGGAAGCTTAGGGGTGACAAAGATTAGAGAAAGGGAATAAGCAAAATTGACAGGTGTAAAATGAGTGCAAAGAAGTAATTAGGAATCAACAGATGGAGAGGAGCATGAAGTAACCTATTGTAACTAACATATTTGAGATTTTAGGCCTTGATATAAATAATCTAGTTCATGGGTGTCAAAAGAGGAACCGAGTTGTGTAATAAGAGCATCGGGATGTAGAAGAGGAGTGCTAGAAATACAAATGGAAGTAGGAATGTTAGGAGGTTGAGTGGAGGCCATGGAAGTCAAAGAAGAACCTACAAGAGGTATATAAATGACATCTCGCCAGGGTTTGGAAACAAGTAAAACATTGATAACATGCAGATTATGCAAAGAATTGACATGCAAATATTGATGAAAATTAGTGAGTTTTGCTAATTGTTCTTGATCAACATTACGTTCCTCATCATAAGATTGTTTTCTATTAGAGGTTTCAATTTTCTCCAGAGGGACGTTATGTGAGATATCAAAGGGGTTATCAGATTTATCCATTTCCTTAGAAGGTTTACAAATAGAGGGAAAAAGCTCATTGTACTCAAAGGAACAAAAATAACCACTACAGGTGATGGGCATAAAAGGAAAACCCTAGAGGCAAGGTTGGATTTGAGATATGGGTTCACCAAATGATTTTATTTAATTTGAATTAAATATAAATATTGCAGAGTTGCTACTAAAATGAATGATTTATAAATTTTGAAATACATAAGTGACACAACTAAACTAACATGTAAATATGAAACCTTAAGCACAAAAGATAGAAAAAGATACTTAGTTGATTTTTGTGTAACCTGGAACTAATCAGGACTGGGAAATTTACTGAACAAGATAGGATGAGCATCATACTACTCACTGTAAATTTTAAAATGCAATAATAAGGCCGGACATAGGTGCCCAAGATAGATCAACGATGTCTTCGTTTTTGTGACTGCACAGGAGCTTAGGACCTTATTTTTGGTGTGTTGCAGGGTCTTCGTTTTTGTTCTCTATTAATCATATTATAGTCACACAATGATTTCTGAGGGTACCTAGAACTTGGAAAATAAGTGTTCACATGCACAAGCCCACAAATTACATTAAACCTAAAATTAAAATGCAAAATAGGGATTAAGATTGACCTTAGCGGTCACCTTGAGAGTGAACTTACAACTGAGCATTGCACTACATCTCAGAATCCATGTAGTTCTCATGAGTGTGTGTAGAAATTGTGCCCTAGGATGCCAATGTGTAAGTTCCACTTGATAACGGGATATATTTTTTATAGAATGCAAATGTGTGGATGGAATATAATAAACTTCCCCTTCCTATGTTGTGTATACAAAGAATGTATTCCCTTTTCCCTTAAATGGATTCTAGATGGATGCTTTAGAGTGCTTTATGTTCCTTTTGAATGCAAGCTTAGGTGATAATAATAACATTTAGTGATTGGTCCTTTATTTTGAACATATAACTATGTGTTTATATGATTCCCTTGTTTTAGTTTTGTAATTGACAACTAGAAGGCCAAACCATAAGTGAAAAAGTTGCCAAAAATATAAAGGAGACCCAAAAGGATCGAGTAAGGTGAAAAGGGGTCAGGGGCGCCCAGAGGGAACAAGGATTCTTGGGTGATGTTGTATTGGCTAGGTATTGGTTTCTAAAGCCATTAAACATAAATAATTAAAGTACCAACTGGTCTGTAGGGTGTGCAAGACCAAATGGAAAAAAATATATAAAGCAGAGAGGCCAAAGATAGTTGTCAATTACTAGTTTTATTCCTTCGAAACCATGTAAATGCTAGTATGATTTTAGGACCTAGAAATGTACCCAAGAGTGTGATTTCATGTCTATAAAAATACACATAAGGTGTATGACATATATCGTGGATAATGGAAAATTTGTAGAAATAATATATTTCTCATAATTTCCTTTGATTGCCTCTACATGAATGCATCCCAAAAACAACATTCCAACAAAGGAAATTTACCTGTATAACTAGGGATTATGAAAAATAAGTTAAAAGGACACCTAATAAAGTAATTAACAATTTAAAATTTATTCAAATAACTCACCCATGGTGAACTAATTTCTAGCCTAGTCTTAATAACATTAACAATTAAAGCATAACAAAATAATTTTAAACTAGACAAAATATTTGTTAAGATTATACAAAAATATTTTTTTATGAACATTAAACAATAGTGATCTCAATAATGTCTCATGACACCCTCATAATAATAGCAATATGGTTTTGAAATTTACAATATTCAACACAACATAAATGGCCATTTCATAGGCTTTAGGTGTACTTTTCTAGCTCCATTAGCTTTAACATTGACCTTTAGCTATATAGGAGTTTTCCTAGCAAGAAAATACTATTAGAAAGGTATTAAAAAACTAGATAATACATAGAAAATTTAGCACCAAAAACATATCTAAACCTGACAAGTTATTACTAATAATTCTTCTTCTAGTAAATATCTTATTCTTATACGATTTAACATTATTATGCATGTTTTTTAACATTAAATAAAACTCATATTCACATGATTATACATGTTGAGTGGATGTCAAGCTCACTTATTTATCTTTAAATAAGTTTACTAAATATTAGTTTTTGTTATAAGAAAAGGTTTATCCTATTCTAATTCAAAGTGTGTAATTGATATTTGTTCCCTGGAGATTGTTTTATTTGTAGAAGTTCTATTATTATAGATTTCCATAAATATTTGTATATTCCTCTTGCAAATGTCTTTCAATTCAATATAAAATAGATTGAATTTATCATAGCATACAAATGCCTAACATTTGGTGTGTTGTCTCCCAGATTAATTCCTCAAATTTTGGATTATTGTTATCAAATAAAGTTATATTTTGAATTTCCCTTTGAATGAGGTCAAGGTATCAATATTTTAGTTTGAGGATAAGATGTACATTTTATTATCTTCCTAACATATGCAAGAAACCATAAATGGACATAAAAAAAGGAAAAACTTCATTTGACCAATAAATGTAATTCATGAAGGGGCATTGGAAAAGAAAAGAGATGAAAAATGACCCAACTCACATAAATTCTGTAAAAAAATATCAACAAGTGTGCTAGTAACTCTAGAAAGGAAGTATGTTGAAAATTAAATTCCCATAAGTTACAACTATGTTTTAATACTTCAATGTTTGAAGGTAAAGTATAAGACAATGCCCTTGAAAATTGGATTGCAAGTTTAGATTCATATTTTTATTTAAACATTTTCTCAATTTCACAAAAAATAATGTTACCTCTATTGAAATTTGAACCATAAGTTAAAAAATGTGGGAATATTTCCTTGAGAAGTATAATTAAGATGTATAAGATGAGTGTATGGTCGTCACAGATCCCACTTGGAATGAATTTTTTAGGTTGTTGAAGATGATTTCTTTGTAAAAGATATCTACGATAAAAATACATGAAATAGCAATTTCTACAAAAACAAATAAGAATCAATATGTGTGGGACTACAAATTACCTTCCATGCTCAATTAAAATTACTTGAAATCAAAGAATCTAAAAGAAATATAGTAAAAAAATACAAAATTGTTTTGCATCAATACACCCATGCGCGTATGCGCACATACAAACACACATTTATATATACATATATACATACATGTTTATATACAAATTAATACACACACACATATTTGTGTGTGTGTGTGTGTGTGTGTGTGTGTGTGTGTGTGTGTGTGTGTGTGTGTGTGTGTGTCTATACATACACACATGTGTGTGAGTGTGTTTTTGTGTCTGTCTACATGTACATGTATATATGTATGTATGTGTGTGTGTGTGTGTGTGTATGTATGTATGTATACGAAGGTTGAAATTTCATATATGGTCAATACTCAGGTCTTTTCTCTGACCTATAACATCAATGATTAGTAAATTGAAAAACTCAATGTAAAGGTTTCTTTGAGACGAGTGGAACAACCCATCCCCTTGCTTTCCTATGTATACATACATATGTAATTATATGTATGTACACACACACACACACACACACACACACAAACACATATGTGTTTGTGCGAGCATAGACACATACAAGGGATTCCTAACCACCAAGAAAATGGGAGCCACAAATTTGTATGGAGCAAAGGTTAAGAAAATTTTCATATAGAAAATAATACTCCTCACACAAAAGTAGACACAGTAAAATGATAGTGAAGCAGCCAAGTATGGAAGAAAGCAACATACTATAGAGGCACCATGGAAAAGGAAAAACTTAAATTTAATTTCCTCAAGATTTTCTATGATAAATATCAGTTTGTACAAATAGTCACAAAAAGAGACTAGAAAATGTTGCGAGAACAATAATAACATGAAACACAACATAGATACATCTTGTTCTACAAGGATATTTCTCTAAGCCATGTGAATCTAATCCAATGAGAATTTATTTCATCCTACGGACATATTTCTTATTTTACTATTGGTATCGTGTATGTTGTAACATCATAATTTGAGGAAGAAGAATGGATATTTCATTCATATATGTGGGCGTAAGGGAAAGATTCTCACTTAGTTGTAATTAGTAAGAGTTAGAAATATATAATTCTTATAGACATTGTATGAAGGATGAATCTTAAAATATCAAAACATCCATATTTGTATTCCATTATGTAGTTGAACCATGGAAAACTATATCTTATTCCATACATAATCAATCCACTTAATGATGAGGTATTGTATGATGTGGCACCACAAAAGGTTTGTGATGTATTTATTGAAAATCCATACATGTGTGAAAGAGATAATATATCAATTAAAGACCCAAAATGGAACATCACATGAGGATATAAACCATATTATAATATATCTATGGTTCCTCCTAAGAAGATAATGGGTTTCATTATTGAAAATCATCTTAGGCATGTGATTGGTCACATTGAGAAGTTTTTGGTAATGTTTATTAGAATAGAGAGAAATCAATCTTATCACTATACAATATCAAACTATATTAACTTAAGGTGGAGAAGGTATTAACATATTACATAGATGTCTTCACTGCACCTACTAGTGTGCCCATACAGTGCCAAGAATGCCTAAAATGTAATGGTTGCACCTATCCATCAAAAGTAAATTCCATGGTGGTTTGATCATTTATTTACCTTTCAAATTTCACTTTAAATAATATCATAGATAGTTAAAAATTATAGGTTATATAATATTTTTTTCAATAATTTAAAATGATTAAAACTATCTTTTCAAATTATTAAATTATAATAAAACAACTACACTAAATTTTATGTATGGAACAAATTTTTAGAAAATTTTATTTATCATAAGCATTTAATATATAAAACGTACAAGTTTACATATTTTATACTTGATCAAAATTTAAAATAAAATACTTTTAAAGAGTAAAATGTTTCATATTTTTCAATATTATATTAGATAATAGAAAAATATAAACAATTGTAATAAAAAATAAGATATATTTTAAACATATTCAAGCTCAGAAATAATTGTCCAAAATAATGTGAGTGTAATATTGTTAGTTATCAATATAAATATCACCTCTCACCAATATGTTAAAAACATATACTAAATTTACCATCTCAAAGGTCAAGAACTCTTCTCAATTATATCTTACATATTTCATCCCAATTTATATAAGTTACTTAAGGTCCATTTAAATATACTTGTATTAATGAATCCAATGTAACTAACCCTAGATTTAATTTTTGAATATATTTGATGATATTGTTTTGTTTATAAAACATCCTTCCATAATTCACTTACTTGCATGAATCATAAGTATAAAATTCCATATGATATATATAGTTTCCAATATATTGTATTACGATAGAATCTCCATGAATATTTCATCTTGAAAAAGTCAAATGTAATGAATAAAAAAGGTTGTATCTCCCTTTTACAAAACTTACAATAAATAAAGGTATGTAGTCAACCCCATTTGAAACAATATGCTACAAATGTTAAGAATATTACTAAACCAATGATCTTAAATATTATCTTGATTTTGATGATTAAATAAATAATAAGAAGGGATGAAACCTTTTTTTTTGCATTAAAACTAGAAAAGTATTGAAATATTATTTCTTCACAAAATCTATTAGAGACTTAACATAGCCTCCTATGAGTTTCTAACTTGAATATCTTGTGTTTCTTTAATATGAGGTTTCATAGTACCCTTCCTTACATCACCATACTCCATCCCTTCAACTGGAATATATATATATATATTCCAGTTGAAGGGATGGAGTATGGTGATGTAAGGAAGGGTACTATGAAACCTCATATTAAAGAAACACAAGATATTCAAGTTATATATATATATATATATATTGAAAGATAAGTGTTACATTCTAGAAATGTATCTTTTCTCAAAAAACAATCGCTATAAATTTTTTATTATTTCATCAAGAGTCAATCCAATAGTTGTAATGTCTAAATTTTTCTCTTGGAAATTCATATTCAATGTTATTTCACCTAATACACCAGCAACCATATGAAAACAAAATTGAATAGAATAAACCTTTTTTTCATAATGCACTGATAAATTCTTAACAAATAGTATCACATGACATATACCAAGAATAGAAAGAGCTTATCATATGAATCTAGAGATATACTTGGGATGTTGTAATATTGTAAGGAGCCAACTAACGGAATATTTTCTCCTTAAAGTAACATTTGTAAGTGAAATATTTTCTCACCATGTGAAGTAGTTGGTTCTTGCAGAATACCACGATGATACTATCTCATTAGACCCGCGAGTAATGAGTCACATAGCAAGTGATTCTCAAAGTACATGTTTAAGTTCAATTTCCTAATCTCCCAGTACAACTATGGTATTTTATACTTGAGATAGTTAATCCCATTGGGTGAGTGATTTTTAATTAACTTGACCATTTTCACTCATCTCACTTGAATAAACAAGTTTGTCTTAATGTTAATCCTAAAAAATACTTGAAAGAATCTATCGGTGTCCAAATTTTCTTTGAGTGATTTATACAAAAATTAACTTATATTAACTTACCAAACACATGATTTAACTCTCAAACCCCTGACCATAAGATATGTTACTATCTCCTCATGGCTTGTTCCAATCCATCCATGGGGCTACTAACCATCAAAATTCAAGTGATGCTAGAAAAACATGATGGTTAAACCACAATGGAAAAGCAAAAGTACTTTGTTAGGGATAGAATCCCTAAAGTAGCTAGTACAATATCTAATGATAAAAATAGACATAACATGTCAAAATATGATAACATTTTTTCCATTATTGTGTCATTTCCTCAAGTCTACGCCCTTTAGAAATTCCTGAGATTCATGTTTTTGAAGAAAAATCAAGGAGAATGATTACATCTAGTTACATATAGTGTTGGGACTTCTTTAACATGTGTTCCACCCTCTCACTTATCACACATCCATCCTTTTGAAGGTGATGAGTCACCATAGGGAGATAATGGGACTAAAATCCACTCAATTTCATTGGAGTATTACATTTTTCCAAATCAACAACCACTTTGATTAATTCATTTTTTTCCACACTCTAAGTCAAGGTTTGAGGATGCAACTACATAACTTGTCATGGAAGAATTTTTCTCTTGAATTTTACATTATAGAATGTAAGTGATGTCACAAAGCGCTAAATAAAAGCAAGTATGTTATCTTCTTTTATGTGGCTTAGAGTTTTATTTTTTTCTATTTGTATGAAATTAAGGTTTTTAGATTCATTTATAGACTTCCTTGAAATGCATGTTGTGAGATTTCACAAAATTATACACTTCTCATGATGATGTTTTTGGAGGCATTAGTATTTCTATTTCCCTAAAAAATCCACCCTTATTTATTACAACAAAAGAAGATCCATCACATCGATCTATCTATGTCACTCTCGACATTGACGGGCACTCTTTATTACTTAGTAATTTTTATGCCTACAATGATGGCCTAAAATATATGCATAATGGGGATGGTCAGAAGATAAATTACCTCTAGAATATTGGCCCATCTATAGGAATTTTAAAATGATATAGGCCCTTGATGAAAAATAGAGTGCAACTACACTCATTGCATGTGAGAATGTGAAGCATGGTTTTATTTTTAAAAATATTTTGATTCATCAAACCCACTTATCTGGTGACAAGAATTCACTTCTCAATCTTGATTTGAGTGTTCCAACTTATATGTTAGATATGATCGGGATCACATTATTATTACCCTAGAACACACATTCTCAAGCCATATTTTTGGTGGATAAGATATAACTATTTGTCAATATTTTGTGCTTTTTGATCACAGTCTAGTTAATATCCATTTAAATTGAGGAGATAACAATCTAAAGGTCCCACATATATAATTTTTTATTCATAAATCTATCCTTAATGAAAAATATACCATCTAATTAATTGACATGGTTAATCCTCGTGCCATGTCTTCTATAATTTTTGAGCTAAATCAGGTGTTGGAATAATATGATCAACAAAATTGTTTCCTTCCGCTTCCACTTTGGCTAGTAGGTGGTGTGTGTTCAAAAGTGGGCTAACTGAGCCTTGTACAAAGAATTTAAAAGATTTTATTCTTAACTGGAATGCATCCCATTTGATCCAAAATAAAAATACATCGTGATTACCTAGAACACGAGCTCAAACTTATAGAAATTCATCTACTCATGGTGCTCAGATTCATGCTCGTTTGCATTGGCTCAAAGTTAGAGATTGAAATTCAAGAGATATTTTACACATATTTGTAGGCCAAGAAATAAAAAGAGAAAATCAAGGCTATACATCTCACCCACTTTCTTGAAATCTCCTCAACATTCTTGGATCATTAGATGTTGGTGTTTCAATCCTAGGAGATGGCAGTTGAGTGGGAGAAGTCCTTGCAAGAATTCTTAAACATGGTCCCATGTAATTAAATTCCTCTACCTTAAAGCAATGTGAATCCCCTGTCACACTAGAGGAGTTGTATGTTACATACAATGCATGGATAATGATAATGCCACAAACATGAATGGATTTCCACGTGAATATTTCAAAGCAATCTGACCATTTTTGGTCATGATTTGATTTAGGTATGTTGGGAAGCTTTAATCAACCAATACATAAATAAAATATTTTAATATAGTAATATTAGATTTATACCTAAGGCATGAGATCATATGTTTATAACTATCTAAAATTTCACCACTCTCTTGAATGTGTCTTACAAGAATGCAACGTAGGCTCTCACGCTTTAGCTTCACAATGTACTCCCTATAATAATCAGAATAAAGCATGCAATTTGTATTAAAACTTTATATATACTTGATAACATTATTGCAGTTTGGGAAGGTACATAATTGGCTTATATCCATCACCAACGAACTATTTTTTGTGATACTGTATTTTAAAAATCATACAACCATACAAAGTGGCCTTTCATCTTTGCCATGTTAAAGGATTTGAGTTTTTGATATTTTTTCTCTCCACTGGAAAAACTCTCTTCTCAAGGGCCTCAACTTATTTAACTATCAAGGGCAAGAAATATGAAACCTTTGACCTTTTCCACTCTATCTGGAAAGGTTTTCCTCTTACTCTCACACAATATGTTCTTGTTCATGAAGCATTTGGGTGATATCTTCTTGATCACATTTTTTTTTTATTATTGGCAAATAGTTTTTTGAAAGGGACTATACCCTTAAGGTATAGTTTCTTGATCACATATTTTAATAAGGTTAGATTTATGAGATTATGCTTCTAGCTATGAAATCCTAGGTTATTAATTCCCACTTTGCACATGATTCATTCCTTTAATATGAATGTTGAGAACAATATTTCATTTATCGAAGCTCTTTTTTGTCTTGATATTTTTTGTAAAGATCTAGGATCCAATTTATAGTGGGCCAAGACTAAATGTTTTGGGTAGGGTATGATTCATATTTTAGGTAAGGTAAAATTTTATCCATGGAAATGGATCCACAAAGGAGATTGTTTTATATTCTTTGGCATTCCTTTCACATTCGTTTGTACACCCTCCAAATTATAACCATATGTGTTAGAAAGAATTGAGACAAAATTTTCGTATTGGATTACCAAACCTCTCTAATTAGCTAGAAATGTTCATATTTCCACTAAAATTATTGTTACCACCCATGTCTATTATTCTTGTTGTTGGGCCCCTTCTAAAGCCTCATATGAAAATCTTTCCAAACTTCTCATCTATTTCTTTGCAAAAATGCTAACAAGCTTGGGGTTTCTGTAAAGAGGTATGGGATGTTTGTTTCCTTCCTTAAGAAAAAGTGGCAAGAGATAAATTGATATTTATAGGAAAATCATATCTTTTTTGTTGAATGGTTAGTTTAGACACTTGAGGGTGGGGAAGATTGGAAGATCGTGTTAAGACATTATATCTCTACTAGAGATACTTATGGAATAATTTTCTACAAAATTTACTTAGACTCACAAAGGGAGAAGGATGAAGATGCAGATGAGGAGAAGGATGAAGCATGGGGAAAATATCTAAACCACTTTCTAGATCAACATGAGGAAAAGGTTATCACTTTGGTTCCTACTCTCAAAGGGGAATCAAGAATGTGTGTTTTTGGTTGTTGGGAAGGAGCCAAGTTTCAAAATTATATTTGATGGGTGTTGAAGGGTGATAATGATTATGAGGTCAATTTAGATGGTTGGAATGTCGTGTCACACACAAAATCTAAAGCTAAAAAGTGGCTTGACATGGACTAGCCTTGCGTGAGATTAATCTGGAGCTCCAAAATGAAAGAGGTCACTAGATCCAAAAACTCACCTATTCATTCATGGTATTAATTTCCCTTGTTGCCTAGGGAGAACTATTACATGTTGTCCTCCTATTGTTTGGATGTTGTAGTATTTTGCTTCCTACCATTCTAATAGCCCTTCTTTATGTGGGCATGATCATTTGTCCTTGTTTCTTATTGCTTTTCCCTTCACTTTCTTTGTTGTTATCCTTTCGATTTAACATTACACTAAACAATTATAGATATTTGTGGCACTAAACGTAAAGGATTTTCTTTTCACCTTTGATGGGTTGTGCCCTGAATACACTCCCTTAATGACCTGTACATTCTCCCCGCCTTTGAATTCCAAAATTTCTCCACTAATTATACATTTGAAATTCTGATCCACTCGTATATAACTCCTCCCACCCTTTAAAGTTATTTTCCACATCTTATTCGACTTCATAATTCTCATTGGTATTCCTATCAAGATCTCCATAACTAATTTTTAAATGAGTAATTTTACATTCCATATACCTTTCTTTACATTATATTTTTCAAATCCCATAAACCAATTCTAATATTTCGCAAACATTAGTACTATTATCTTATCACATCTTATACACTTGTTTAGCGGCCACGAGAGGTCAGGAAGGAGCTGCCAATAATTTACTCGGAAAAAAAAGGAAACGATGACCGGACGATCCCGTATGCAGTTCCCACCAAAGGTGGCGGGACCTGCTGTCCCCTGGCCTGGTAACTTGTTGCGTCTTCCATAATTTACAGGTCTGTTGCGGTTTTATGCGGATAAAGGCAAAATAATGGCGAATCTCAAACTAGTAATAATTAGGATTGAGATACGTGGGATGAGAGCTTTATTTTCCCGTATTTGCATATGGTCCTCTTCAAAGGACAAAAATAGGACACGAATTTGCTTTTTCAATTAAAAATTATTGAGGTTCCTTTGACCGTTTTGGTGGACAACTTATTGAAATTATTTGCTTATGATGGGACTCCTCCAAAGGTGTTAGTGTAAATAAGTATTTTAATGGAACACTTACATTTATATTATTATAAAAAGAGGTTACAATAAAAAGGGTGGCTAGAAATTCAAAAAAAGTGTCAATAGCAAGCAAAACATTACATCTCCATAATTAGTTTAAAGAAATTTCAACTCCATGCTCACCAAAAATAAATGTCCCCCTTTTCAACTAATAAATATATTTTCTTGTTAAGTTTACTAGGCGCAACAAATACAAGGTCTAGCAAAAGAAACATTCAGAAAGGATCCTAAAGCTTTTCATCAACTCCCCTTTAAATAGAGATTATCAATTGTCCAATTTCAAGGATACATCAAAGTTGAGAGTTGAGAAACGAATAGTTGTGTTATAATCATAAAATGTGTTGAAACTTGAAATTTACTAAGTTTAAGAGTATTGGGACCTAAAATTTGAAGAACAAGACCTTAAACATAAATCATTCATGAAAAATCCAAATCCAAATCCAAAAATCATAAGAACACAAAAAGTAAAGTTCTATAAAATGTGTTTCTCTAATAAAAAAACTAAAAACATAAACCCGAGAACCGTGAAACTTGAAAATTGAAAACTGTGAATTCTAAAACTCTAAGAACATTTAAAACATTTTGATATAAAATATGCATATCTTGTTTGAAAATTGAAAGTCAAAAAATCCTTATTAATACCACAGACGAAAAGTGTAATACACAACATTGGTTGTAATATTGTAATTTTTGAAACAAAATATCTCCAAAAAATGAAAAATAGATTGATATAAAATACACCTATTCTATTCAATACTTGAAACCCCAAAAATGTTAAAAGCTTAAATATGAAATCCTTAAACCCAATCACCTCATAACCCAAAAAAAGACGGGAAACACAATACTAAAAATCAATAAACTAGAACCCAAATTTGGGAAGTTCCAAAATTTAAAACCCCAAAAAGATTGAAACTCAAAACTCTTAACTCAGAAAACCCAAATCTCAAAAACCCAAAAACTAGATCTTGAAAAATCCCCAAAACAAAACCCAAATCTCAAAATATTTGAATGTAAAGACCTTGACAACTACAAAATTCCCTTAAACAGGAAACCTTGGAAAAAGAAAAAGAAAATCGTAGTGCTATAAGATGCCTTTGAAACCTAAGTTCCCTAAAAATAGAAGTAAAAATATAAAACATGAAAATCAAAATGCAAAAAGTGAAATCCTTATATCTAGAATCCTCAGAAACATGAAAAAACATAAACATGAAACTCAAAAATCCCAAAACCTAAAAAAATATTACAATCTTGAAACACAAATCACAAACCCTAAAAGCCTCATAACCTTGATACCGAAAAAACCTACCTTCAGAAATCTTGAATCTGAAAACCTTAAGATTTTTTTTTAAAAAATGATTGATATAAAGTACCCCAAAACTCAAAACTTGAAAGAAAATACCCAAATAACTAAAATACTTGGACCTAAGAACCTTGAAAGCATGAAGCTTGAAATACCCAAACCTAAAAATAAAAAAATACTAACAGAAAACTTGAAGATCTCAGAAGGAAAAAATCAACTTGAAACTCAAACCCGAAAGATTTAAATCTAAAAACCCTAAAAATTACACAATTTGAAACCACTTAATTAGGTAATATTTAAAATGCTCTGATAGCTAAAAGCCTTGAACACGAAAAATGAAATAGGTTAACACAATAACCATGAGAAAATGAAAAACCAAGAAAACCCTAAACCACGAACCTTGAAACATGGAAGCCCCAAATTTTACAAACCTCAAAACCCATGCAATTTGAATCTAAAAAATTAGAAACCCTATAACTTGAAACTAGAAAACCCCAAACCCAAAAATTTTGTACTAAATAATCCTTAAAACACCAAAAAAGAATTGATATAAATCACCCTTAAAATTTGAAACCTGAAATCTAAACAATTAAATCTTAAAACCCAAGCCAGATAAGATTCAAACCTAAAATCCAAAATATATTAGGAAACCTGAAATTCCCCAATAGGTAAACACAAAAAACAATGAAATTGCATTGATATTAAAAGTCCTCGAAACTTGAAACCCAAAACTCCACACCTAAAAATTGAAATCCCTTAACTTGGAAAACCAAAAACCATGTAGAAATAGAGAACCTTGAAAACCCCAAATTGAAAACCTTGATAGTGTGAATCTCAAAACTTAAAAAAAGCAATGATTCAAAATTTGAAACGTGAAATAAAATAATCAACAACCCAAAACAATTGAACACAAAAACCTTTAAAAAGATGATTAATGTAAAGCACCCCAAACCTCAAACAAAAAAATAGAAACCCAAAATTTTGATACCTAAAATCCAAAGACATCAAAACCAAAATATCAAAAAACCTAACCCCAAAATATTCAAACCTACAAAATACCAAAACCTTGGTAACTTTGAACTCCCTTTACAGGGGAACCCTAAATACATGATAATACCTAAATGCCTCAAATTAAAAAACTCTTGGCTTTGAAAACTCCAAAAACATTTAAAAACATGATTCATATAAAGCACCCCAAAACTCGACATGGGAAAGTAGAAACCCACAAATGAAAAAAAAGACCTAACATTCCTAAAATCATGAAAAATCGTAAAACCTTGAACACTACAACTTGAAATCCCTAAACATGAAAAATACTAAAAATAATGAAATTTGAGCCCCAAAACCTAGATATTAAAACCCTAAGCCTAAAAATCTCAAACTATAAAAACACAAAAAATTGATCGATATTATCAGCTTAAAAACTAGAATGCTAAAAAAGTGAAACATGAAACATAAAGACCCCAACAACTAAAAGATTAAAACTCGAAGCCCATAATATTCGAAACTAAAAAACCCTATAAATTTTTAAATTCAAACCCCTTTCAATGAGAAAACCCCAAAAACATAAATATTTACTTTGATATAAAACACTCATGATACCTAAAACATGAAAAATAAAAGTATGGAACATGAAAATCCCAAAACCATGAAAAATAAAAAACCTCTGAAACATAAAACTTTAAAGCCCTAAATCTTAAAAAAATCTGAATTCTTACAAAGATGAATGTTAACACTTATAAACCTCAAACAAAAAACCCCCAAAAACATCAAAATTTTTGAATGATACAAAGCACTCATAAAACCTAAAAGTAAAAGCCAATAATAATAAATCGAAATATTAAGAAACCTATAATTTGAATCTCGAAACATGGAAGCCCCAAACTTGACAAACCTCAGAAACCATGCAATTTGAATCCAAAAAATTAGAAACCCCCAAACTTGAAAATTGAAAACCCTAAACCCAACAATGTTGTAATGAAAAATCCTAAAAGCGCCAAAAAAGAATTGATATAAATCACCCTGTCAAAATTTGAAACCTGAAACCTAAACAATTAAATCTTAAAACCCAAAGCCAGATAAGATTCAAACCTAAAATCCCTCAAAATATATTAGGAAACCTGAAATTCCCCAATAGGTAAACACAAAAAACAATGAAATTGCATTGATATTAAAAAGTCCTCGAAACTTGAAACCCAAAACTCCACACCTAAAAATTGAAATCCCTTAACTTGGAAAACCAAAAACCATGTAGAACTAGAGAACCTTGAAAACCCCAAACTTGAAAACCTTGATAGTGTGAATCTCAAAACTTAGAGAATGCAACGATTCAAAATTTAAAACCAAAAATAAAATAATCAATAACCTAAAACAAATTGAACACAAAAACCTTACAAAAAAGTTGATTAATGTAAAGAACCCCTAACCTGAAACAAGAAAATAAAAACCCAAAATTTTGATACCTAAAATCTAAAGACCTCAAAACCAAAATATCAAAAATCCCTAGCCCCAAAATATTCACAGCTACAAAATCCCAAGAACCTGGGAAACTTAGAAGTCCCTTTATAGGGGAACCTTAGATACACGATGATACCTAAAAACCTCAAAATCGAAAAACTCTTGGCTTTGAAAACTCCAAAAACATTTAAAAACATGATTCATATAAAGCACCCCAAAACTCGACATGGGAAAGTAGAAACCCACAAATGAAAAAAAAGACCTAACATTCCTAAAATCATGAAAAATCGTAAAACCTTGAACACTACAACTTGAAATCCCTAAACATGAAAAATACTAAAAATAATGAAATTTGAGCCCCAAAACCTAGATATTAAAACCCTAAGCCTAAAAATCTCAAACTATAAAAACACAAAAAATTGATCGATATTATCAGCTTAAAAACTAGAATGCTAAAAAAGTGAAACATGAAACATAAAGACCCCAACAACTAAAAGATTAAAACTCGAAGCCCATAATATTCGAAACTAAAAAACCCTATAAATTTTTAAATTCAAACCCCTTTCAATGAAGAAACCCCAAAAACATAAATATTACTTTGATATACAAACACTCATGATACCTAAAACATGAAAAATAAAAGTATGGAACATGAAAATCCCAAAAACCATGATGAAAATAAAAACCTCTGAAACATAAAACTTTAAGCCCTAAATCTTAAAAAAATCTGAATTCTTACAAAGATGAATGTTAAACATTATAACCTCAAACAAAAAACCCCCCAAAAACATCAAATTTTTGAATGATACAAAGCACTCATAAACCTAAAAGTAAAAGCCAATAATAATAAATCGAAATATTAAGAACCTATAATTTGAATCTCGAACATGGAAGCCCCAAACTTGACAAACCTCAGAAACCATGCAATTTGAATCCAAAAAATTAGAAACCCCCAAACTTGAAAATTGAAAACCCTAAACCCAACAATGTTGTAATGAAAAATCCTAAAAGCGCCAAAAAAGAATTGATATAAGTTACTGTCAAAATTTGAAACCCAAAACCTAAAAAATTAAATCTTAAAAACCAAAGCCATAAAATATTCAAACCTAAAATCCCTCAAAAAATGGGAAACCCAAAATTCCCCAATAGGTAAACACCAAAAACAATGAAATTGCATTGATATAAAAAAGTTCTCAAAACTTGAAACCCAAAACTCCACACCCAAAAATTGAAATCCCTGAACGTGGGAAACCCAAAACCATGTAAAACTAGAAAACCTTGAAACATGAAACTTGAAAACCTTTATAATGTGAGTCTCAAAAATTAGAGAATGCAACGATTCAAAATTTAAAACCAAAAATAAAATAATCAATAACCTAAAACAAATGAACACAAAAACCTTACAAAAAAGTTGATTAATGTAAAGAACCCCTAACCTGAAACAAGAAAATAAAAACCCAAAATTTTGATACCTAAAATCTAAAGACCTCAAAACCAAAATATAAAAATCCCTAGCCCCAAAATATTCACAGCTACAAAATCCCAAGAACTGGGAAACTTAGAAGTCCCTTTATAGGGGAACCTTAGATACACGATGATACCTAAAAACCTCAAAATCGAAAAATCTTGGCTTTGAAAACTCCAAAAAAATTCAAAAACTTGATTTATATAAAACACCCCAAAACATGACATGGGAAAGTAGAAACCCAAAAATGAAAATTTAGACCTAAAATTCCTAAAATCATGAAAAATATGAAAACCTTGAACCCTAGAACTTGAAATCCCTAAACATGAAAAATACTAAAAAAATGAAATATGAGTCCCAAAACCTAAAAATTGAAACCCTAAACCTAAAAATATCAAACTCTTAAAAAAAAAAATGATGGTTATAAATCAACCTAGAAATTATAATCCTAAAAAAGTGAAACATGTACATTGATATAAAACACTCCTGATACCTAACACATGAAAACCAAAAGTATGGAACATGAAAATCCCAAAACCATGAAAAATAAGAAAACTCTTCAACATAAAACTTCAAACCCAAAAATCCAAAAACCTCCAAATTTTTAAAAATATGAATCTTAACACTTATAAATATAAAACCAAGAGCTCCCAAAAACATTAAAATAATTAATTGATACAAACAACCTCTGAAACCTAAAAGTAGAAGCCAACAATATTAAATCTAAATACTAAGAAAACCAAAATTTGAAAGCACATAACCTAAAAAAAATTGTGGTGTGTGTTTTCACATTATCTAATGGTTTTGGATATTTCACAACTAACTTGATTCTAGCCATGTTAAATCCCACTTCTATCTTTAAGCTTTATTAGTGATCCATAATCATAAGCAATTTATAAACACACACCAAAAATGCTTTAAAAATTACACATTTAGATGAAATTTTAACTTTACGACTTTTCCGTAATTTTAATATTTTTAAAAAATCTATAAGTTGACTTTGGAAATCAAAAAAACTAGAATAAAATGCAAGAAAAGTGACACAATCTATTAATAACGAAGTTCGACACTAAGCCTACATCTTCAAGTCCATAATAAGTGACCAATCTATTAAAACCACCTTTAAAAACACTTACAAATCGTGTACAAAGAAAGTCAAATCTTCCTCAACATGTCACAATAATCCTCATACAAAATAAACCATGATCTCATTTGGAATTTTCCTGCAAAAAAGTCTCTAACTCCCAATATTTCCCTATAGGCTTACACAGACTTGCGAGATTAACTCTACAAATAATGAGCCCTCTTTTTTATAGTTCATCGACCCCTTTTGGCTCAATGGAAACCTTTATTTTTAGCACAATGTTGGTTAAGGGTTCGATCCCCCTTAACCCCTTCCACCACTTTGTTTTATCCATATTGGGATAAATCCCACATTGCTTCCATGGTAGAAGGTCGACGTGTTTAAAAATAG
Source organism: Taxus chinensis (assembly GCA_019776745.2). Classification (NCBI taxonomy): domain Eukaryota; kingdom Viridiplantae; phylum Streptophyta; class Pinopsida; order Cupressales; family Taxaceae; genus Taxus; species Taxus chinensis. The sequence goes on along the minus strand of CM034153.1, from coordinate 532,976,202 downwards.
TCAGCCAATATGTTGTGTTGGTCTTAGGACCACTTTTACTTGGGCCACATTGGTAAATCCGGTGAATTTTTTAACAAAGTTGGTTATGGAGGCTATGTTTGGCTTAGTGGTTGGTGAGGGTGAGTCAGAGGGAGTTGAGGAGTTTGTGGATGAACTGGAGTCAATGGGAGTCGGCGAGTCAAAAAATCGAGTCAGGAGCTAGCAGGATAGGTGAAAGGTTGGCTCCGAGGATCAACTGAGTTAGCATGTGAGATGAGTTGTCTATGGTTAATATGGATCAGTTGTTTGAGCTAGAAGGAGCTTGACTTGGCGAGTCGGGTTGGCTCCAAATGTAACTTTGTCACTGGAGCATAATTACAACAATGCATAATATATTCCACATTCACCATGTGCTGAATAACAAAGAAATTAAATATATAAGTGTGAATGTAATGATATGAACAAATGGAGCCAAAATCACCCTTCCCCAAAAAGAGTGTATCTACCATGGCTAAGGGCTCCCAACCAGCTAATAGCGGAGCCCACCTGTCTGGTAACGAGTGTCGAAGACTAGAGGCATAAACTATTTTTTTTCCATACCACATTTCCACTTTTTGTTGTTTGATTGGTCCACATGGAAGGAGTGCATGCATCCATGTCATCGTGAACCTACCCGTAGTTCCATATTTTTACCAGTTTTTCAAAAAATTAGCGTGCAATAACTTCTGCATACGGCCTTTATTTTTAGCATTCAAGATACCAACGGAGATCTCTCGGCCTACTCTATGTAGTGCAACTGAATGTAATAGTATATACATGCAAAATAGACATGTGTTTCTCAATGAGGATATTATAGAGAAAACCTCCCCATTGAGAAAATTTTTGACCTCCAAAAGTACTTTCAATTGGTAATGAGGTGAGGGTACTTCTCCCTCATCTTTCTGTTTTCCATTCATTTTTCCTTGTTTGGATGCATTCCCTCAAACCCACACTAAGATATTCAACATCACCCCTTTGTAAGGTTCTCACATTCCTTTTTAGATTGATATCTTCGTGTAAATCATCCAAATACTCAAGAGAAAAATCATCAACATAAGGTACAACAATGTTATCATCATGATTTATAACCATAGAATTAATGTAGCGAACTTATGAACAAACTTGATAAACTGAAAATAATGTGAACTCCAAAAGAAAATAGATCTCCTTCTTTGTTATTGAATAATGAATTATAATGCTTCCTAAATAGGAAAACAACTCCCAACTCGAGTTTCCAAGCAAACTCTAACTAACTTGACTAAATCTACTCTAGGTGGCGGAAATTACTATTTTTAGCAGTTTACTAGAACATGCTATTCTTAGTAAGTTTGCATTCTTATTCATACAGGCACAAAAATTTCCATGCATCTTCTAAATTCCTAAATTAGATGAATTTCCAACTTTCTAACTCATAATGCAACTAATCGACTAAAATTAACTAATGCCCAAAAATAGGAAAAAACCAAACTACAACTTAAATCCTGATTTTCAGCCACAAGATGGCGGATTTAGGGCCCAAAAATGTGCCAAAACTTTCCCCAACTAGTAGGGAATATTTCCACTGATTTCTTCTCATCGAAACATGTGGTTTAAAAAAAAAATGGACTCAAACGGACACCGGAGCTCAAGTTATGACTTTGTCAAGTTCCTGCTAATTCTGGCACATTAACTCATCCAAATACTCGAGAGAAAAATCATCAACATAAGGTAAAAAAATGTTATCATCATGATTTATAACCATATAATGCTCATACAATTTCATATTTTCAATATTCACAATTGAATAAATCTATATGTAAGGAGGTAAATCTAACCAGAAATCATTATTACCAACCTTTTCCAAGATTTAGAATGAGCCATACCAAATTTGTTTCCAATTTTTACCTTCACATATGAGTCTTTCCTTGTTGATTTGAATCCAAAATGAATCACCTACTTGAAATTTGTGATCACTTCTATGTTTATCATGCCTAGCTTTGTATTTGGCTGGAATTTTCTCCAATTTTTCTCTTACAAACTGATGTACCAGTTGTATCTTCTACACAAACTTCTTAGCTTTGTTAGTATCACTATGTCCATTAACAATAAAAAAATTTTTAGAAGATAAATCTAAAGGATATTTAGGAAAGATAATTAAAACAAGTCTTAAATGGAGACTTCATAGTAGAAGTATGAAGTGCATGGTTATAAGCATGATACACATAATAAAAATGTTCATTCCACAACTTAGGATGTTTACCACAATAACCCCTATGCATATGTACTAGTGTGTGGCTTACAACCTCTATTTGACCATCAACCTATGGATTAAAAATAATGATTTTCTTCAACTTAGTGTCCATCAAATCCAAAAAAGCTAACCAAAATTCCCCAAGAAATGTAGAATCCCTATCAGAAACAATAGATGTACTAAAACCAAAATGAATCCATACATACTGAAAGAATAAGTGTGCATTCCCTTCATTAGTAATTTTGTTAGTGTAAGGAATCAACAAACACATTTTGTTAAATTTATCCATAAAAACATATAAATAGTCGTGTTTCCTTCGTGAAATAGGAAAAACTCATACAAAATCCATGGAAATACTTTCCCAAGGATGTGTAGAAATAAGAAGATGATTGTAAAGTCCTAACTTCCTGTTGCTAGGATTTCTCGTGGCATAAAGAAAACATCCTTTTATATATATGGTTACATGTTCTTGCATACGAGGACAATAATAATACATCTATTAATGTAAAACTATTTTACCAACACCAAAATGAATAGATATAAGAGAAGTGTGAGCTTTGCTAATAATATGCACTTTCTCATCTGACATAATACAAAGTTTACTAGAATGATACAAGAGTCACTCATGCACATGATAATCCAATTCTCCTACTTATTTACCACTCATCAAATCTTTATACACTTCTTTAAAATTAGCATCATTAACTTATTGTTCTTTGTAAATTTCATCAAATATAGAACTATGTTGTAAAATAATAGATGCAATAACAACTGGAGGTCTAAATAACATATCAACAACCTTATTTTGTATACCTTTCTTATACTTGATCATGAGATGGAATTGTTGTAGGAAACTGTACATAACCAAAATTATAGGGTACTACACTGCCGGAATGATGTTACACATGCCCCAATGATGATACAGGTCTCCTTGCAAGGTGTTCGGAATCCAGAAAGGCTCGCCATGTATACACTTGTACCCCACATGCCCCGCTCAGCCTCTACATGCCTTGTTTTCCCCTTTTCCCCCCTTTTTCTTGCATTTTTTCTTCAGTGACGGAACCACCACCCAGGATAGGGTGGCGGTCCTGTAACCTCCGCCATGCATAGGGTGGTAGTTTTGTTTTCATTTTCCAGATTCTTCCGACGATTGCGTCAAACATAAATCTTCAAATTTACACACTTTCTTCAATCACTTTGGCATGCACTAATGTTTTCTTCTCTGTAGGAATAGTGTTTTTCCTTTGTTTATAGTAAAAGAGATCAAATGGGAGTTACCCTCTAGTAAATGCATTGCTTATAAATAGCCAGCTTGTTTTCAAGCAAATGGCCCCTCATCCTCTCAATTATCTTGTTCATTTTTTCAATTCCTTTCTTAGAATTCTATTAGTTTCATATTTTGCTTCCATTGTTGGCATGTTAGAGGTCATATCATCTTCTTGTTTTGGTCTTGTTTCATTGTTGCTGCATACAATCAGTTTAACATAGAATAGCTTCATTTCTAGACTAGAATCCATTAAAGTTGCAGGTTTTGTTTTGTCACAAGGATAGTTTCTAAAACTCTCGGTACATTTTTGTTATATTCCCATAATAAATCCAACTAAGAATTGCATAGTCAAGCTTTGTTCACTTGCACTATCCCTCTCCTACTCGCATTGTATTCTGTCTATATCCAAAGCTGCCATTGTTTGATTACTATCTTTTGTTGATACTGTCATATACACACTTTCTGGATTCACGAGGACACAAAGGAATGAGGAGATCACACTGAGGGGATGAAATCACAAACAACTGGATTTACCACTATTCTGTAAATTCCAGGTTTGAGCTATCAAAGTTCTAATTACAAACATATCAAATAGAGTAGTGAATTATTTCATTTCAGTTGAAAGTTCACTCTCGATATCACCAGGGAAGCTATGGGGATTGATAGTCTCTGAGAAACTGTGATTCATTCCTCAATTCTAAGGTAGGATTGAGAGCCTTTCAGTTTAATATGTTTAGTTGCCTAGATATTTAGGATAAAATCACAACTGCATAGGCAAATAACCATACCAGGTTACTTTGCTTGTTTTATTTTGTTTCTAGATTAGTTGTTCATTTTATAAATATAGTAGAGTAGCTGCTCTTCAATTTCATTGAAATACGTCATCTAAAAAATACAAAAAAAATAGAAGGGTGCTTGCACAGTGTAAATACCTCTTTCGTAATCAATTTGTTAATTTTAGTTAAAAGTTGAATCATTTTTGTATGACAATCACAGGACCGAGAGAGCCTAAAGAGTATATATTTGAACCCATAGTACCTCAACCAAATCTACCCATGACTTTAGCTGTTATAGATCAGGACCTTAGGGTACAAGTCTTTTGAGCAATAGAAAAATTACAAGCAATTACTAAGAAACTAAGAGGATTGAATATCGAAGACGAAAAATATTACACATTTTGGTCAAACCATCCAAATTATAGATTTCCTTGATAAAACACCTAGATGACCGTGCAAGGGTTTGAATGAGAGAAAACATTTGGTTGCAATCCTTTGGTTCCACAGCCTAACACGGGAGACCTCCTCATTGACATAGACGCTAGCTTACATATTCAAGTTGTCAGAATACATGTTAGGTACTCCAAGAAAACCATACAGCTTCTAGTTCTAAACGTAGAGGTTGAAAAGGCATACGATTATTGGATAGTTGGGAGAAGGTATTGATTCTTCACATGACCATAACAGGTCCACAATAACCACAAACTCACGGTTGTGATCCCCAAGTCCCACAACCCAACGGGCCAACAAACCAGTCAAGTATTGACACCGGCTTGCAAATGCTAGTATTTATATCTTCACCACTCCCACCAAATATTATAACATAGTTCTCTGTATTAAACATAGAAGCTAATCAATCTAATATTTTCTGGGCTAGACTAGAAAACCACCCATAGTTCACTACAAATCTATTGAGCCACCTATCACCATTTTCATGACCTTGTCTGGAGATATATACGAAGCTCTTATAGGTCACTTCCCACGTATCCAACAACCAAGAAATAGAATCTCGACAGAGCTTGATATCAATTGGAGCCTCCGAACATCCATTATATCCAAGCAAACTATTACACCAATTCAGGTTAGGAGGGCCTTCTTCACCTTAGATTCACATATTCTATTATTACGTATTGAGGATTTAAGATTACCTAATTAACTTGTCTATATCTATCCACATTCAACATTCACCGGATGTCTCGACACGACCTCAAGAGGTTAGGTACAAGGAAGAGGTACTTATAGATTCACACACTCGCATGCTACTTTTCCATTATACAAAATTGGTGAACCCAACGTGAACAAGCTAATATTCCTCTTTCTGTTTTCATTTCTTCCATCCACCTTCACTTTTTCCCATTATTCTGTGGGTATTCATATACCCCCCGAATATGTCAGGATACGATGCATATGGCAGACCTCTCTCAGGTCTCGAAGTAAACTATAGTCAAACAAATAGACAACCATCACCCTCACTTTCTACATGGGATGATAGCTATTCAAGTAATTACTTGTCATCTCAAACTCCCCCTCACATAACTAGTTCTAGTTCTTCGTTCCGAATTGAGGAGTTTGATCAGTTTGCACAAACACAATAGCCAGATCCATCAGGCTCTAACAATATGATGTTTACTGGAGAATCCAATTCATCTCCTTGGGTCTTGTTTAGACCACAGATCAGTAGATAATCAGATCCACTCCCCTTTTTGGATGAGGAGTACTTAGCACACTTCTCTAAAAGTGAACAATGCTTCCAAAATATGTATCCACCTATAGGGAGTTTACAAATACAATTTGATGCCCTGTTCCAGGAGAACACCCCCATAACTTCACCCATGGGAAATACATTTGGTGAAGCTTGGCAGGGTAATGACCAATTCATAGTAGGGTATCATACCCCCTTACAACCTCAAGCTATACAAAAAAAACCCTTAAGAAAAAGCATTGTGTCTTCACCGATGGAGGTCATTTCAGCCTTAGCTAAGAAGGTTAGAGGGCTAGAAATTGCTCAAGCAAACCAAGATCCATATTTTTGGCAAGCGGGAATCCCCAACCCTCTGCATCACCCTAGTCAAGTTGACCTCCTTACAGGAACAGGCACGTTAGGCGTGCCTCCTGAAAATCCTTATAATTATCCACAACAAATGCCAACTATGACAACATTTTCAAATGACGCTCTACTTAAAAACATGACACCTCCCGGCTTGGCACCAAACAACCTGTACCAGAACAATGCTCTTCCTTAAACTATTTATTCAAAGTCACCATAAGGAGACATGTTCTCTTCTCCTGGGATGTTCGTTCAACCATAGGGATTCCCTTATGTTCCTACAAATGCATATACTATGCCATATCAACAACCCATTCCCCCTCAACCCCCTCAACAAGCCCCATCGATGATTGAGGCCTATGTAGTAGGGACTTACTCAGAATATTTTAAAGAACCCCTAGAATTCACCATACAAAGTGTTATGCTTCCAAGACCTCTTCCCGATTTGCCCAAATAAAAAGGGGAAGGAGACCCGAATGCACACATTAAGGCCTATGCCACAAGTATATGGGAGTTACTCCCTTGGGACAGGGTTGTCACTAAAATATTCCCTAAGACCCTAGAAGGTATTGCCCTTGATTAGTATTATAAAATACCTGAAGCTTCGATACACTCATTTAAACGACTCATGTCAGAATTCATCAAAGCTTTCGACATGAACAAATTGTTAAGAATGGGAATCAGGGAGTTCTTACATATCAAACAAGAACATAATGAATCCACCGCTCATTTTATCCAAATATGGCATACGGTTCTCTACTCATCAGCGAGTGCTCCAAATATGGATCAAATGGAACTATGCGATTTATTCCTTAATTCACTCAATAGAGAGATAAAGGAAGAAGTCTAGAAGTTCCCACTAAGAACTTACGATGAATTACTCGAGAGTTCTCTCCGAATCAACCAAGCAGTGGTTGATAGTGGTTGTAAGACATATGGGACAAATGGGAAATTAACTACTCTCAATCAAAACACCGCGGCCAATCCTAATGTTGGGAATGCTAATCAAGGACCTAAGATCCTTAACAAGAACCGCGGCATTACAACAGATGGAGTAACTGACAAAGCTAAAAGGGAAAATGTTGTAAACATTTTGCCACCTATTAATAATCAGCGAAATAATAATTTTACCCCAATAATCAACATGGTGGATTTTAATCATCCACCATGGCAACAACAACAACAATGACAAGTCCAAACACAAAGTCCAAATCAAAACCCAACTGGATATCAGAGTCAAAACCAAAGGCAACAAACTCAAAATTTTAACTCTACCAACCAGCAACCTTATCAGCATTTCGGGCCACAACAGGTTTTAAATCAACAGCCTCGAAATTACAATCCCAATCTATATTGTGGCTTCCACAAGATTCAAGGCCACAATACTAGGACTTGTTGTGAATACAATAAATTCATGTAACGTTTTCTAGAAGATCAAAAATAACTCTCTATAGATATGTTTTTGCCAAATTTGTAGTACCCACACCAAACGCTTATGCAGGGGTAGTTTCCCCTCAAAATGCATCCCTCAAGATATTCAATGACTCACTCCCAAACCATTCTAACAACAAAATGTTAGATCCTAATGGAACAAATAAGGGTGTCATGATAGGAAACAATGATCATGAAGCTTCAAATTCATTAAATCCACCAGTCACACCCTAATTAGGAACTCGACCTCAAACTAAGATAGTTGGTTTAGTAGAGTTAGACGTCGAGCTACCCATAGAAATGATAACAAGAACATGGGATTATTCTTCTCAACCAACTCCAAGTTATTCATTAGAGCCAAAAAGCATTCAACAAAAATTGGTAAAACCTATAGGTGCCTATGATCTAATTAATGATTTAATTAAAACCTTCTCACACATCTCCTTCTTAGATTTGTTAAAGAACTCTCCCACCCATAGGGATGCCCTCTTAGAAGCGTTAGGTCTTGGCCATTTAATCAATAGCACTCCTCCTATGGAAACACAAGTAAACCATGTGAATTTTGACGTTTATCCTCTAGGGCAGCCGGATAGGGATACTGAATTTATATTTGATATAAGTAAAATGCCAACAGACACAAAAATTACACAAAGAGGTGACCCAACTTTACATTTACAAGTTTGGGTCTACAATAATTATGTTAAACATGCAATGGTTAACGATGGGGCAGTAGTTAACATATTTCCCTTCACTTTCCTTCAAAAGTTAGGATATGGAGATACAAATTGTTCCACGACGTGAAATACGCTAAGAGATTATGATAGCCTCAAAGCCACTTCGATTGGAACCATAGTTTTACCAGTCACTTTAGGACCCAAGAGGGTCCTCACTGAGTTTTATATTATATATCGGGAAACCAATTATAATATGATCCTTGGTTGGCCATGGATACACCGCATGAAGGCAATCCCTTCCACGCTATTCCAAGAAATAAGATTTCTACACTTAGGGAAAATATTCATGGGACAAGGTGACCTAAAACCCTTCGATATACACCTAGCTGATTTGAAGAAAAGACCAGGTGTTCACTCTGAGTTTGAACTTCCAACAAATCAGCTTGTCAAACCAACTAATTCACAACCAAAAGAAAAGCTGATACCCACCACTAAGTTGGAAATTTCAAATCCAGCCGAGGACATACCAATACCCAAAAGTGAGACCAATGCTATAAAAGTAGTATCATTGGGGACCTCCATGAAAATTTTCGAGTTGCTAGAGAAAGACTTACCTATTTTCCTATTGTTTGATTCCATGGGTATGGGACACACCCTAGGAATTGTTTCTCTTCCATCAGATGAAGTTTTTATGGTAGAGGTAACCAAAGCAAAAGAAACAACTACAACAGATATCCCAACATCCATTTTTCCAAGTGAGTATTGGACTCTCCACTTCAATGGAGCTAGATGTCATTTTAGCTCTAGGGCGGAAGTGATCTTTACTTCACCTGAGGGAAAGATCCTACCCTTCACCTTTAAATTAAACTTTGAATGTACAAACAATGGGGCTGAGTACAAAGCTCTCCTCCTTGGCCTCATTATAGCCAAAAGAATGGGTGTCAGTGACATTATAGTGCTAGGAGACTCACAACTAGTTGCAAATCCAAGTCTCCGAGGTATATGAGACTAGGGCTAAACATTTACAACTATACAAAATAGTGGTGTTAGATCTAAGCAAGGGATTCAACTTCATATCAATTGAAGCAATCCCACGAGAGTAGAACCTTCTCACAAACTCATTAGCAACCTCAGCTTCCCATTTCACCCCGAACAGCGAGTTGGAGGATACAAATTCCACGGTATCACTTCGTACTGAACCATTAGTGCGTAAAATATCAACAAACTCACTCCTGACTCATGGAGAAGCTGAGGATGATTTTTCTCTCATGGATCACTTTGACGATGATAGATTCACTCTCGAATATCTAAATGCCTATGCAGAGCTACACCTTGCTCACCGTACAGTTGATCTTCCCCGAATACCTCATTCCTCTTTCTATTTTGGAAATCCCATGGTAGAGTCTCCTCCATAGAAGGTTCTCGATATCTACAAGATAGAAAATAGAGAAAGCTTAGAACTAACTCTAGCCCCACTTGAATTTCAAGAAGGTAACACTTCTTTGATAGAAAAAACTATTGACATAAATATTGGAACGAAGGAAGAACCAACAATTTTGAATTTAGGATCCTCGTTAACTCCGGAGGAGATAGAAATACACACCCAAATCCTCAAAGAACATCAAAAGGATTTCCCATTTAATTATAAAGAAATGACGGGTATTGCACCACAAGTCGTGGTGCACAATATTGTCACTAAACCGGATGCAAATCCAATTAAACAGAAGTCAAGACCAATGAAGCCAAAGTTGCTCTCAAGGTAAAAGAGCAAGTAATAAAACTTCTCCAAGTAGGATTCATCAAACCTCTTGACTACTCATAATGGGTGTCTAATATCATTCCTGTCCTAAAAAAGAATGAGAAAATATGCATTTGCATAGACTTTTGGGATATTAACAAATCTTGTCCCAAGTATGATTTCCCACTCAAATCCATTGACGTTATCGTTGATGCAACAACTAGATTTGAACTATTGTCCCTCATGGATGGGTTCTCAAGGTACAGTCAGATTAAATATCAGAATAGGATCAAGCCAAAACCACATTCATAACTCCATGGGGAACATATTGCTATGTTGTCATGCCATTTGGTTTTAAGAATGCCGGTGCTACGTATCAGCAGGTAATGAATTATATATTCCATGATCTTATCCATAAAATTGTGGAATCCTATGTGGATGACCTATTGGCCAAAGCCAAGAAAAGCTATGATCATCCAAAAGTGCTCTGTATCATCCTCTCACGAATAATCGAATATGGTGTCACATTAAACCCAGAGAAGTGTGTGTTTGGTGTAACAGGTGGCAAACTTCTGGGCTACATTATATCTTCACAAGGGATTGATGTTGATCCAGCCAAAATACGGGCTATTCTCAAAATGATCCCACCATCGGAAAAGTCTGGAATTAGGTCATTTCTTTGGAAACTTGGTGCAATCCGAAGGTTCATCCCAGATTTAAGTTTTGTCATTCATCTAATCAAAAACCTATTGAAGAAAGATTATAGCCTTGATTGGACTGAAGAATGCAATGAGGCCTTTGAAGTAGTTAAATGCTTATTGTTGTCTCCACCTAGGCTAATGCCTCCCAAGCTAGACTGGCCTTTGATCCTATACTCATGAGCCACTCATGTCTTACTGGCCTACATGCTAGCTCAAGAAGACGACGACAAGTGAGAATGCACAATCTATTTCATTAGCTGAACGTTGCTCGATTATGAAACACGTTACACACAGGCAAAGAGAGAATGCCTTTCCATAATTTTTGCAACAAAACGTTTGAGACATTACATGTTAAACAAGGGTCATTGTGAAGACCTACCATTTATGAAAATTTCTCACACAAGGATCTTTATCTAAAAAGGTGGGCCATTTCATAACTTTAATGGGAGAATTTGAGTTAACGTTCATGAACCAAAAATTTGTTAAGGGACAAATCATTACAGACTAGTTATCTGAAAATCCACTAGATGGAGGTGAGCTGGTAAATATAGACTTTCTCGATGAGTGTGTATACTTCGTTTAAACTAGGCCCCCCATCTCTACATGTCCCTGGTATACTGATATCATCGACTTTATCATGGACCATACATACCCAGAAGGTGCCATGTCACAACAAAGAAGGCTGTTACACATTATTACCGCTAAATATGTTGTTTTAGACCAGGTACTCTATTATAGAGCCTTTGACGGCATGCTTCTAAGATGTGTTGACATGGAAGAATCCAAGAAGATTCTTCTTGAATCCCACAATGAGATATGTGGAGGCCACTTCGGTGGTCACGCCACTACTTGTAAAATACATCGAATGGGCTATTTTTGGCCCACTCTCGAGCATGACGTAGTGGAATTCGTACGTAAGTGCCACAAATGCCAAGAATTATCTCACAAGATTCACATGCCAGCATAATCCCTATAACCAATAGTGACTCCATGGCCCTTCTCCATGTGGGGTCTAGACTTGCTAGGGAAATTATCTCCGTCATCAATCGATGGCCATAATTTTATAATTATAGCCATGGAATATTTTACCAAATGGGTGGAGGCCATGCCTCTCACTACCGTACCAGGTTCGGTAATTGCCAAATTCATTCTAAACCAAATTATCTATAGGTATGGTGTCCCACAAGCCATTATCTTAGATAATGGAACTTCCTTAAAAAATGATGAAGTCTGTGAATTATGTAGCAGGTTCAAGATAAATCATCACACAACCTCTCTTTACTACCCTCAAGCCAATGGGCAGGCTAAAGTGACAAAAAAAATGTCAAAAGCTATTCTCCTCAAAACGGTCAAGGAAAACAAGCAAGATTGGCATTTAAAACTATATCTAGCCTTGTGGGCCCATCGAACCTCAATAAGAACACCAAAAGGAGCAACTCCTTTCTCATTGGTATTGAGAGCAGAAGTAGTTCTCCCACTTGAGGTTGAAATACGCAGTCTCTGTATCTCATTACAAGGGATTTTAGATGAAGAAGCTTACAGGGAGGCACACCTCTCTCAACAAGAAATCATTGACGAGGCCAGGTTAAACACCGAACAACGACACAGAGTCTATGCTGACCGGATGTTCCAGTAGTACAACAAAAAAGTCTATGAGGGAGAAATATATGAAGGAGATCTAGTTCTAAGACTAGACATCTGGATTGATAAGAAAATCAGTGAAGGAAGGAAGTTCTGGCCCAAATGGTTGGGCCCATACCAAGTCATGAAGGACTACAGAAATGGTGCATATCTTTTTTGTACACTAGAAGGTGAGGAATTCAGTGAAACTATTAATTCCTTACATCTTAAGTGGTTTTATGCATAAAACATTAAGGTCATTACTTCTACATTATAGCTACCTACATTGCGTTAGTCTTTTAGTTGCTTCATTTTGTCCATTTCATAAAATTGGTAGTCCAGGAGCTTACTCTTAAAACAATCTGTTACAAATTTCTAAAAATATTGGCAAAAGCATTCATATCACATCTCTTCAAACATCATCAACTATTTTCATATCTTCTCATCAAGTTTGATAGATAAGCATTGATGAAAACCATACTAAGGCCTGCATACTTGGCTTTGCTCTTTTTTTTCTACTAGGTAAAGTTTTCCTTACCTACGGTCTATTCTAGAAGCTTCTTGGTGTCACATCTATCCCTCTTAAATCTCTTTGAATGAAAGGATATCCCAAAGTCATAGATCAGAAATGTCAAAATCAAATGAAATCAAAAGCACGAAGTAAACCAAATATTTTATTTTACACACTTCTTTTCCCCATCAACCTTTGGTGATAAGCCCACATCTCTTATTGGTGGTGTGAGGTTGGGAATGGAAAGAAGTGCCCTTACTCACCTATATCTTTCCTTTGGTGACAAACCCATGCTTCTTACTAGTGGCATGAGGTAGGGTGTAGGGGGTCCAGTCACACAAATGAACAAATCTTGGTATGCTAAAAACACAAATCAAATCCTATTAAAAGAAAACAAATATCCAAATTCCAAAGAGATCAAATCCTCAAAACCAGATTTTTTCAACCAGGTTGCCATTTATGAATCTAAGTCTAGATAAACTAAAAAGTAAGTGGCCTTCTGAGATTGGTGGTAGTTCTTGGTAGGGTAGGTGTGTGGGTCCAAACTTGGTTTTTGTTACTAGTTTGTCTGTCTCTCATCATTCCATTTAGTCAAACTCATACAACTTGTTCCCTTCCTAAATCTTGGGGTTGAGCCCTCGCATCTTACTAGCTGCGTGGAATTGGGATTGGGGCAAGTTAATCTCTTTATCACTATGCATTCATCACATTTTGCCAACATAAGAAGAAATCACTGACTTTTCCCAAAGAGTTCAAAATTTTAGTACTACCATATGTTAGTATCATCTCATATCAGCATTACAAAAACATACAGAGTAAAACATTCTATCTATGATCATTTGTTATCCATTGCATACATTTTAAAAACATGAAAATAGTATTCTAAAAAGCATCTAAGTACACATGTAGAAATGAGTCACAAAAATCAAGATGCCAAAATTCTAGATCCAAAGAGATACATATATATATATATATATATATATATATATATACAAATCAAGTTTCATATACAATGCCATCATGCACTAGGCATGGTCAAAACACTCAATGAGCCTGAAAAGTACAAAAACACTCATATAGACATCTAGAAAAATTCTACAAAAATAGTCTCTCAATCCCTATGGGATCCCTCAGAAGGTGCGCGGCCACACCTAGGACTCTGGCAACGCTGGCACTCTGAATGCACTGAGGGCTTGTGGTCACGCCCGATAGCGCCCATCTCGCCATGAGAATGGCTCCTCCTCATAAAGCACTCAACCATCCTATATCTAGCTACCTCGGCATGGAGAGCAGTCATGATCTTCACCACATGCCAGACAGAGGAAAACACATCAGTATGCCTACCAATTGTTGAGGGCTCCCCCATGTCCATAGAAAGCTCAACACAAGTCTTCTCCGAGGGGAGAAGCAAGGTATCAGTACACACTCAGTGAATCAAGTCTCACCACTCATCAGCAGTCACTGCAAACAAAGGAGAAAACAAGTTAGAAAATAATCAATGATAAAACCAAGATTAAACAAAACAAAAATAAATAACAAACTAAGATGAGTCTAACTAAAACAAATTTTAGGAGAAGAGTGATAACTCACTAAGATCGCCAGGCCACCAAGAAGGATCTCTAAGATCCGCACCCGCCATTGGTGCTGCCACCGATTGGTGCCCCTCTCCCACGTCTGGGGCAATGTGATGGCCTACAACAGAATCACCATCTCCACCTGGGTCCCAAGAGAGTAATTCCTCTAAAACCAGAGTCACCCTCTCTGCGCTCCACTCTGCCCTCTCGGCTTGTAGGATCTCCTAGGTGTCATGCCACTCAGGATCACTATCATCCCCCCGACCCATCTCACTGATCTCCATGTCATCTATCTCCTCCTCGGTCTCTCCCACATTGAACTCCTTAGACTCAGAGTCCACATCAATGGGCTCATCACTACTATGAGCGGGACTAGTGAAAATCTGAAGTAAGGGTGCCTAAGGAGCACTGGCTCTCCCTCGTGCATGTACCACCCTCCTAACCACAATAGGAGTACCAAGTGTAACAATAGTCCAACCCTGGCTTCTAGGACCTCCTCGAGCCTCACAGATAGATATATACATTGGCATTGCCGGAGGGAGCATGCCGCTATAGGGGAGGCCAAACAGCTATGGAACTCTGTCAAAGGGGTGTATCTCCAACTTCCCCACCCTATCTATTAACTGGCTGGTGGTTTGACAGGAAATCAAAGTGACAGTCTCCTGTCCCCATACCCCTACCATGGCCTGATAAGGAGTGTCCTCCATGTCTGTAGTAGTCAGGGAAGCCCTTGGCTAGTGGGGTGCTCTAAGAACTATTATCCCCATCCACCTCACTTCCCTCACGGCCCCGGGATCCTCCACCTCTACACCTCTCCCATATGGGATGATGTGCTCATACACCTAACTCATGACAAGATTTGGGTGGCTCAGTGACTGCCCCTGTAAACGGACTACCATGTATAAGTCATGGTAGGTAGTCCTGAGGATATCTGCTCCCTAAGCGTAGACACGTGTCCATGGCCCTCAATCTATGTAATAATAGGGGCCCAGCAATATAAGAGGGTTTCCCCTCCCTTGTCCCCAATCAGTCTGGATGCAAGGATGCCTATGATGGCCTTGCGGATCAAGGGAATGTTTGACTCAATGATAGAGCAAATCCTCATGCCCTTCTTCAACCCCATTGATACAACCGCATCTCCCATGTAGGTGGCCCACTAAACCAGCTATGATCTAGATACCGATGTCTTAAGAGATAGCTACCGCCCAAGAATTAGAGCCCCTAGTATACGATAAACATCCTCCACGGTGATGGACCACTCACCCCTAACTCCTGGAAATCGGAAGGTGTTCCGATCCCCATCCCAATATGAGAACAAATCACACAATATGTGACTGGAAGGTGCAACATGAGGAACCTGTGCAATCCTCCATATACTAGCCCTCTAGAGAGTATCCTGCTCTTCCTGAAAGAGTGCCTCCAACACTACCAAGAGCCAATCACAATCCATCTCCCGGCTCCATCTGATGTACTCCTCTTTCTTTTGCATACACCCAAAAACACAAAAATCAGTAAGTTAGTACTGAGATCAAGTTGAAAAAACTAGTAAGAACAATAAAAATTCTATACATGCAAAAAAATTTAAACTTTACATTGTTTTTTTCCTCTGTCGCGGACCGCTGCCCTGTGCAGAGTGGCGGTTCCATAACTGCCACCTTGTAAGGTGGCGGTCCCGTAACCGCCACCCTGCATAGGGTGGCGGTCCTATCCCGCAAAACCAAATGGGCCGTAAGCCCTAAAAAATGCTTAAAAACAAGCAAAAACACCTTTTTAACAAAAAAATGAAACCTACCCTATGGGCACCCCCCCTAAAGACACATTCAAAACTAACATTTTCAAAAATGATCCCCCCGAGTAAAAGATTTCATCATTTCCACATTTTAGGTTTAAAAATGATAAATCGAGAGGAACTAACCTGAGACTTCACGGGTCGATATTCTGCTCTCGGAGGCATGATCGCTATCTCACAACAAACGTTTTGACTATACTCTCATTGAAAACCATAACCGTAGGTCCCAGAGCTCAAAAATCTATCAAATCAATCCATGTAAATGAATAGTAAAATGACTTTGTTTTATATAAATAACCCTCTTAATTTGATTTCGAATGTCTTTCGCAGGGTCGGAGCGCCGACGGAGGTAAGTTCTAAAAACCCCGTGTAGATGGTAAGTCCTCTTTTCATGTCAATTTAGTCTTATTTCTCAAATTTTTTTATCTATCTGCACTTGATTCCCCTTTTCATTTTTTACAGGTAGTGGGATCTTGAATGGCCACTTTCCAGCACATGGGCATTTCAGGTATAGCTTCAAAGTCCCCATTTCGGGACCACCGTACTCGGATCCACTGTTTTACACCTCTTCATGGCTAAAATGCTTCTCCAAGGGGGAAATATGTATGTACCCAAAATTGTAGGGTACTGCACCATTGGAATGATGTTACACATGCCCCAATGATGATATAGGTCTCCTTGCAAGATGTTCAGAATCTAGAAAGGATCGCCATGTATACGCTTCTAACCCGCATGCCTTGTTTTCCCCTTTTCCCACTTTTTCTTACATTTTGTCTTCAGTGACGGAACCACCGCCCTGCCTGGGTGGCGGTCCTGTGACCGTTGCCCAGGACAGGGTGGCGGTCCCGTAACTACCGCCATGCACAGGGCGGCGATTTTGTTCACATTTTCCAGATTCTTCCAATGATTGCGTCAAATGTAAATCTTCAAATTTACATGCTTTCTTCAACCACTTTGGCTTGCATTAATGTTTTATGCTCCCTGGGAATAGTGTTTTTCCTTTGTTTATAGTAAAATAGATCAAATGGGAGTTACCCTCTGGGAAATGCATTGGTTATAAATAACCAGCTTATTTTCAAGCAAATGGCCCCTCATCCTCTCAATTCTCTTGTTCAGTTTTTTAATTCCTTGCTAAGAATTCTATTAGTTTCATGTTTTGCTTCCATTGTTGACATGTTAGAGGTCATATCATCTTCTTGTTTCATTATTACTGTATACAATCAGTTTAACATAGAATAGCTTCATTTCTAGACTAGAATCCATTAAAGTTGCAGGTTTTTTTGTCACAAGGATAGTTTCTGAAACTCTTGGTACACTTGTGTTGTATTCCCACAATAAATCCCGCTAGGAATTGCATAGTCAAGCTCTGTTCACTTGCACTATCCCTCTCCTACTCACATTGTATTCGGTCTATATCCAAAGCTGTCATTGTTCGATTACTATCTTTTGTTGATACTATCATATACACACTTTCTGGATTCATGAGGACACAAAGGAATGAGGAGATCACACTGAGGGGATGAAATCAAAAACAACTGGATACACCACTGTTCTGTAAACGCCAGGTTTGAGTTATTAAAGTTCTAATTACAAACATATCAAATAGAGTAGTGAATTATTTCATTTCAGTTAAAATTTTACTCTCGATATCTCCAGGGAAGTTGTGGGGATTGATAGTCTCTGAGAAACTGTGATTCATTCCTCACTTCTGAGGTAGGATTGAGAGCCTTTCAATTTAATATGTTTAGCTGCTTAGATATTTAGGATAAAATCACAACTGCACAGGCAAATAGCCATACTAGGTTACTTTGCTTGTTTTTATTCTATTTCTAGATTAGTTGTTCATTTTATAAATATACTAGAGTAGCTTCTCTTCAATTTCATTGAAATACGTCATCTAAAAAATACAAAAAAAAAATAGAAGGGTGCTTGCATAGTGTAAATACCTCTTTCGTAATCAGTTTGTTAATTTTAGTTAAAAGTTGAAACATTTTTGTATGACAATCACAAGACCTAGAGAGCCTAGAGAATATATATTTGAACCCATAGTACCTCAACCAAATCTACCCATGACTTTAGTTGATATAGATCAAGACCTTGGGATACAGGGATTTTGAGCAACAACAAACTTACAAGCAATTAGTGAGCAACTAAGATGATTGAATATCGAAGATGACAAAGCTTACACATTTTGGTCAAACCATCCAAACTATAGATTGCCTTGATAAAACACTTGGATGACCGTGCAAGGGTTCGAACGAGAATAAACATTTGGTTGTGATCCTTTGGTTCCATAGCCTAATGTGGGAGACCTCCTCATTGACATAGATGCTAGCTTACGTATTCAAGTTGCCAGAACACCTGTTAGGTACTCCAAGAAAATCAGACAACTTCTAGTTCTAAACATAGAGGTTGAAAAGGCATACGATTACTGGATATTTGAGAGAAGGAATTGATTCTTTACATGACCATAATAGGTCCACAACAACCAAAAACTCACGGTTGCAATCCCCAAGTCCCACAACCCAACAGGCCAATAAACCAGTCAAGTATTGACACCGGCTTGTGAACGCTAGTATTTAGATCTTCACCACTGCCACTGGAAATTATAGCACAGTTCTCTGTATTAAACATAGAAGCCAATAAATCTAATATTTTCTAGGCTAGACTAGAAAACCACCCATATTTCACTACAAATCTATTAAGTTGCCTATCACCATTTTCATGACCTTGTCTGGAGATATATACGAAGCTCCTATAGGTCACTTCCCACGTATCCAACAACCAAGAAAAAGAATCTCGTTAGAGCTTGATATCGATTGCAGCCTTCGAACAACCATTATATCTGAGCAAACCATTACACCAATTTAGGTTAGGAGGGCCTTCTTCACCTTAGATTCAAAAATTCCATTATTGCATATTGAGGATTTAAGATTACCTGATTAGCTTGTCTATAGCTATCCACATTCAACATTCACCGGCTGTCTTGACACGACCTCAAGAGGTCGGGTACGAGGAAGAGGTACTTGTAGATTCCCACGCTCGCATGTTACTTCTCCATCATACAAAAACCCATCCAACAAAAGTGTCTAGACTGTTGCAGCTTGGTGAAAGCACAATAACATGTCACACTTTTTGTATTTTTTGTACCTTTATAAACATGAATTTTTCAGCTTCAATTATTTTCCAAAGGTAATAGACACAAAATTGTACACTTTCATGAAATTCCACGAACTAATGAAATGTTGTGTTTAGAGTGTAGAATACATTAATTTTTTTAAGAAAAAAAAGTGGTCTTTTTCTTAATTATATTCATACGTTATTTCTTATTTTATAATAGAGGAACAACTTTCCGACGTGGTGTTTTTAAATGAAAACTTATTTTTTCACCATTAAATTTTAGATATATGTTCTAGATTTCAATATCGAGTTTCTATCAAATTTTTGTATTTTTGTATTTATATTTTTTGTATTAATTTTTTAGTGAAGATATTTCAAGATTAAGGGAGTACATGTGCTTATGCCAATATTTGTCAAGATTTATATCGAGATTGATTTATTTTCATATCTACGAAGAAGACTTAAAAAAAGAATAAGTTTAATTTTTTCAATTTTTTTTGATATATTTTACTATTTTTGAAAATGTGTTGAAAGTGTACTACACATTGACATAAAATACCATACGTAGGAAAGTTTAAAAAAAAAAAATTTAAAAAAAATTTAAAAAAATGAAAATTATATTTTTAGAAAGGTAATAAAAAATTGTATTTTGATGTAAAATTTTGTAATTTAACTAATTAATTTACCCTAAATACATGGGACCTATGTGGCACATTTTGGCCAATAATTATCCTTTAAATGGATTTCGATCCAAAATTTTCCATATAGGTGCCACATAAGGGTGTTCACGTGAACCCCCTTAAGTATAATTCCATCGATGCACTCTCCAAAAAGTGCGAAAGGTAAAATATGCCTTTGTGGGTTTTCCCAAAGGTGGGTTCATCCAAAGGGGGTTCACCTGAAGGGAGGGTTCACCCAAACCCCCCTAAAATCCACCCGAACCAACTCCTCAGTTGCATTTTTGGAACACCAAGTGGGACAAATTATTGTGCTTTTACCCAGCTTGGTTTGTGATTAGAGATACTAGAAGGGGTTGATGGTATGTATGAATTACTATTTCCTTTCCCATCATGTAGTGTTTCCATTTTTTCACACTCTGCACTAAAGCATAAAATTCTTTATCATAGGCTAGATAGTTTCTTACCACACCCATGAAGGTTTCACAATGGTAATAAACAAGTTTTCTATTATGTATCAAGACAACCAAGATTACATATTCACTGGAATACGTCTCGATCTCAAATGACTAATGTAAATCTTGAAGTTCTAAGATAAGAGGAGTAATTATTTTCTCTTTCTATTTAAAATATATTTTATGTTTTCCTCCCCACTAAAATGACTATTTAATATTAATCAAAGAATGTAAAGGATATGTAATAAATGAGAAGTTAGAAATAAAATTTATCTAATATTGAACTTCACCAAGAAATCTCCTAACCTTTGTTACATTATTTGGTTTCGACCAGTTAACAATGACTTCAAATTTTACAAGATCAATTTTCAATTTACCATTTCTCACAACATAACCCAGATAAACCAAAGATGTTTTCCCAAATTCACATTTAGACATCTTCGGATGTAGTTTCTCCTTTCTCAAAGCATCTAAGAATTTTTGAATATGAAGGACATGATCATCACATGATTTATTGAAAAATAGAATATCATCTAAATAGACTATCACAAAATCATCAATGAATGGCCTAAAAACATCATTCATCACACACATGAATGTAATCAGTGCATTATACAATCAAAAAGGAATAACAAGACATTAAAAGAAACCATGTTTTGTTTTAAAAGAAGTTTTCCAAATATCACCTCCACTAATTCTCACCTGATGAAAACCATTTCTTAAGTCTAAGTTAGTGAAATAATTTTTTTTTCAATTGATCCAATAAATCATCAATGGGTGGAAGAGGGTAACAAATTTTCACCATGATTTTAATCAAGGCAGAAAATTCAACATACATCTGCCATGTACTATCTTTCTTAGGCACTAAAATTATAGGAGAACCATAAGGAGATGAAATTGGATGGATAAATCATTTTCCTAATAGATCCATCATCTATTTCTTGATTTCCTTATTTTCAACCTTGAAAAATCTATACATACATATGTTAGGAAGAGGTGCATCATGTAATAATTATATCTCATGTTGAAACCCTCTTTTAGGAGGTAGACCCTATGGATCCTGAAAAACATCATCATAGTTAGAAATAATATTAATCAATTCATTGCGATGTTTAGGATCACAATCCTCAAAATCCTTCGAATGATCTTTCTCTTTGGATTTAATCACCATGAGCACAAAATTATTTATTGAATTTAAAATCCTTTTCAGATTCCCTATAGTAGCCAAAGAAAGATTTTTTTTCTCATGATGATCTCTAACAATATATTCAATCCCATGTTTACTAAGAAAATATTTATTCTCTTCCCTATATAAGATTGATTTACGATCATAAAGATTTGGACTTTCAAAACCACAAGACAAATTTCTAATGTAATAACATCCAAATCAAATTCATTTATGAACTTGTTAGCATTGGAAAACCAAAATCTACAAGATTTCATTACCTGTAATTTTGCATCATCAAAAACCTAACCCAGAGGATAAGGTTTAGGATGTGGTTTGGTTTGGAGTCCCAATTTCTTCACAACCTCTTATAAAAAATAATTATCTTGAGATCCACTATAAAATAGAGTTTCTATTTTAGTATTTTTCGAAACAACTTGTTATTGGTTCAAATGTTCACCCACGTTTTGGGTTTCGAAGAACTAAGTTATTTTAGACAACAATAGATCTATCTCCAAGTTGTGGGACCTTGCCTACTTGAGACGTATCTCTGGAGAAGGTTGATTCCTCTACCTATTTATACTGCTAATACTTCTTCTAATGCTAGAAATGAAAATTATGCTAAAATACCAAGGGACTAGGGATAAAAGGATAACAATACTGAAAAATAAGCTAAGGGAGGTGATATCACCAGAAAAATAGGGATTAAATCTATTTGTTTTGAGTAAAAATGAAAGATAAAGCATGAGGGAAGGCTAGGTACGTGTAACTCAAACCAAAACGTATTTGAAGAATCAGTTCCATGAAACACAACTATAAAAATGGAGCTGCAAGGGACGTGAGGTAACAAAACAAACACACAATGAAAAAGGAAGGAAAAAAGAAGGAATGCAAACATGTTAGGATAGATAATAGCCAAAAAAATTCTTCCATTACTTCTAGAAATGCACAGACTATTACAATGGTGAGAGAGGCCAATATACACATACAAGAGCCACATCTAGAGGTCTGCAACTCAAAAATAATAATATGAATTCCTTAGCAAAGAGATTAAGGGTCCAAATATGTCCAACATTAACAATGATCCCAAATCTTACATTTGTACATAAATTGATTGAAGAAGAAGAGGAGTAGGAGGGAAAACCTGAATTTGAAATACAACCACCAACAACAAGCATTCAATGTTTGCAAATTTGTCAAATGCACCTCCCTAAGTCTTTTTGGTGTGCAGGAGAAATAAGGAGGAGATATCCATGTCAAATCAAGTGGTTGGAGAAATTAGATCTACTCATCAATGCCCATAAAGAGGTTTTCCCCTTTTTGACCTACCAGATCTGCCAAAATTTTGAATTTGAGTATCAAGCATTTTAGCCTATGTCAGCAGCTATCGATTGAGACTAGGCACATGCCGATCAGAGATTTGTAGAAAAATATATGGCTGTCAGAAGATCTTTAGATTTTTTGTTCACGTAAGCCACGTGGCATGAAGTGGATTGGCTGTAAGGTCAGCCAACTATTTTATCATTTTTGTCATGTGTCATACACTATTTGGTTCAAAATATTCGATGCCCAGCTAGCATGCCCTAGTTAGTTTCATATAGTACACTCAATATTATCAAAAAATGATGTGTCACGGAAGGGCGTAGAAGAAAGTGCAAAGGCATGTGTGTGGAAAAATGAAGTATGGGAGGAAAATAGAGGAAGGGCACACATAAAATTTATGCACACGTAAAGGTCATACACGTGGGAGAAATGGGAGATATGCCCAAGGAAGGATTGCATGGTCAAGGTGCATCTATTACAAAGTAATGTGTGGGGCGCAAGAGAGGGCCATGGAATCAGCTTATTTTTAAGCAAATGCAAGGCACGTATGTAGGATTCATAAACTACTTGGAAGAAGGCATGTGCACAGAAGGTGCACGAGAGGAAAAAATGGAACAAAGAGGAAAAAGAAAATGAAAGGATGGAGAAAATGGGAATCGCATAAGGGCATGTGAGGAAACTGTAACCAAGTGAATGTGCCAAAGGGATAACCAAAGTGCGTGTAATCTATAATGTAGAACCATAGAGTTAGAACGTGAATATAGGTTGTCCAAATAACTAGGGAAGTTATTAGGATAATAGTCTTGGTGAATTTTGGGGCCATTTTCCTGGTAGATGAAGGGGATCGGTAGCATGGAGCATCCATTGGGCATGGATTCTACTATGTAATCTTGAATCTACGATATGAGATCTTGAATAACTACCTCTGAAGTCACTTGAAGAATCATTTCTGAATCCTACAAAACTGCTAAAAACTTGTTGAAGTTAACTGACATCCTAAAAGTAAAATAAGAGTGCATGCAAGAAGTACGTGAGAAGAAAGACCTATGTACAAACAAACAATGTGCATGCGATGCACTTCAAGGAACTATAAAATACTATAATATATACAAAAATGATGCAACAAATTCAATGGAAGGGTTTGAGATATATCCTATTGACTAGTATTCGCAGTGTGCCTCCATAAAGATTAGTTAACTTGAAATAATTTTCCTCCTTACATGAACTGATTATGTACGGGCCACTTCAAACTGCATCAAACTTTGTGTAACACCCTAATTTAGCTATGTCAGCATCCCATTTATAGACCAAGTCCCTAAGTTTTAAATCTTGAGGCCTATCCTTTCTATCAATCCACCTCTTTGGTGTTTGCTGATGTTGTTCTAGCTTGATCATGGAAGAGTTTCTTGATTGATCAAGTTTAACCAACTTTTTCATTCAGATTTCTTGCTGTTCTACACCCTCCATTTTGAGGTGTTGGGAAAAATCTAATGAAGGAAAATCAAGAGATGAAGGGAGTCTATATTCCTTTCCATAAACAAGCTTGTAAGGTGATGTACCTATTTCCTTCTTGGTTGTGATCCTATCTACCTATAATGCACGTGAGACTTGTGTATGCCACTGTTTTTGGTTGATATTCATTGTACGTTTCATGATCCTAATCAAGTTTTTGTTTTTTGATTCTGCCATACCATTACCCTGAGGATAATAGTTGGAAGAAGTATTTAAATATACACCAAGACTTAGTGCCCAATCAATAATTTTGGTACTAAGAAAGGCTTTTTTATTATCAGAGATAAGGGTTTGAGGAATACCCAACCTTGTTACAATGCCTTCAAGAAATTCCAAGATGACCACCTCGACTGATTCCTTGAGTGTGATAGATTTTGTCCATCTTGTGAAGTAGTCCGTAAAAGTTAGCACCCATTTTTGGAAACTGCTAGAAGGAGGATTGATCATGCTTATGAAGTCAAAACCTAAATGTGAAAAAGGTTGATCCACTTGGATTCATTGGAGGGGAATTTTTGCCAATCTTTTCTTACCTTCAAAGAAAGTGCATTCTCTACATTTTGTGACCCACTTGTCCATGTTAATGAATAGGGTAGGCAAAAATAGTCCTGCCATCATGATTTTTATTGTTGTAGAATTAGCAGAGAAGTGTCCACCATAGAATTTTTATAATTTGAGGATTCTAATAAATACAAATTTAGTCAACTTACATATTATGTAATGTTATAATAAATATTTAAATAAATATTACATCATAACATAAGTAAATAAAGAAATACTTACAAGAAATAAATAACACATGTGCCAAAATATTTATAGCGGAAAAATCTAATAGAGTAAAAACCACTTTGAAAATAACCTTTAACTTCAGAGAACTTATTTTACATCCAGTAAGATTACCTCTTCCTTTGAAACCCTATTTACCAAGGGTAAAATCAAATCACTTGATTTGCACACCTTTGATATATTTCCCTAATATATCAAATGAGAACCTAAAGTCCTTTTTATATAAGGTGAGTGGATATGTCTCTTGACCCACTTTTTCAACCTAAAATGGTTGACACATATACCTAGGTGAGTGTATTTAATAAATAGAAACATGAATGAATCACATTATTAAATACTTACCTAATGTATACTATCTACGTAGGAATATTTAATAATAGAAAAGTATTTCATATTATTAAATATTTAACCTATATAATAGAGATGGACCAATATTAATTAAAGGTTGGAAAAACCACTTATTCATTATGGTCTAAAACTTCCCCTTAATGTTAAGTGGAATAACATATGCCAATATATTACCTTCTCGTGGTACAATATCAGATTTTCAATCCTTAAACCATAAAATTTTTAGGCTAGCATATCAGATAAAAGAATTATAACACCTTCATCATACTCATGTTAGCTATTGGTACAAAAGGATTTGGAATCCCAAAGATCATCCCATGATCAGTGGCTAAGTATGATTTGTGAGTTTTACACATTCTCATAGGTTCTCATAAAAGGTTATTAAACCCAAGCATATAAGAGCCTTTTATTACCAAGGAACTCTTTAATAATATGCTTGTACTGGATGTTTACCAGTAAAATCAATAGCATTAAAGAGTCTATCGAAGACTGCCTTTAAGATATTTCTACACTTATTTCTAAAATATTAGTTAAAGAGATATACATACCCATAGGTATTTTTACACTTTCCCGAAGGTATTTTACAAAAAACCAAGTTCCAGTAGGATGTTACATTGTCATGCACACTCCCCCTCAATGGTAACTCCGACAATCCAATATTTTTATGAAAGTGACAAAACTTTGCAACACTCAGTGGCTTTGTGAAGAAATCAACAACCTGATCTTTAGTTAGCACGAACTTGAGATCCATCTCACCACTTAGCACTTTCTCATGGATGAGGCGTATATGTATCTTAATGTGATTCATCTTCTAATCTTGTAATGGATTATGTGTAAGAGATATGTTTCTTTGATTGTCTTAGAACAAAGGAACACTGCGTGTATCATTCATCTTTATCTCATCAAACAACCTATTTAGCAATAGAGCCTCTTTTGCAGCTTCCATTGCATTTCTATACTCAGCTTCTATTGAAGATATAGAAATAGTTGGTTACTTTTTGCTGCACTAAGTAATGACACTTGCACCAAATTTAAACACATAACCAGAAGTAGATTTTCTATCCAATACATCACTAGCATGATCAAAATCACAAAATCCATAGAAGTTAGCATTTTCATTCTTAGTGTAATGAAAACAATAATTGATTATGCCTTTAATATATCTAAAAATCCTTTTTGCAAGATTCTAATGATCTCTATAATTTTCCTACATAAACTTATAAGCAATTCCTACTCCATAGGAATATTTGGTCTGGTGATAGTTAGATAAATCAAACTACCAACTAACTGCCTATATAAAGTAGGATCAAAATTTTCACATTCAAGTTTAGGATCAATTTTCACTCCAACTTCCATATGAGTAATAATTAGTTTACAATAAATCATGTTAAAAAATTTCAGTACATTGGTTGCATATTGTGCTTAGAAACAATAATAGAATTTTTATCTTGAAATACAACCATGTAAATAAAATGAGATAAGAGACATTAATCAGTCATTTCAAAGTATTGTTTCAATTTTTCTTTAATTCTACAAATTAAAGTAGGGTTATCACCAGTCATAATCAAATCATCAACATATATACAAACAATTATAATACATTATCCTTCTTTCTTAATGAATAGATCATTGTTAGAAGAAAAATTAACAAATCCTAACTATTTAAAGAAAGGATTATTTTTTGCATATCAAGCTCTAGGAGCTTTCTTTAAACCATACACGGATTTTTGCAATTTACAAACATAGTTTTCTTTACCATTTTCTTCAAATCCCTCAGGTTGAGACATGTCAAGTTCTTCTCTTAAATAACCATTCAAAAAGGAAATTTTCACATCCATTTGGTGGATTTCCACCCAAACTAAGTGACAACTACAAATAAGGTCTTAATAGTACTCATTTTAGATACAAGGGTAAATGTCTCAACATAATCAATACCAAGTTTTTGAGTGAAATCTCTAGCAACAAGTCTAGTTTTATGTTTGTCAATACTACCATCTGCATTATATTTTACTTTATATACCCACCTAGACCCTATAATACTACTTTTCTCTAGAGGTGGAACCAACTCCTAGATTTGATTTTAAATTAGGGCATTATATTCATCTTGCATTGCATTGATCCACTTCTCATCCTGAGAAACTTCTTAAAATATTTACAGCTCAGGTTCATACAAGGTCATTAATGCATGGTATGTATGATAGCTTCTGGTCATTTTCCTAAGATCAATAAGATTAGAACTTTCTAACACATATTGAGCCCATTTTGGTTTCTTAACTAGGGAGTTGGGAGATTCAGAAGCATCTATAGTATCAACACAAGAAACATCATCATGACCATTTACTATATTCTTATTATTAGAATCATAACCATCATTAGAAATATTGACATAGTTAGGAACATATTTCCCATTATCAGATGAACAAAAGAATTTTTCCAAAACCATGACATTGAGATTTTTAGTTACTTCCCTTTTTGTAGGTTCATAAATCCTTAGACCTGCAGTGTTAATACCATATCCAATGAAAACACAAGAAAAACGAGTCATATCAAGTTTCTTTATTTTATTTTTATGAATGTATAAAGAAGAAGGATTACCAAAAACTTTTAGATGAGAAATATTAGGTTTTTGATTTGACCATTTTTCTAAAGGAGTTGAAAGATGGATAGTTTTGGTGGGAACCCTATTTAGAATGTCGACTATTGTGTTCATTACTTCTGCCCACAGAAATTTGGGAAGATCAGCAGAATGAAGCATAGTGCGAGCCATATCTAAAACAATCATAGTGTTATGTTCTGTAACACCATTAGATTGGGGAGAATGAGGAGAAGTTAATTCTCTTTTAATACCACAATTAATACAATTTTTTTCAAATTCTTTGCTAACATATTCACCGCCATTATCTGTTCTAAGTCTCTAAATTTTATAATTTGAAAAGTTTTCAATAGATGCTTTAAATTCCTTAAATTTCCCAAGTACATCAGATTTATTTTTAATAAAATATGACCAAATCATCCCAGTGAAATAATCAATGAAAGTCAAAACATATAAAAAAATCATTAAATGAAGCTACTTTGAGAGGTCCTCTAACATCACTATGAATAAGTTCTAGCGGGGAAGAGGAACTCTCTTAAAGATGTGAGTGAAAGGGTTTAACAATTTTTTTTAGCGTAAAACCCCTTCACACCAATCATGAGAAGAAGAAAACATAGGAAAACCTTTCACAATATTATATCTAGCCATTTCATATAAAATTTGATAATTAACATGTCCTAATCTTTCATGCCATAGTTTTGAATTATTCAAAGTTTGAGAAACAAAACAAGATGCAGAAGAGAAATCATCAAAAAGATGTAGACCATTTCTTCAAATTCCTTCAACTATTATATTATCATTGTTATCCTTGATAATATCTTTCAAAATTTGAATAGCCAAACCATCATGAGTTAATTGAGAACATGATAATGTTTTTTTTTTAGTTTAAGAACAAATAAAACATTATTCAACACACCATTAGAAAATTTTACTTTTTGTTTCTCTATTGCTTTTAAAGACAAGTTATCACCAAGATAGACACATTAATTGATTTTCACAATATCAAATAAAGAAACTGAAACACCAGCCATATGATTTGATGCACCTGAATCTAGAATCTATTCAAAATTAGAGGAAGAATACAATGCAAAAATTTTAGGAATATCATTAGAGCTATCATTTTTCCTTAAATTGTATTTAGAAGAAACAATTTGTTTTTTATTTTTATGGATATGTTTCATAGTTTTGCAATTTATTCATTTTTATGTCCAAATTTACCACATTTGTGCCATTTACTACTAAATCTAACACACAATTGATCAAACAAATTTTTTTTATTATCAACAAAAGAAGATTTAGATCTAAATTTATGATCTAAAAATGACTTGGGAGGTTTGAACTTTGAATTCTGAGCAAGAAGTGCTTGAGAGGCATTCTCCTTGGATTCAAAGTTCATCATCACTTGCTCTTCCTGTATCAAAAGTGAAATCAAGGTATTTAAATTAGGTAGATCATTTTTGTTCTAATATTTAGAGTTCAAGATAGAAATAAAATTCCTAAATCTTTCATGTATATTTAACTGAACAATAAAGTAGATTATTTTTTCACAAATTAAATCATGATTGCATCAATCTAATTATGCTTTAATATTTTTAATTTTGGCTAAGAAATTAAGTAATTTTTCATCTCCTTTCATAGGGGTTGTAAGCAATTCTAAAACTTTAATAATTCTATATAAATGTGTACGTTATTTCATGGATTCTATTTACATCTATACCTCTTTCGTATGTTCGATATTACCAATGTGTAGAAGGTACTCATCATTGACATTGCATAGAATCATGGAAATGGCCTCTTGCATTCATTGTAAGAATGCATTCATGTTGTCTACACTTGTTTGATGACCGGTGGGAGCAACCTTAGATCTAGAAACAATTGTCCATAGTTTCCTTGTCATAAGTTGATTCAACCTTGATCTTTCAAATGTTGGAGTTAGTTCCATTTAGGATCAAAGTTTTGTCAAAACATAAATAGTTGGACGTCATTATTTACCTGAACATGTAAAACACACCCCATTATAATATACAATGTACCACAGAATTAGATACATATTTATCAAGAAAAAAAATACACTTTTAATAGAATCAGATCAAAATTTTATAGATCTACATAAACTATTTAATTATAACTAATTTTGTCATTACAATGCATATTAATTAAGTTTCCATGATCAAACTAATAACCCGCAATATAAAGGGATTTACATTATACCCTAGACTTAAATAAAACAATTTCCGACCATATAGAAGTGAAGAAGAAACCCCTAAGAATGCAAAACAACTTCAAATATCTGAAAAAAAATGAAAAAAAAGTTCCGGGCAACTTAAATTTGACGTCTAAATGTTCGTCATTATGACTTATTTTTGTTCTGTTGTGATGGTCATTTTACTTTCAATTTTAACGCAGTGAAAGTTTCCTAGAACCTACGAGCTTAAATTTGATGTGTAAATGACCATCATACTGCCTTATGTTTGGTCTGTTGTGATAGTCATTTGATCATCAAATTTAGTGGAGTCAAAACTTGTGTATTTTCAGAATGTAAAATTCCAAAATTTCTTCTTTTGTTTAAAATTAGGGAGGTTATATTTTAATACATTATATTAACCTATTACAGTTTATAATGTAAAAATATATTCACTTTTTAAAAAGACGTATATATTTTATATAATGTAAATAAAAAATAACATATAGTCTATAAATAATTATAAACTATAATATATATATATATATATATATACTTAAAAAAATACATATAACCCTTATTATGGGGGCCCCTCATGAAAAAAATATTTAAGACATTTACCAGGCCATGTAATTTTAAATTCTACATAAACCTTAGAATTTACATAGGAGACAACATTTCTCACACTTCCAATGGAAAAAAATTCAAATCCTATTTTGATGGAGCTTTGTCTCCTCCTTCATTTACCACTGAAAAAATTCAACCTGCACATATTAAAACTATAAAAAAAACTATTTCAAATATTTTACCCTTACTTGTACACAAGTTTTCACAGAAGGTAAGAAATTTCCAAGTTTTCTACTTGTGAATTCACCTTGATTCTTCACAAAGCAAAATGTTTACGTTCCATAATGGAAAGAAGGGGTTGGTTATTTTAAATACCCTGATGGGATGGTTGAAAAAACCCGTACAAATTAAATCAATAAAATACAAAACATTTGATCTTAATTTATTTAATTTACCTCACTCTATTACCATGTCAGAGTTTGAGGATTCTAATAAATACATACTTAATCAACTTACATATTATATAATGTTACAATAAATATTTAAATAAAGATTACATCATAAGATAAGTAAATAAAGAGATACTTACAAAAAATAAATAACACAGGTGACACAATATTTATAGTGGAAAACCTCAATAGGGTAAAAACCACTTTGAAAATAACCTTTTACTTCAGAGAACTTAGTTTACATCTAGTAAGATCACCTCCTCCTTTGAAACCCTATTTACCAAGGGTAAAACCAAGTAACTTGATTTACGTAGCTTTGATATATTTCCTAAATATATGAAATGAGGACCTAAAGTAATTTTTATATAAGGTGATCGTGTATGTCTCCTGACCCACCTTTTCAACCTAGACTGGTTGACACATATACCTAGGTGAGTGTATTTAATAAATAAAAACATAAATGATTCACATTATTAAATACTTGCCCAATTTATATTACCTAGGTATGAATATTTAATAATAGAAAAGTATTTCATATTATTAAATATTTAACCAATATAATAGTGATGGACCCATATTAATTAAGGGTTTGTCATACCACTTAATCATTATGTTCCAACAAGAATCCATTGTGAAATTCTACTAACACTTTTTTAGTTTGCGCACCATCGATACACCTTTAACAACACGACATCAAGATTGTTCTTGAAGAGAAAACCATAAATCACCATAGATGGAATAGATTGAAACCTCAGGTGTATTATTTTTTCTTTGTTCAAACTAGGAGGGTATGCACCCTTAGAGAGGAACGTGATCATGTCCTTTATTCAGTCATGCACTATGGGATTCATTTTTTTCAAGTTCTATGTGCGGGAGGTATTCATCCATAAATAATAATGTCTCTAGTTGAATATGTGCATCCTCAGCAAGTTGTCTGCATAGCGTGCTACCTCTTGCAAGCTTTGTGGTTTTGATATTCACATCATATTCCATAATTTTTGTAACCAGTCGTGCTCTCTTCTCGCTGATCTCTTCTCCAATGATGAAATCTTGAACACTCAAGTGTGAAACTAAAACCTTGATATTGTTTGTGGAGAGCATGATTTTTAATTTATTGAGCGCACAAATGATGACGTATATATGTTTCTCCATGTGACTGGATCTTAATTTATAGTCCTTCAACATTTGGCTGAAGAAAGCCATGGGCTGCTCCAACCCTTGATGATTTTCCTATGTTAGGGAAACAAAAACACTTTCATTAATTCCATAACCATAAAGGGCTAAATCCTTTTATTAATCTAGGTTGATGAGCATTGGCATGTAAGCAATTTATTGCTTGATCTTGTTGAATCTTTCTTTCTCTTTTGTTGTTCATCTGAAAGCTATGTCTTTCTTGAGCATGAGGGTGATGTGCTTTACCAGTCCCGCAAATTTAGGGATAAATTACCTTAAAAAGTTGATTTTTTCAAGGAAGGATTGTAAATATTTCTTGTGCATTGACAAGAAAAGGGCCAGGATAGTGAAAATGTTCCCAAGATCATTTGTGAGGCCATCCTCAGATACCACATGACCTAGAAATTTTCTCTATATCAATATTAAATTACACTTCTTGGGGGTAAGAGATACCCCAAAATTTTTGCATCTCTCATATAATTTCTCCAGGTGTGCCATATGATCCATGCTTTTCTTTGAGAAGAATGTGATGTCATCAAGGTAGACCAAGATGAATTCATTTATATATCCTTTGAATGTAATATCCATGACACACTGAAACATTACACCTACATTTGACAGACCAAAGGGCATCTTATGATATGCATATGTCCCCCATTTTGTTGTAAACATTGTTTTTAATTGATCCTCTTCCTTGAACAGGAATTGATTGAACCTAGAATACCCATCTAGCATTGAGAATCTCTACACACTAGCCACTGTCTGCAAAATCTACTCCATAGAAAGAAAAGGATAATGATCCTTCAATGATACATGATTTAAATATTTGAAATCAATGCATAGTCTAATTTAACCATTCTTATTCCATATCATAACAATATTCACGGCCCAAGTATAATACTTAATTGGAAATATTTTCTCCACCTCAATGAGTTTGGATAACTCCTTCCTCGTAAGGTGATCTATCTGTTGTTTCCAAATTGATGCACCCTCCGAAGGAACAAAATGTAAACAAGATGTTCGATTTGATTGGGACACATGGGATCACCTCTCAAGATGTGGGACTTGGGCTTGAGGTGAACCTATGGAAAAGGCCAACTTCCTCTTCCTAAACTAAGTGTTTTACTACTCCTAGTGAAATAAAATGTCTATATAGTCCTATGCTAACATTTTCATGGGTTTTAGGGAAAGATATTTTCATAAATGAAACTATATTAGGGATGGTGATGCACCAAATAAAGGGCGTTGTTATAATCAGGAAGGGTTAATTTGAAGAGGGTGTGTGCACCACAGGTCAACTTCACCTACTACATCTTAGAGAGGGTACATAATACCATAGAATAGGAAGCAAGTGTTCCCTTTGTTAAAATCAATTTGACAAATAATTTATTAGTGTTCCAGTGAAGAAGGATGAACTTGAGAAGGGTGAACAAGCACCACAACTCAACTGCATGCAATGCTCCACCGATCGATAAGCACAAAACTCCAAGAACTTGCAATAGAAATGTGAACTTGCATAATATACCTGCAAGCATGAGAAAAGGAATAAAGAAGTATAGAAGGATGACGAGACCGAGATTAGTCACAAAAAACATAATTTAATTTTTTCAATAATGTGAAAAATGCATCATAATTTCAGAAGAGAAAATGGTTTCCATTACAGTCCTGAAAAGGAGGCTTGAAAGTTCTCTCAACACACAAGAACAACTTGCATAAGAGAGGAATCTTGATAAATTACACTTTCCTAAGATGTCTAACTTTCCAACCTATCTGACTTATTGGAACCCCTTAGAATGAGCTTCCAATTTACATTTATAGAAGAATATGTGAGAGAGAAGAGGAAAGGTCATAATTACATTCCTAAATTGAAGGCACATAATCTATTTATTACAGTTGGTTGAAACACTTTGGGAAGCTTTCATCATGTGCCATTAATGCCAGATTGACCTAGTTCTCCTTAATTAATTAAAAGAATATTTAAAGAATAATAATAAATATTATTATTAAAATATTTAAATAAAAATATTAAATTAAGTAAAAAATAATAAAATAAGTAAAAAATTATGAGGAAAAGGCCAAAAAACCTAACTTGGTGGTTGGCTCACTGAGCCAATTCACTGAGTTGGGCTTGAGCTCCTCTATTTTGAACTGACTAGTGATTATGTTCCACTTCGCCATCTCTACATTCCTTTACCGAGCTCACTCACACCATTCAAACTTGCCACTGAGCTCCTCCATTTGATGCCAATATTATTAGCGTCCACTCCCCATTACTCACCGACTCGTAGAGGGGGTAGGGAATGAAAATAAGAAAAATGAAGACCCAACTCAGTGGTATGATCACCGAACCAAATCACCAAGTTGGGTATTGATCTACTCTAACTAGATTGCTGAGGGGATCCTTTGCTTTGAACTAACCACCTTGAGCTCACTGCAGACCCCCTCAAGTTTAAAGCACCTTTGACTCATGTTGTGTTGAACCCACCTTTGTATTGAGGTCATTTTTCTCTGAGTGTTGTGACCTCTGAGTGAGCTTCTTTCTCATTAAGATATTTCCTGAAATGAGTTTCTCACCACCAATCCTTATCATACATCTTTGTGAATCACCCATATCTACCATGATCGATCTCGTCAAAATGAGTTAGAGAAGTTAAAAGCGAGTGACTCATTTACGATGTAGGGAAACCCATAAATTTGATGAATATCATGGTTTCAATGAGTTCAATGTTCTCCATGACCTATATCCACCAAGAGACTCGTTACAACACTGTAACCAAGCATGAGGTTGGGTCATCTCCATGCAAGCTTACTACCGAGCTCAACCCTGAGCTTATTTTAGTCCATGAATAATGAATCATCTATTTGAGCTTTTGTATGAGTTACTTTCATAGGCGAGCAACCTGATCAATGTTGCTCAATCAATCTCTTAAGACTCCCTCCATGTTGACCCTTCACTAAGCCAATGATCACACTTTTACCCATTCTATGGCTCAAATCAACTAGATGAGATTGAAATGGTTTTGAAGCCAACCTTTGTGAGTTATTATTCTTTAATCAACGAGGTCTCCAAATATCTCACCACAATAATGAGACTCGGCTCTGCATGTTCAAGCCATCTTTGAAACTTGACCATGCATAAACTCTTTAGAATATGATACTCGTCCTAAGCTATAGATTGATCTCCCCTTCACCTATACGGTCAACATGTAATGCCTTAGTTGGACTCATGCATGGCCTCAAATGATTTTTAAGATCCTCATATGCCTCCACATTGATCAATATTTCCTTAGGATCCTTCTATCACCGATGAGATCTCACACTTGGAATCCCATAATTCATATTTCCTTCACCAACATGTATGTACTCAGGGTCATCTCCTTTGAAATCAAGAATGAATTCTCCATAGGCCCACAACTTACAACAACCACCCATCACCCTATCAAATCAATGAATGACTCAGTCTCACGTTGTGTTGGTTATGTTGATTCCACCAATATTTCCTCTGAAATCAGAAATGAATTTTCCCCCACAACTTGCCAAACTTGTTAAACGTTACTCACCTTCACGCATTAACTGAACACCTCAGAAATCTAACTTGGTTAATTATCATGGCATATACCCCCACCTTGTTTCATTCATAGAGATTTTTGGTAGATCCCATTAGTAGGCCCGAGCCCCCTCAGGTGCTAGAGCATGAATTACCCTGGCCCATATGGTTCAAATCCCGACTATGTCATGCTCTTGTAAATTTACCGCAGTGATAATCAAAGTGCAGAATCTTTGTGCTATTTTTCCAATTCGGCCAACATTAGATCAAAATTTTTTGAACTCGGGTTTTGCCTTTGCTCATCCTCCATGACACAACTCATCATCCACATGATTCTTGTGTGAAGGCTTGGCTTATCTTCCCCTAGGTTCAAACATCGAATCCACTAATAATTTCTCTAGCTATTGCCCTCCTAAAGTCTGAGGCCCCATGAAACTCCAAACTTAGCACAACTCAATCATACCCACCTAGTAACTTAGTGACTCATCCCTAACATGGCTGATCAAGTTGCCCTGAGGTCATCAAAACACCTCAACTCATGATGCCCATCTTACGGATCGATTGTGAGCATGTCAAACAACCCTAGACATAGCTTTTCCTTTGAGTGGCTCACTACATAGTTAACCTCTATGGTTCTGGTGTGACTCATGAATTCGAATGAGCCTATTGTATGTAATTATGACTACCAAGCTTGGAGCTCCTTAGCCCATGATCTAATTTTATCCATAATGTTGATGTTTACTATTCATAGTTGAGGGATGCCCTTGATTTCACCACTTCGAGTTCGATCTCGAAATATTTTGACGCCATGGTCTTACTCAATCTTTGTAATGTAATGCTTAGCTTCAACCATCAAGTTTAATGAGTTTGACTTGTTCATGCATAAGGAAACTAGCTCAAAGTATTCAAGCCTTCTATAAGGTATTATTCCAAAAATTGCCAAACCATACATACTAACCATCAAGGTGACATAAATTTCTCTATTTCAATTCACCTCTATGAGTTGTTATCAAGCTCAAGTATCTAGCTTACAAACCATACCTACGAGCTCTAAAATGAATTGCTACTATGCCTTCCTATGACAACAAATTTACCAAGTTCCAATCCATGTTATATCCCTATTGATTTTCACCTGAATCCTGTACAGAGCTCGGTGAATGAGATCCTCTCTGAGATAGAAATAACTCGTTGCAACTTTAGCTATTTCTTTTAAACGTCGAAGTGACGATCCCATCTTCATATGAGCTTCACATTTACTTTTCTTTTCAACACCACTATAATTTATTCTATTTCAATTCTTGACTAAGCTTATTTACTTTCTATTGCTGACCTGATGTCAAATTATGCACAAGCTACAAACACCAACCATCGAGTCATGTTAACATCTTAAACTCTCTGTGCTACACATACAATCCAAAAAAAATTCGTCTCGATCT
This sequence comes from Taxus chinensis, assembly GCA_019776745.2. Lineage (NCBI taxonomy): Eukaryota > Viridiplantae > Streptophyta > Pinopsida > Cupressales > Taxaceae > Taxus > Taxus chinensis. Next base: position 532,938,496 of record CM034153.1, on the reverse strand, counting down.
CGAATGAATCGTTTCCATTGTTGTATCATCATTTAATGATTCGACATGTATGCAACAAAATGTTTCTACCTCTTCCTGTGAGTCCTCCGATGTCCACTGTTATTTAGTACATCCTCATTTCATGAAAAGTTTTATTTTCATGAACTAATAACACGAGTTCTCACCGTGAGCTAGTTGAAATGGCTCATCTTCTAAGTGTCGAGCTTCCTTAGTTCACATATTTCTCAATGAATGACTTGAGTCACCAAAACATGAATTGGATTATTATCAACTTGGTGATGGAGTTGAACCCGATTTGTATTTCAGTGCAAACTCACTAGGACTTGAGCCATTTCTACTTCTCTTCATGATTGCCATTCAGTCTTCACAGATCATTTGAGTATGCTTGAACCTGATTAATTTAGAGACTTTTTGACTTGATTAGTTTTAACTCACCAGAGATATATTTGGAACTTGGTACACCTCCACATGAATTTTCAGCCTTGCATTTAAAGAAGCCAACTGAAAAACTCATTTTTTTCCTCTATAAACTCACCGAGCTATCCAAATAATTTATCGCAGATTCATATACTTGATGTTAGTTAACTTGAATTGAGAAATCCAGTCTCACTTGTTAGAATAATTCATATTGCCATGCATAGAAGCATGATAAAACCCATCTAATACATTTTATTGATTTTGGGCCCCAAAGCCAATTTTCTTGTTTTGAACCTACTTTTACTATTCAAGAAATTGAAAAAGGGAAGAATCATAAAATTTACTTGAAATTTCATGAAAATCCTTGTGAAGACCCTTTTCCAGTTCTAGAGAATGATAGGCTCTTGCTTGTCTAATTTTTCCTTATGGGAAAAATTGGATAACACTACTTTGGATTAACTGGACATTGCTTTTATTTAACTGGATTGATACCAGGATCAAGGTCAATGGAGTGTTGAGAAACACTTGGATAAAAAACTTTGAGGTCTTTATACTCTCATGAGAAGATATCATTGTATTTTTATAGAGAGATATGAAGGCTTTTTTTTCATTATGCACACAAGCTTTACTAAGCAACAAATCCTTTCCGCATGTAATAGTGAATGGAGTGTATCCTTCTTATGCCACATGTGTTTCATTTTTTTTTGTATGTTTTGAAGGTGACGAAGAAAATAATGTTATGGGATGTGGAGGAATACCTGTTGCGATGGTTAGTTTGAAGGTTGTATGTGTGTTTTGACTTCTCGATCCAATGCTGACTGTGAGAGATTCCTTTTGGCTAGGAGGAACTACCTGAAATAGAAAACAAGACCACAAAAGAAGAGTTAAATAATATATGGCAGTGGACTACCTAGTGAGTGCTAGATTTGGGAAGTGTGATACTTCCTATATGGTTGCCAATCCACTGTTTAATACAACCTAATGTGAGAAATAATGTGAATAAACAAAATCCTACTATAGTTGATATGATTTAGGTATCTCATTGAAATATGATAAACAAATCTAATATAACATGTTAGGTTATGATTAGATATGGAGGTAGGGTAAGGGTTTAAAGAACTGGAATAGGTCAGTTTTAGGTTTTGGGTCACTTGGGTTGCTAAAATAAAGATTGTTAGGTTCTGTTATTGATAGGATGGCCAAATACAGAGACCGGTGTCTGTCAGGTATGACCAATCATGATTTAGGAAGAACTGACGATGATTATGGGTAACCGGTATTGGTAGAGGAAAGATGATGAAAAAAATCAATAAGATCTAGTTGTGGGGTTTGAGTTGAGGTCAGAAAGATGATGACAGAGGGAATGAACGAGGTATGTGGGGATGTTAGGAACACTTAGAGATATGTAGAATTTGGGTATAGGTGGTTTTTATGGTGTGGGTGTGGGAATGATTGAGTTTACAGGAAAGTAAATAGTGGGGGAATGGGAATGCAAGTAATAAATAACAACAGAGATGGAAAAACCCTTATAAATAGAATAAATATGGAATGACACAGGTGTTAAACACACTTACTGATATATCAGGTCCAATGGTTGGGTGGTGATGGTGGTCAATTGGTGGAATTGTGCTCAATGTCACAGTAGTGCTTCTCAGGATGCTACCATGAGGAGCGATACGTTTGGATCTATCTTAATGCTAGCTATGGCTGTTTGGATGTACGAAAGAGTCTCTAGTTCTTGCTTACATGCAGATCTCCTCTTTGCTCCAAAAATTTGAGAATGTGGCGCCAACCTCTCAAACAAGGTTACCAAAATGGTTATATGGTAATCGATGATGGTTTTGTAGTTAACCAGCATCGGTTTCAGACATGACCTATATCGGTTAAGGTGGGATTCCCTAGGTTTACTAAAAATGATAGATCGTGCAATCATCTTGGGGTCAGGTCTTTCCAATTATCTTGTGGATCAAAAATGGATATTTATCTTTTAATGAGAGGGAATGTGGTTATAGGAATAATAAGCATTGATTTTTAGGGTTGAACTAAGTCTTAGTTAGTTATGGTGAGTAGATAGATACTGAAAAATAGGTTTAGAATGAGGTGTCTAGGTGAGGTGGTGGGTGAGGTGGAAATTGGGTTAGTTAAGATAATTAAATAATGAATAAAGTGAGGATGAGTATTAATTTAATTAAAGTGATTAAATTAATATTAATGTGTGCTGTAAGGGTCATGGTTAGGTAAAAGTGTTTAAGTTAGCTGTTCGACAAGGTGGGACCAAGGGGAGTGCGACCTAATTTTGGTGTCTACATTTTTCCCCTTTTTGTTGTATAGCTTGTATTAGGTAACCGATACGTTGACAAAAATAGGAAATGGTTGCCCTTCGAGTGTAGAGTGAGGGTGGTGTTTTCCTCAAGTATGAGGCACTGATGAGGTAGACCCCGGAATCAACCAGGAATTTGGTAAAGGTGTAGGTGGGGAAGGTACGTGGGGGAAGGTGGTGAGTGCTTAAGGGAAAAGGTGATGGTCAACTCAGGCAATGGGAAGGATGAAGTTGTCAAAATCGGCCGTCATTGGGTAAAGGCAATCAAATGCAAGTACATGTATAGGTTGCAAAAATGGGATACCAGGTTGAAGAGATTACAAAATATATATTGTCCAAGGTTGATAGGTTTATCCACACACAGTGTGAAACTGATGTCATCGTATCCAAGGTATAGAATATTTTCTGGAAACTCTATGTCGGTCTAAGGTCCAGGATAGGGTTAGGTAGTGATTCTGGTACACCAAAGGTTTTGGTCAGAATAAATGGAACAGAAATAGGAAAGGTATGGTTGGTAGGGTAAACACAACACGGGTAACCATGTCGTAAGGTATAAAGAGCACATAAGGGTCAATGGTCACACCAAGTAGGTTCAGGTTCAAGGTCATATAGGTAATGGCATAGGTAAGGACAAGATATAGATAAAATAATAACTCCTAAGATGTAGCAAAGTAAATGTAGAGGTAGGTTGGGTTCTGTAGGTATGTTTCAATGGGTAGCTCGGAATGGTAAAAGGTGCGTTGGCACTAATGATTGCAAGCACAAAGGAATCTTAGTAAGGCCAAATATCTATAAGGGGTTTACCAACTGCTGGTTTTAGGGTGAATGGACGTTGGTTGGCTAGGGCACAATTAGGAATGACGTCAGTCAAATCAGGTTGGGTTTGTAAAATAAAAATTCTTTATTTTACAGAATCATTTTTGTGTTGTGATATTTGGAGCAAACGACAGAGCCATTTTAATTTTTGTATACTTTTTCTGAGAGAAAAGGATAGGGCATTGTACCCAGCTCACGTGGAGAGTTGAGTTGGTGATCCCTCGAGGAGCTAGGGAGACGGGTCCACAAGCTCAGGTGGGATCGATTTAATTGGGTGGAGCTGAGGAGGGAATTTGTTGGTGGTAGAGGTAGGAGATGGGATTAATTGGACCACCAGTGCAGTGGCTTGACATGTCCCCGTGGAGACAACATCATGAAGAGGTAAAATTCGATCCCATTCTACGTTGGTTAGGTAGTATTAGATTTGTAGAAATCAAGTTAGGGTAAAATGGGTTTTTAGGGTGAAAATTAAATTGAAATTTGAAAGAAAATGAATGAAATAGGAAGGATAGGAAAGTTGATGTAGGTTAAGGGAGGGAGGCAAGAGGTGTGGAGGGGAGATTTAGGTAGGAATGGGTGGGTAGTTTAGGGAGGAGATGGTGAATGTTTAGAGAAAATGGGTAGGGTTTCATGGATTTTGTCTCTATAACAGTAACTGATGTTGGTCAAGGGTTGGCTAATGTCAGCGTGGTAGTTAGCCGGCATCAGTCATGGCATGAGAGTGACCGATGCCAGTTTTTATTGACCATTTCCTAGTCAATAAGGAACTAATGTCAGTCGACATTTAGAGGAAACTGGGCCAGTAAAGGAGAGGAGGTGGGTAGGTGGAGATATGTCATGAGTAGGCGAGGTCTTATGAATAGGTTAGGTGGGTAAGGGTAAAGTTGGGGTATGGTTGAGGTCTAATGATGTTATGTTTTGTTAGATGTAGGTGAGGGATCAGTTGTGGATGTGGGATAGGGTACCACCCCTTTTATTAGCAGATATGAGGGAGTGCCAACAACTGAGGAGTGGTGCACTATGTGGCATGAGGGTAGGCCTAATTGGGGTTATACGTTACCGACACATAGGCTGGGAGTTGAGTTTGATGGTCTCCCACATCGATAGATCAGATTTGGTGACCAACACACTTCAATTGTACAGACAGGTGAGATGACTGTCACCTTGGAGGATATGCATAGGATCTTGCAGTGGCTACCGATAGTAGAGGACACATGTGTATTCCATTTTCCTCAAAGAAATTTGAGGAGTTGTTGTTGATAAGTGATCGGTGAGGGGCTGACAGAGTTTCGAGGTTCCATAGTGCACAAGCATTAGTTATGGAGATATATATTGGGCCCATCTAGAGGAGATGAGGTTAGTGGTGTTGATAATGGAGGCATTCTATTGCTTTGCGCTTCCAGATTCAGAGGGTGGGAGATTCCCATAGGAATTGATGGGGGTTCTTCACGACATGATGGAGGATAGGACCCAATTTGTATGGGCACCTACATTCTTGGTGTAGCTATATATTAGTTATGGGCCTATGGGAAGCTATACGGTGGTTCAACCCTGTGTTGTACACATTCCTATTAAACTGCTGAGCATATGAACACATTTTGTGTGTGTGTCCATTGGGCATACCCTGACCTGATGCATTCAAGGTCAGGTTTGGTTCGGGTGGGCTACAGGATGATGGGTGCTTAACCTGCTGTTGGAGAGCACCGAGCTGCCAGGTCTGACACATGATGTAGCCTATTATAGGTGTTGTGTTCAGAGGGGTTGTACGGTGTGGACATCATTTGGAGGCCATATGTGGGCTTCCCATCATATAGGTAGATGACCGAGGAGCTAGAGGAGCTACAATCTACTCTAGATGGATAGAGGGGCGCCATGCGGGAGAGCAGTAGATGATACCTAGTGGACAGGGTCAGACGATAGTTTGGGTTGCCAGCAGGATGTGCCTCCACCCTTCCCACAGTACATGAGAGATGACATGGAGAGGCCTATGCCTCTATCACATAGCTGATGGTGCCTACAGGGCAGGAGGAGTAGGTGGTAGACCAGACAGATTGATGATGTCGGAGTTACAGACAGGTACAGATAATGGTGGGAAGCACAGTTACGGGCAGTACCATTGAAGTTCTGGGTAGCCTAGACTTAACCAGCTATCACAGTTCAGAGTAGATGCCCTATAGGGGTAGGTGGCGACTCTGGTTACACAGTTGGGGATAGTGCAAGGACAACTAACAAGGTCAGAGGCACAAGTTATCATGTTGCAGGCATAGGTAGTAGTCCCTATAGGCCTAGGTAGCACAGGGACAGGTACCTGCAACATAGGGTAGAAGATGGAGATGGAGTACAGGTGGCCACCATACAAGCGTAGGTTACAGGTTTACATGGCCATTTGGCCACTGCACCATTGCACATATTGTGGCCCTTCAGGCCTAGGTACAGACACATGCACCTACACAGGCTTAGGGAGAGGGTCTTGTTTTGTAGATAGGGGCGGGACAGGGTCCCACGGTATTAGGTATAGGGTCAGAGGTTGATGGCAGCACTACAGACAATACACACGGCCAAGTTCAGGGATGCCCTAGGAGAGGCGAGATATTATCAGGATCACCTAATGGCCGCAGGGATAGATGTCCCCTTCTTATGTAGAGTATAGAACACAACAAGTCCTTGAGTGAGAGGGACCATGTCACGCACCCACAGTGTGGAGAGCACAAGGGGCCATCAAGCTCTGAGATAGGGTCAAGGTGAGGCCACCAGTTCACGGAGGCTAGCTCCAGGTGAGGTACCAACCGTAGCGGTCAGGACTGAGGCCCATGGTGGGTGGTGAGATGCTAGCAGGATGCCACACTAGGAGTAGAGGAGGAGGAGGAGACTGGTGAGACAAGCATGGAGGATATCCAATGAAGGAGATGCCTGATAGTTGTGCGTACTACCATTTTTATTTATTGGTGATATATACCGGCCTACGTACCGAAGAGAGCAGAGGATGTACATGAGAGTTTTTGAGATTTTTGATCATATACTGAGCCTGCGTTCCGAAGATGGTGAGGATGTACATGAGAGGTTTGCAGGTATTTGTACTTGTTTGTATCTAGTGTATATATGTATGTAGACATACCGACTTTTTGATTGAGATTGATGATGTTATGTTATAGCATGTATGTTGTACTTGTTTCAATTTGGGTTGTTATGTGTGTAGATGGATGGACAATTAGGTGTATTAGGCATGGTGGAGTTGAGGTCATGTAGGCATGGCTAAGTTAGGTCAATTAGGCATGATGGAGTTAGGTCATAGGTATGATGGAGTCAGGTCATAGGCATGGTGGAGTCAAGTCATAAGCATGGTGGAGTCGAGTTAGTTTATGCATGATTGAGTCATGTTAATTTAGGCATGTTTGAGTCAGGTTGATTTAGGCATGATGGAGATAAATGATTATGTATATACATGTTATGGTTTAAGTTGCCCGATATTTTCTATGGGAGCATGGATCATGTTGGTATGATTATAGGTGGTGCATGATTATGACAAATAAAGTGGTAAACATAATGAAATGAATGAATGTGTTGTAATGGTTGCTTTAATTTCCAATTGTTTGGTAATAAAATGGAAACTAACTAAAATAGAATGTGACTGGAACATGTAGCAAAGGACGTGAGGTGAGCAGTTGCAGCCAGGAAAAGGTGATTAGAAGGTGACAGACGATGGTCGAGCTAACCTCCAAGGGCCCCATGCCCTTGAGAGTATTGCCTATATAGCCCCAGCAAAAAGGGGCCTCAAACCAATGTAGTTCTCCCATAAGATAGGGAAGAATATGATGAAATTAGGGTGAGGAATGGGTTGGTAGGTCTTAGGCATGATTGAATGTAGGTCATAGGCATGATTGAGTCTAGGTCATAGGAATGATTGAGTTGAATCATTTAAAATATAGGTGTCGATGCTTCTAGTCCTCATATATGGATAATGAATAAGTAAAGAGGAAGGAAAATGGGAAGAAGGTGGAAAAAGAGCTCGCTTAATTGACAAGAACCCATAATGAGTACTACCATACCACCAAATGGACTTATGAACGTAAGACCCTAAAGGCCTTGCATAATGGACTATTCTAAGGGTGAAGAAATTCACATGATCACGAAATGTCGCGATTGTGGAAGCAAGTCCCTTGAGTAGATAGGAAATTAGTGATGCAAAAAGTAAGTTATGAGTGGTGAGAGTGGGTAGTTTAGTGTAACTTAGTGCACTGATACAACATGACTTTTCTTAGCAAGAAACCCAAGATAAAAAATAGGCAAGTCCATGATGAAAATTTCATCATTTTACTCATTCATCTCATTATTTATTATCTATTTATCCTATTATTTTTAGTAGACTGATCAATGCAAGGGAAGTCCTAATATGGGGATGATTACTCTCTTATATCCTTGAGGTCTTCGTGAAGCTGATCGATGCGGGAAGCTTCTGGATATGTTTAGTTGTATATTTGCAATGACTATCTATTATAGCTATCCTTCAAGGGAACAGTCTATTTATAATGGTGGAAATAATAGAGTGAAGAGATGTCCCTTTTTGAGGGAGTCATCTTTTGCTGAAAGGTTGACTCAAGGAGTTGAATCCCCTTTTTGTATGTTGGATGTTTAAGTCATGGACAAGACTATTGAGGAAGAGTAGGCTCTTATTCAAAAGAAAAAACTATAGTCACCACAGAGGGTTAACTATGAATGGGGTGATTCTCGAGTGATGAACGACCATGGAGATTCCATACTTCAAGAAGATGAAAAGTATCCATGAGAATTATGCTATGAGTAGAGCCATGGTACTCATATTGAAGATAAGGCAGTTGAAAGGGTGATGGGTAATCACCATGGTTCCTTGTTTAGTCGTGGATCCTCAAAAACGGGTAATATGAAGGGTGAAACAATGTTCAAGGGACCAGCGATCAACTGAAAAAAAGTGATATAGGACTATGATGTCAACAATAAAATGGCCGAAGATGCAAAGGTGTTGAGAGGCTCAGGTTCGGGTTTACCTTCGAGTGAAGACAAACGATAAGCACCTGATCCATATGCATAGGTAATGATATAGCGGTCCAAGCCAATTAGGAGCCAAAAATTTCCATGTTTACTTTTCTCTTCCTTATGGTTACATGTTGATTTTCTTTCAGGATGAGGTCACCGACCTAAAAGGTTCGTCTCGTGAACACGTTTTTTCATAGGCATTGTTTGATACATTTTTGGTAGACTTGGAGATGGTCAAGAGCAATTAAGATGATGTTCATCTAATAACTCAAGTCACACCAAACGGTCCTGGTGAACAGTCATCGTCGTTGAGCATGTCTTGTAGGGAGATGTAGAGAGATGGAATTTAGACTTTGAGAGGGTAAGACAACCTCGGTACCATGTAGACCAGAGAAAAAGGTGTGGTAGCAGTCAAAGTGTGCAATAGCTAGTGCGATAAGCCCACAAGGCGAAAGGAATGTGTGATATGCCAATCCTTGCCAATATCGTCAACTACTTTCATAAGAATTTTGTTCAAAAGTTTTATTGGTCAATCTCCTTCTTGGCCATTGGTTTGCGGGTAATAAGGCGATGAGAAAACTGAGTTGGATGCCAAAATCGTCACATAGCTTACGTAGGGTTTTGTTTTTGAATTGCTTTCCATTATCAGTGATGAGGTAGCGAGGAACACCAAAGTGAAAAATGATGTGATGGTTAATGAATTCACATATTTTCTCATCTTTTGTAAAAATGATGGGAATGGCCTCTACCCATTTTGGTATAATATTCACTAGAATTTATAATCCATTAGTGGCATTATGAATAATGGGGATTGACCTCGTTGACAAGATCCAAGCCCCATTAAGAGTAAGGCCAAAGGTCTTGTGTGACCTGCAAGGCATGACTAGGTGTGTGATGAAGATTAGCATGTTGTTGGCATTTCACACGATGTTTGACATAGTCACAACAATCGCGGTTTAAGGTTGTAAAATAATAGCCAAGGTGAAGAATGAATTTTGTTACAACTAAAACATTAAAGTGACCTCCAAAAATCCCACCATGGAATTCCTTAATGGTGTAGGGAATTTCAGAACTTGAAAAGCATCATTAGAAAATACCATCAAAGTCATGCTTATAAAGGAGACCACCCATGATTACATAACAAGAGACACTTCTGAGAAAGGCACATTATCCATTACGAGTGAGATCGGCTAGTAGAATGGAAAGGGAAAGATAGTCTGTAAATTTCCTGTACCAAAGGGTATGTGAGTTAGGTGCAACATTTTTGACATAGTAGACCTCACGAGGTAAATAAGAGGGTGATTGCAACCTTTTTATTGTGAAAAAGATTTTAGATTTGGTAGGCGAAGTGGGTATCTGAGAAGCCAAGTAAGCCACGGTATCCAAAAAATTATTGGTAGAACGTGGTGTGGTTTGAAGTTCCTAACGGTAAAAGATGGTCAAAATTATGTCTACGTGATGCTTATACTTTTGAATTATCTCATTAAAACACTGGTATATACCATTGAATTGGTTTACCAACAACTAGGAATCACCAAAGATATTGATTGACTTAACATCTAAGGCATAAACAACCTGGAGACCCAATACAAGTGCTTCGTATTCAGCAATATTGTTTGTTAAGTCAAAATTGAGTTTGAAAGAAAAAGGCATAGGTTCACCATCAAGAGGAATAAGGATAAAACCATCCCCACCTCCACACTAACACTTGGAGCCATCGAAGAAGAGTTTCATTTGGTAAGTGGGTTTATCTATGGGGAGGGTAGCTATGGATTCATCTGGGAAGTCGAAGTTAGAGGATTGATTCCCAGGAAGAGGTGCATTTGCTAGTTTCTCAGCAATAACTTGGCCCTTGATGGAATTTTGATGAATGATTTCAAGGTTGAGGTCAGAAAGAAGCATAAGCCAACATGTGACATGTTGATGTTGATAGGGTTTGGTGTACATATAGTGTAAGGGATCAATATTGGTAATAATGAAGGTTTTTTGGCTAAGTAGGTAATGGAAAAGTTTAGTGGCAAAAAAAACTAAGGCTAAGAAGAGTTTTTTGGCATGGGTGTATCTAGTTTTGTAGTCTAGAAGGGTACAAATTATGTAATAAACCACTTGATCTCTATGTTTCTCATCGCGATGAGTGAGCATGGCACCTAAAGAATGGTCAGTGGTAGAAATATATAGGTAAAAGGGGTTGAGGAGGAATAAGCGCTAGTGGTTGAAGAATATATTGTTGTAAGGCTCAGAAGGCTTTATGGCATTCATCATCCCATTTGAATGAAACATATTTCTTGATAAGATGATGAAATGGTTAATAATGGTTGGAAAGTTGTGAGATAAAACAATAAGTGGATTGCAACTTACCTTGTAGGCTTATAATTTGTTGAAGATTAGTAGGCGGAGGCATTTCTAAAATGACCTTTACTTTAGCAGGATCAACTTCTATGCCACACACAGAAATGATGAAACCAAGGAGTTTTCCTGAAAGTACTGCAACGATGCACTTCTTTTGTTGAAGATGTACATAATACTTGATGAGGCAGTCAAAGATGACCTTAAGGATGGTCAGGTTTTCAGCTGGATGTTTGGATTTGGAAAGAAGATCATTGACATAATCTTCCAATATGCGATGCATGATTTCATGGAAGATATAAGTCATGACTCATTGATATGTAGCACCAACATTTTTGAGGCCAAAAGGCATGACTCTATGGAAGAAGATCCCCCAAGGAGTGATGAAGGTAGTATTGTGTTGATCTTCTAGAGAAAGTAATATTTGATTATAACCCGAGAAACCATCCATGAGTGATACCATTTCATGGCCAGCAGTGAAATCAACTAGTTTGTCAATGCTTGGTAGGGGAAAATCATCTTTGAGACAAGCTAGGTTGAGTTCATGGAAGTCTGTGCAAATGCGGAGTCCCCCTATCACCTTTGTGAGAGGAATGATGTTAGAAATCCATTGGGGATAGTCAATGGGTAGGATGAGTGAAACTAAGAGAAGGTGCTGAACATATTCTTTGACTAGAAGAGCAATGTAAGGATGCATTTTCTTCAGGTTTTGTTTGATGGGTTTGGCATCAAGAATGGTTACGATATTGTGGACCATAATTTTTGGATCAATACTAGGCATATTGGCATAGGACCAAGAAAAATCATTGTTATGTTCCTGAAGAAAAGAGGAAAAATCTTCCTACTCAGTAGCATCTAAATATTGGCCTATCTTTAGAATGCGTGGGTCATTTTGTGTGTTAATGTTGATTTTAATTGTTTATTTGTTCAACATGGTTTACATCTCAGAAGGTAACGACTGGTGAATATAAGAATCTTCCATACAAAGGTAGGTGAGGATGGACTCATCATCCTAACATTAAACAACATTAATAGAAGGTGTATCATCATTGATCATGTCAAGGTATAGGAATGGGAGAGAAGAGGGAGCCTCACCATCATGTTGATAGGTTAGAGGTCCCATGGAAATTGTGTTTATGAAATTTTTTTTAGGGGGAATAGATTCAAGATCTATGGACTCCATGGGTGAAGATGGTGATGTGGGTGAATGAGGTGGAGAAGGTTTGTCTTCCTGAATGAGGTTGACACGAGCCTTCCTGGGAGGTGTTGTGTCAAATCTAATGTTGGTACAGTCATTGTGTTTATGGGTGGTACATGAGATGATAGTATGGAGGCCTTATTCGTAAAAAACAAAGCCAAAGCCTTTCCAAGTGCAACGATGAAGGAAAGTGTGAGCAAAGTGGAGGTTACTAAGGGAGTGTAAGTAAGATGAAAACAGTCATGTTTGGTATGGAGGTTCAGGTGAATAAGTGACAATATCAAGTCCCTCATACTTTAGATTAGTGTGAAGGTGGGGAGGACCATAAGGAAAAACATCACCTACATGGTAGTCATAACTAGGGTGCTGATGTAGGTTCCCATACTCTTGTGGAGTGAGGAATATGTCGATATTGTATAGGCAGTACTCCCCCAGAGAGAGGCATTGAGAAACACCTTCTAAGGGATTAGTAGTCGATATGTGGGTATTGGGGATAGATGACTCGTTAGATGATTGGGAAGAAATTGAGTAAGCTGTAGAGGCTATGGTGGCTGTAGGAATAACGAGGTTAGATATGGGAGAGGAAATGGTAGACTTGGTGGATGGGCTTGTGGGTGAAGGAAAAGTGGGGGTAGTGATAGATTCATTTAATGGTGTAAGTACATCATTGGGTCGGTACAACATGTTATAGGGCTTGAAATGTGATGGGTCAGCTGGGATGGTGTAGTTATGTCCTTCGGGTTCAAATTTAAGGAAACAATGAAAATTCGAAGGGACACAACCCATGGCATGGATCCAAGGTTGGCCAAGCAACATATTATACTAAAGCTCCCCTTCTAGAACATAAAATAGTTCCAGGATAGTGCATGGACCTATGCAGACATGGAGAACAATGGTACCCAAGGTAGAGGTCATGGCATCATTGAAGGAGCACAACATAACTGGGTTACCATGCATGAAATTGGTAGGTATGCACATTTGGTTGTATGCATGGGAGGATATGATGTTAATTCTAGCACCACCATCGATCATAAAGCATCGTATGCGTATATTATAGAAATAGATGGAGATGAAAAGAGTGGGATCAGGGTCATCAGATTGGAAGGGAGCGATCTCTTCATCCGGAAATATTAGGGAATCTTCTTATCGAGTAGGTGGAGGTGAAGAGGAAGGTGAAAAATTAGTGAAAGAGGTAATTATGGAGGTTACAGGCATCGAGTCATTTGGTAAAACCTCAATAGATTGAAGGACCTCCATGAGGGCTTGATGATGTGACTCAGAGGTTTGGATGAGGTCATATAAAGAAATTTTAAGAGAGGATTGGTGCAATTGTTTTAGCATTGTGCGATGTGTGACCCCATCAGAAATAGGATACGCGGGACCTTGAATGGTGACTTTGGGTGTGGGTGGAGATGGTATATAGGGTACAGAGATGGTTGATGGGCTAGTTGATTTTTCTTTTCCTTTTTCTTTTTAAGCGCAGGTAGTAACTTGAACCATGTTAATATGAGGGGAGGTATATGGATAGGGTGTGCCTTAGAAGGTATAACGACATGAGGGGAAAAATCCTAGTGATGGATAAGATCCTTGTGAAATGAGTGAGGTGTAATGACATTTGGGTGGGGGTTTGGCCAGTTCTCTTATGCGGACCATGTTGATTTCAAATTTCAGGGGTGGATAAAATGGTTGTGGGGGTGGAGATACTAGTCACTGAGTAGGTAATGAAAGAATATTTGAGGAGATTGGAAAAGGAGGAATGGGGTCCTCATCAAGAAGATCGTGATCATCAAAATTTTCTTCAGGAGGACAAAATCAAATAAGAGTGGTTTTTTAATCCTTACAATTCTCTACATCCTGGCACATGATGGTAGGCATAAATTTTAGTTTCGTCAAACCCTTTTGGTTTGGGTTTGAGCTGGTCATAAGGTCTAAGAGGTGGTAATGTGAGAATAGGGGTTTCAAGGAGGTTGGCTAGGAAAATAGCATACGACCCCTCCAATGGATCATAGTGTGAGGTGAGTGTGGGATTGGATGGAATAATGGGTGACTGCGCCGTGAGAGGTGTCACATGTGAGGGGTCTCAAAGAGGGGTAGCTTGGACCATCATTTTAGGGAGTGGTAACATCCTAGGCTTGGGTTCTACTTCCTGGGTAAAGGATAAAATGATGAACTGGTAATGGGGGCAACAATAGGTCTAATTGCTTCAATGGAGGGCATTGGGATTTTTAATTTCTAGTGTAATTTCTTGGGTAGAGGTGAGGAAAGAGTATGTGAAATAGATGGAAATGCAAATGGTGGAATGGGGTGAGTTAACCATGGGGATAATCATGGTGCGATAGTGGTCACTGGAAAAAAATTACATGGAAGGTGCGAGTGGAAGAGAGGAGAGTGTTATGGGTAGTGAAGAAGTTATGGAAGGTAGCGGTCGTATGGGTAGTAAGAAGGTCACGGGTGACAGTGGGGATTGTGTGGATCACTTGGGTATATTAGAGGGTTGTGATGAGGAGGTGGGATGCTACATTCTTGGTTTACTAGTGGAAGAAGGTTGCTTAGCTAGGGTTGAGGGGTGAGGTCCTAGGATAGAAAGAAAGGGTGAAGGTGATAATGGTGTGGTAAGTGAGGTTGGTGTATGAGGCCTAGAAGGTTAGGTCTTCCTTTTGGGCATAGAAATGAGTTTAGTGTTGGTTTAGGAAGATGTGGCTAAATCTAATTTGATGGTTTTATGAGTAAGGTTTGATGTCGGCATGACCCCTAAGGTAGTGATGGGTTTAGGTAAGTGAAATAATATAGGTGTGGGTAGGTATTTGGGTATAGGTGAACATTGGGTTGTGGGAAATGACATAGAAGGTGTTCCAATAGAAATGGTTATGTTTTTTTGGTTGCTTGAAACACTTTTGGATAGATTTTGGAGGTTTCGGTGAGTGACAACTGCATTTGGGTTGAAGTAGGAAGTAGAAAATGTACCCAAAGAAAGGCTCTATCAACATAATCCAGGTGATCGGCCAAGCATGAAAATGGTACTGCTGTAAGTGGGGACGATGTGGATTGAGTAGTAATCCCCGTAAAATATTTTTGAGAAATAGGGAAATGGTTAGCTTCAGAATATGTGGGTAAGAGAGCCAAAAGCAGGTCAACAGGATCTTGGAAGGCCGATAGAGAATGGTCATCTAAAGGTAATGGTGTTTCTATAGGATCCTCTATGGGTAAAGGAGATGATGGGAAAGATGAGGTAGACTCTCCTTGTGATGGTGTAGGGAGTGGAAATGTTTCCCATATGAGTAAGAGAGGTGTTACTGACGAATTCTTGGTAATTTGAGAGGGAAGAGGAAGAGTGCTAATTATGAGCTCTTTCATGGGTAAAGGAGAAAATGAAGGGGGTTCCTCTATGGGAGGAGGAGTAGATGAAATAAGTTCCTATGTAGGTAGGGGAGTTAGGGATAGTATCTCATATATGTAAGGAATAGGGAGGAATGGTGAAGCAATTGGTATATCATTGAAAATAGTGTAGACATCACAAACATTTCTATCATTGGTTGAAGCATCACCAGTTTGGTTGGAAGATGGAGCATGATTAGGGAATGGTTTTTTACAGATATGTAGGTTTTGGTTGGCTAGTGCATTTGGGTTATCCAAGACTAGATCTACATTTTCTAACATTTATTGAACAATATTCTTGAAGGTGATGTAGTTACCATCATTATGACCTTTGACATGATGATAGTTGTAAAAGTCAAAACTAGTTTGTGGTGTTATAGGTGGAAAGGTAATGACACCACCCTTAATAAGCTTCTCTAAAACAAAAGACTATGATTCCCCTATAGGGGTGTACTTTAATTTTCTGGTGTGAACTAGAAAGTTTGGATGAGAGAGAGATTAGAAGAATGTTTGGCTATGTTTGATGGGTGAGAGGGTCTAGATTTGAGAACCACGGTGTTGGGAGATCCTTTGAATTTTTAATAGTTGTTTTGGGGTTTCAAAGATGAAGAAGCATCATTTGATTTGAACGTGGTATTTTTGTTAAGTAACTTAATTTTCTTCTCTTCAATAACATGAATCTCTAATTTTTGTGCCATGGTGAATGCCTCTTCAAAGGTGTGCGAGGTCTGCACCTCAGGGTTGATGAAATGTGCATAGCACAAGCATGAGAAACCAACTCTATGAGATCAATTTGAGGTAATTGCAATGTGAGCTAGTTAATTAGGATTCGCTAAAGAGCAACGAAGTCAATGATAAATTTGGCATCATACTGTCGAGTGGAATAAAGATTATTCATGGTGAATTTCTTCACAATGTTGATTGAGAAGTGGTCTAAGAAGGCTTGGGCTACTTGATTAAATGAGTAGATGGAATGTCTGGGTAACCCACTATACTAGTCTAATGTAGGTCCTGTCAAGGATATTGGGAAGGTCTGTAGGAGTAAAGCATCATCATGGGAAATCAGGTAACACCCATGCTTGAAGGACCACAAATGTTTTTGTGGGTCTTATTTACTATTGAAGTGGTTGAATTTTGGCATTTCCCAATATACAGGGTATGGGTAGATAGAAATGAATGGATGAATGAGCTCATTACATATTTCATCATAGGTGAGGGATTTGCATGAGTTAGAAAATGATGCTTCTAATGTCTACATCTTTTTCATCATTAACTTGATGAGGTCATTGGTAGGTTGTGATAGAAGGGCACCTCTTGTGGTGTAAGGGGGATGGTGCTGAACATGTCATGTGGGTGGAATTCCAGTGTATGGTGATGCCAAATAGGAAGGTTAGTAACGAGGGACTCACATGGAGGGAATATACCTAGAATGAATGAGAGCTGAGATAGGGATTTTTTGATAATATGTATATGTAGGTGGGACAGTCGAAATGATTCCAGTAGCGATTAAGAGAAGAGACTGTTGCCCAAAATAAGCTCCTTGCTTATTTTTGGCTAACTCCCTTCATTCCTTCCTTGTGTCTCAGTCAGAATTTTTTATCTTTTAGGCACTCAAAAAATTCTCAAAATGGTTTCATTAGATAGAGCATTTTCTCAGCTTTCCATAATGGTAAATTTTTCCTTCTAACTCCTTGTATTTTTCAAGTTATGGCTTGGCAGAGTTTTGGAGGTGAATTTTCCCACGAGACGCTCGCGACCAAGCAAAAGGTGCCACATGGCATCGGAATGGTGGAGGGAAGAGGAAAATTAGAATTTTTTTATCAAAAATAGGTGGGGCACAAAAATATTTTTTTTGGCCTACAGGCCTGCTAGCCAATAGGAGGAGGCCATGCGTCCTCGGTGTCGTCAGAGTTCGGCTCGGTGGAGAGAAATCGGAAAAATTTCAAAGGTTCGCGCAAAGGAAAATTTGGAAGCGAAAGCCCACCACCAAATCATAGTCTGCAACACATATTAGGGGTGTTAGGAGGTAGAGGGGTGGAAGGAAATTTTCCTTTTCACCAAAATAAGGAAAATTATGGAACGAAGGCCCCACTACGATGGCCCGCACCAATCAGTAGTTGCCACATGTCCATGTGGTCGGAAAAAAACCTTAAGACAGGCCCACAGAGGAATCTAGAAATCTGATAAACATCTAGGGTGCTGTGAACCTGCACTAATAGTTTTGGCACACCTGGTGGGACCTTAGAGGTCTTCATCTTCATTACAACAAAGTTGATGTGAATTTGTTTCAAGTTTTTGCTTAAAAGAGCCCTGATATGCACATTTGGCGACTCGAAAGAGAAAAAATCAATTAGTTTCAGCAGTCATAGTCTGAAGATTCATGAGAAGAATCAACACAAGATCAAAAGCCAGAGAAGAAGGGTTGTCTGAGTATCTATAGCTATCTCGTAGAAGAAGGCATAGAGGAAGTAGAATTCAAAGGTCTCCATCTCCACCAAACATGACTCTATCAACTCCTCCACCTTCTAGACCTTTCACTCAATCAACAAGGGTTATTAGGCCAATTAGAATGGCACAACCCAAACATTATGTCAACTTCACTGGTAGCATCCCACTTGCTCTCAATGCACAAAATATAGTTCCGATTGCAGCATTGAAGAACATTTCATACTTCACTAGAGAGAGCCAGACCACTCTTGATGATCATGTTAAAGACATTGCTAATGTTTGTGTAATCCATGAGATTGTTGAGATGCAAATTGTTATCAAATTACTTGCATATTTATTCAAAGGGAAAGCATTGCAATGGTTTAGAAGCCTTGGGGCTGGTTTTATCCAAAATTGGAACCAGTTATGCATAGCTCTCCATGAGCAGTTTGGAGAAAAGGGAGATAATTTGTCTCTAATAGAACAATTGAAAACTATCAAGAGAGCTCCAAATGAGTAGCTGACTGACTTCAAATTCATATTTCAAAGGACTTGGGAAAGAATTCCAGTGGCAGTAAGGCCAATAGCTGAAAGTGCTTCTCTATACTATCTTAAAGCTTTGAATTCTGATATTTCTATGTTAATTCAGTCGATGGGAGGTATAACTATACTTGCAGCTTATAACATTGCAATTAGAGCTAAGAATTGTTTAATTCAAGATGGTAAGCTAGCTCCTAGGCCTCCCATGCCCTTGTATCAAAATTTGGAAAATCCAAGCACTAGTTAAGCACCTACTATAGCTCTTATTCCCTCTCCTAGAAATCAGAGACCAAATGAAACTTCTACTTCATCCTCTAGTGCTTCAAATGAACTCTAAGAGGTCATAAAATAGCTGCAAAACTTAGGCAATGAGCTGGTTACACTTAAGAGGCACCAGGCCCAAAGTTTTAGGCCTTCATATCAGCTTCAAGCTCAGCCTAATAGGCAACCATATCAGCCTAATAGACCACTCAATCCAGCTGCAAATCAAAATCAAACAAGGCCTCCTACCAATAGACCATTTTAGCCCTACAATCCCAATGTTGCATCTTCCTCGAAAGCCTTAGTGCCAGTGCAAAATAATATAGCTCAGGAGTACGAGTGGTGTTTCCCATGCAATGAGCCTCACAACCAATCTATGTGCTTCAATGGTGCCTTGAACTAAGATTTGATGGTGAAAAAAATTGGCGTAGAGGGTGAGGTGAGCCAAGAAAAAAACCAACAACAAGGAATATCCCAGCAAAATGTAGCTCCGAATTAGACTACACTAGTGAATTGGCAGGATGATGATTTTTGTGGTATGAATCAAGTAATGTCTTAGGGTGTAGAAGCTAATAAAAGGTAAAAAAAGAGGAATATTGGTGAAGGGCAGTCATTGGCTCTAGGTGATCCGTAACCTTCCATCACTTCACAAAGTGTTGGCAAGAAAAATGCAGTTCTAAACATATAAGGAAAGCCCAAGCCACCTTCTAGACCAATTCAAATACTTGTTGTTGTTGCCCATGTGTAAGAAAAGAGTATGCAAGCTAGGGGACAACAAAGAGATGTTTCATCCCCATTCAACATCATTGATCAGATGAAGAAGACAAATGTGAATATATCAATGTGGGAATCACTATGAATCCCAAGACAAAGGGATCTACTACAAGCTGTCATGAAGAATTGGTCAACTTCAAATCAACAAGTTCATATGCAAGAGAAGGTAATCACAAATGCTGCTCAGCCTGAAGGGAATCATGGAGGACAAAAAGGTAAAATTTTGAATCCCCCTCCATTCTATGTTTCATTGATCATTGGAGATAAGTTAATACACAATTGTATGATTGATTCTGGGGCAAGCAGTTCTGTAATTCCCAAGCAAATAGCTTATTAGTTGGGTCTCCAATATGAAGTCATATCCAAAGGGGTGGTGCAACTAGATGGGACAATAGTAAAAATAGTGGGAGTGATAAGACATCTGAATCTTACTTTACATGCATGCCCTAATGTCAGTGTTTTATAAGATGTGTCAGTGATAGATTGGCCACCACTCTTTGCCTTATGTTTGTCAAGGGATTTCACAACTAAAATTGGAGGCTACTTATTTGCTGATTGGTCACACATGTTGTTTAGAACCAAATATGGGACTAAGGCCATAATCAGGTCTGAACCTATTACAAATTTTCACATTGAGCCTCATATTCCAAGCTCAATCAATGCCAATTGTTCAACATTTGATCAAGAGGATTATCCAAGAATAGATGAAGCTGACACCAAAGTTGGGAGCATCCCAGATTTGACTCTTGATGAGTGGGAAAACAAGGTACATGATTTTGATCCCTACCAAGAAATAGAAGAATATGAGCTAGGAACCTATTGCATACATGAAGGAAATCAGCCTATTCCTAGCATCACCAAATCAGACCATAAAGATGACAATGAGGTATGGAAGTTGTTCTTTGATGGATCAAGAAGTAGACAAGGTGCAGGAGGGGGAGCAATGCTTGTTTCACCTCAAGGAATTAAATATTATTCAACTTTTAGATTTCAGTTTGCATGTTCTAACAACACTACTGAATATGAAGCTCTGATACAATGATTGCATTGGTCAATCAAGAGAGGTATCACAAGCTTACAAGTTTTTGGTGATAGTGAGCTGATTGTTAATCAGGTTAAAGGGCACTATCAATTCCATCCCTAGGAAAGAAAACCAAGCTACTGACAGGCTTGCAGTAATTGGGGCAGCCTTTGATGTTGTTGAAAGTATAAAGAAAGATAAAGTATAGCCAAGCATTCATGTGATTGTAAGGCCCTTAGTGCTAGACAATAATGTGAGTTGGCAAGTGTTTGAAAATGATCAACAAATCATCAATTTCTTGCAAGGAGCTGAGTTCTTAGCCAAAAATCAAGAAAAATTAGAACAATAGTATGGTGATCAGGTAGTACAGCTGAGAACCAACAAACTGCCAAAAGGACTTATCACCTTGGAGTCTATTTTTAATCCGAGCGATCAATTTAGGAAGGAGAAAGAAAATATCCAAGTCAAGGGAGAATATTTAGTGCCCATCTTGGTGGGAGAAGGCGAGTCACTTCAAGTTGGTAGAGTGACAACTGAGAAAGAAAGGTATGAGTTTATGCAACTTTGTTAAGAGTTCCCTAATGTATTTGCTTGGAGCTATGAGGATTTGAAAGGTTTCAATCCCAGGATATCTCAACATGCAATAGAATTGGATCCAAATGCTAAACCCATCAGGAAAAAGCAAAGGCCAGTCAATCCACACATGGAGCCTCTTGTGAAGAAGGAATTAAATAAATTAATAGAGGCAAGTATCATATTTCCTATCAAGCATTCCATTTGGGTAGCAAACATAGTTCCAGTTAGAAAGAAGAGTGGGGAAATCAAATTGTGTATAGACTTCAGAGATTTGAATAGAGCATCTCTCAAGGATCATTACCCACTTCCTTCTATGGAGCAGATTTCGCAAGTTGTTGCTGGCTCTGAGAGGTCTTCATTGCTAGATGGCCATTCAGGGTATAATCAGATCATGGTAAAGGAAGAGGATTAGTTCAAGATAGCCTTCACCACCAAATGAGGAACTTGTGCATATAGAAAAATGCCATTTGGGCTATCCAACACTGGACCTACCTTCCAAAGGGAAATGAATATGGTGTTCAAGGGATTAATCAACAAAATAATGCTGGTATATTTAGATGATATCACTATTTTTTCTAAAAATTTAGCAAATCATCTCTTTCATTTAAGACAAGTCTTCCAAATATGTAGAAGATTTAGGGTATCCTTAAATCCCAAAAAATGTATTTTTCTAGCTCATGAAGGAAAGCTCCTTGGCCCACATTGTTTCCAAAAGAAGGATTAGATAATTGATCTAGAGAGGGTTGAAGCCATAAAATCACTGCCATTACCAAGTCATAAGAAAGACTCTTCAAAGTTTCTTGGGAAGGATCAATTTTGTTCTGGAGGTTTGTTTCAGATTTTATCAGCCCTTTTCAAGCCAATAACCATGATGTTGAAGAAAAGCATGGCTTTCAAATGGATAGCAGAAGGCAAGGACAATTTTTTAGGCAATCAAAGAGGATATCTCACAAGATCCAACCCTCATTAACCCAGATTTCTCCAAGGATTTCATCATTTATGCATTTGGAGGTGGTGACACAATATCTGCAATTTTGGTACAGCAGAATAAAGAAAAGGCAGAGTAGCCAATATGCTTTCTTTAGCAAAATCCTAGATGACTATGTGGTGAGGTACTCTTTCATTGAGGAGTAAGTTCTTGCAGTGATTAGGAGCTTGAAGAAATTCAAACATCTAGTTTCAAACAACAAGGTACAAATACTAGTTTCTCATGTGGGAGTTAAGGACTTCCTCCTCAACACGGACCTAAATGAAAAACATGCAGGGTGGATTACTCGTGTCATGGAGTATGACATTGAGATCAAAGTCACCAAGCTGATCTGAGGAAAGGGACTATGTGAACAGCTGGTCTTAAGTAAATCAATGGAAGCATGCAATGAAAAGAATGTTGTTTTGGTGTTGCAAAACAACCAAGAACAAGGAAATGTTCAAGAAGATAATGATGGTGTCCTCACTCCTTGTTGGAACCCAAGACATAATGCAGTTCCTACACATAGCTCTATGCCCTCTAGAGATGAACAAAACAAAGAGAAGACACTTCAGATTACAGGCTGTCCCATATGCACTTTTTGATGGAATTTTGTTCAAGAAGATGCAAATGGAATGCTGTTGAGATGTGTTGGAACAAATCAGATTAATAGAACATTGGAAGAGTTCCATGGTGGGATAGTTGGAGGTCATTTTTCTCCAAGAGTGACAACCCTCAAGATCATGAAGGTTGGCTATTATTGGCCCAAGGTATTCAGTGATTGTTATGCATGGATCAAGAGGTGCAAGAGTTGTGCTTTCTTCACAGGCAAGGAGAGATTAGATGCCCTTCCATTGCACCCAATTTCAGTTGACCATCCATTCATGTAATGGGGTTTGGACTTCATTAGAGTCATTAACCCAAACTCAAGCATAAGGACACAAGTGGATTCTAACAGCAACAGAACTACTTCACCAAATGGACTTAGGCAGTGGCACTGAAAGAAGCGAATGAATCTAGCATTCTAGACTTCTATGAGGGGATAGTAACCAGATTTGGTGTACCTACCACTATAATATCAAATAATACTTTGGCATTCATAGGATCAAAGGCGAATGAGTGGGCTGTCAAAAATTGGATTTATCTGAGCACTTCATCAAACTATTACCCTCAAGGTAATGGCCAAGCTGAGTCTACAAATAAGAATTTTTTAAGGATCATCAAGAGAAATCTTGATGAAAATCAGAGGACTTGGCATACTAAATTGAAATTAGCCGTATGTGGTTTGATAGGATAACTCCCAAGAGATCCACAAGTAATTCTCCATTTAAGCTTGTTTATGGAAGAGAAGCAATCTTGCCTATGTCACTTGAGTTGCCAATGTTAGACCTCATGAAGCAATTGGAATTGTTGGAGTTTGAACCCGTGCAGGTGAGATATGTAGAATTGAGTGGAGCTCCAAGAGATCATAGAGAACATGCAGCCCAAGCAATGGAGAAGGATCAAGCCTTGATCAAGAATACCTTTGATAGGAAAGCTAAGGCTAGAACCTTCCAAGTTGGAGATTTAGTGTTGAAATGGGATGCAGACCGAGCAAAAGCCAAGAAGGAATTCAAATTTTGATGCCATTTGGAGTGACCCTTATATGATCACAAATTGTAAGAGCAACAACGCATTCCAATTTTCTACATTGGATGTTGAAGAGTTGTAGATTCCAGTTAATGGAATCCATCTAAAGCATTGCTACTAAGAGGGAAACTCTCTTACCTTGTACATATTAGCTTATATTTTTCATTCCCTCCAAGTTCGTGTATGCACATTTCTTTGTTGTAGCTTAGTTTTTACTTTCTCTAAGTGCTTTGGCACAAGCTTGATGTCCCAAACATGCAGTTTTGTAGGCCATGTTCCAGATCAGGTGATGATTCTACTCTCACAATCTTCCTCCTTGTAATTTTCTAATCAATTGGGGTACCAAGCAGAGAATTTTATGACTCCATGCCCAATGGATTGCTTCAAGAAACTAGTAACTTCATCCAACAGGCACATCACCCCTCTGAGTCACCAAAATTGTTGTCCAAAATAAGCTCTTTGCTTATTTTTTCTCTAAATCCCTTCATTCCTTCCTTCCTTGTGCCTTAGTCAAAAAATTTTAATTTTTCAGGATCACTCAAAATGTTCTAGAAATGGTTTCATTAGATAGATAATCTTCTCAGCTTTCCAGAATACTAAATTTTTCCTCCTAACTCCTTGTATTTTTCAAGTTATGGCTCGGAGGAAGTTTTGGAGGGAAATTTTTCCATGGGAGGCACTGCCAACCAATCAAAAGGTGCCATGTGGCATCAGAATGGTGGAGGGCGGAGGCAACTTAGAAAATATTTATCAAGAATAGATGGGGCACACAAAGAAATTTTTTTGCCCACAGGCCCGCCAGCCAATAGGAGGAGGCCAAGCGTGTCCTCGGTGCCATTGTCAAAATTCAGAGCTCGGCAGAGAGGTAGTTGGAAAAAATTCCAAAAGTTGATGCACTAAGGGGATATCTCGGAAGTGAAAGGCCCGCCAATGCCAATCACAGTCCACCATGTGTCTTTGGGGCTTTGAGGAGGTAGAGGGGTGGAAGGAAAGTTTCCTTTTCGCCAAAATAGGGAAAATAATGGAATGAAGGCCCAACCGCGATGACCCGCGCCAGTCAGTAGTTGCCGCATGTCCATGTGGTTGGCGAAAAACCTTAGGGTGGGCCCACAAAGGAGAAATATCTTTTTCAGGCCCGTGCCAATGCCAAGGTACCACGTGTCCCATTTGGGGAAATGGTCAAAGTTAAAGAAAAATTTGGAAGCATGCGCTCCGAGGGCCAATTAGAACACACCACGTGTCTTTGGAGCCATTGGGCTAGGCGGAGAATTTTTGGAAAATTTTCCAAAAGACTGAAAAAGTGTAAAAAAGGTAGGGGAAAGGCTCATGTAACCAATCAAAAGGTGCCATGTGGCATCAGAAATTTGGGTAGGAAAGATTTTTGGGGAAAGTTTTTCCCAAAGTCAAAAAAGAGGGAAAATTTCAAATTTTCGGTCCCGCCAATTCAAAATTACCCTAGTTTTACCCTAAATCTTCAGAAGGGCATAACATTTGATATAGGGCTCAGATTTTCACGTTCTTGGTGTCATTGGAAATTTGGTGAAATTCTCTACACGATGGAGGGCTCAATTTTGTGTTTTAGTGGGGTTTGGAGAGAGAAAATCAAAAAACACCTCTGGCACGTGGAGATGAATAGAATTGACATTTCAACCACCATTTTTAATGAAGTATGGCTCACATTCTCTTCCAACATGGTCAAAAAACATTGGGGAATGAACTTTTGAGGGTGCCCACGCTGTTTTAATGTAGTTTGGTTCGGTGGGTTGAAGCATCCTTTCACGTTATCCCACGTTTCTTCCTTCCTAAGCTCGTATTTTTCACCATTAAAAGCCAAATTTGGCTCATTTTGCAGGGGTTGAGACATTTTTATGTTTTGCAGGCTCCCTTCTTTCACCCTAGAAAGTGATTTTGTGGAATATCAAACCTCTTCCAAGGACTGCAACATCATTTTCTACCTCTCTAACGGCTGTAATGCATGTATTTTTGATTTTGAAAATGACAATGCAAGCTCTGTGAATGAGTTTCAGTCCTCTTCGTGTGTTGTTTTGATTCATTTCCCTGATCTCTTCATTACATTTTAATCATTTTTTGCATGATGTTTGTCTGCATTTCTGTGATCTGTGTTAATTTTCAAAAGTAAATGTTCACCACTCCTTTGGTGTATCACCTTGTTAGTCTTAGTTTTATTTCTTTTGCATCTTCCATCTCTGTCCCCTTGGAATTTAGAGTAGGATTTGATAGTTTAAAACTCTACAACCTTCAAGCAATACATCTGAATCAGAGGAGTTGAAGGAACCATCCTCTAATCTAGAGATTGCTTTCCCATTTTGTAAGTCCCACACTTGGGGAAAAGATTCAATGTTGTGCAATCACAATGGATGTCCATTATCAAACTAGAAATCTGATAAACATCCAAGGGTGCTATGAACCTGCACTAACAGAGACTTTGGGATAGAGAGTGCAAGACTCTGGAATGGGGTAGGGGTCACTAACACCATGTGTGCTTGTGTTGGAAGTGGTATATATGAGATAATGGGTGTAGATTGGGTTATTCTTTGGGTAGTTGATGAAGGAATAACCGATACTACGTGTGCGACAAATGTTGTAGATGTAGCGGTCATAGTGGTTGTGAATCCTAGCTGCGAAACCACTAGGGGAAAAGAAGGTGAGGGTAATGCCGAACTAGTAAGGGCTGATGCAGAAGTGGGGACAAGCTTAGGAGAGATGGACATGGGCATGCCATATATCAACTAACATGAGGAATCCTGAGTGGATGAGCGGGAAAGATAGAATTGTAAGGTTGTGGGATTATGATCGAGGATTCGTGTGAACTCCTTGTCACCTGTAGCAATGGTGGTAGGAAGAGATGGATCCATGGGTGATAGGATAAAAGATAGTGAGGGACTAGATGGGAGTGGTTAACAACTTGCATGGAATATAAGAGCGTTAGTTTGGCTATGAGTCAACACCATGTGAATAAGTGTTTACTTGGTAAGACTGTATTTTGTAATGACACATAAAATAGTAGGAACATAGAAAAATGAGGATGGGAGGGTGAATTTGGTCAAGGTTTGGATTTTAAAAATCAAACACAGACACCGACGAAGGTTAGGCTGATCGGTGAGGGTTAATGGGGAACCAATGTTGGTCAAAGAAACCAATGTTGGTTACTGTGGAAAAAAACTAGTTTCAAAAAGTGAAAAAAGACTGATGAATGTGCAGGGAAGTAGTTTTGTATGATAATAATACCAACAGGAGGAAAATTTGTTGGTTCCCTCAGGGCCAAACTCAGAACAGAATGATCGAATGAAGGATATCCTAGAAAAAATTCCAAGAAAGCTAGAAGTTGACACCGGTTATGGTTAACTGACGACAACCAAATGAAAATTGACAATGGTCACTGTACCAAAGCTGGCTACTGTGAAATTTAGAGAGAATGAAGAAAAATGGGTTTTGTGAATTAAATTAGGTGAAGAATCAAACTCAGGAATCTGAGAATGAGAAGATGGGGCACTAACACACTCAAATAGAGTTAGAATAATCCAACTATGATGGTGAAGTGTGCAAGAAATATACTAAAAATGTAGAATTGTAGCCTCACACCTCAAAATGCAAGTCAAGAAGATAAGTAAGAAAAACATGATCCTAAGAGTGAGTTTTGTTTATGTTTGTTAAACTTACACTATTTAGAACTGACTGTGTGCATTTAGAATAGAGTTTTTTGTTGGGAAGGTGTCCTAAAAAAAGAATATCTAGGGGGTGAGGTTTCTAGTTATGTTATGGTGGGGGCGGTCCTTCCTTTAATGGGGTACTAGACAAAGATAACCAGTTGGGAACCACCTATCATTTCTCTAATCGTGTGATCATTGATAGGATTTTCCAGGTAAGATGTCATTTAAGAAGGTGTGTATATTCAATTTTTTTTGTAGTTTGGCAAGAGAGAGAGAGAGAGAATGTGCTTTCTACGATTCTTTTATGTTAACCATCAGATGGGCATGACTTCCAGCATATATTTTACCCTCAGTTTTATTGTGAGATAAATGTAGTATGCAAGAAATGAAATACAAGTGTTTTACACCCAAATCAAAGTGTGATGTTTGATGTTACATATAATGAATCAGAAGGGGGGTGCTCTTTCACTAATTTTTGAAATCAAGAAGAATAATTCTTTTTAAACACACCAAAAGAAGTGTTTCATTTAGAGTAATTAGAAAGAAAAATAGGATTACTAGAGAAGAAGATTTAGTGAATAATGATGTAGAAAGGAAACACACAAGATGCAAACTATGTGAAAAGAAAGGGAACCCACAAACGAGGGTCCCACTAGGTGTGCCAAAATGTTTCACCATTTTCTTTACATTTTGAATGTGACAAAATAGATAATGTTATGGCTGAGGAGGAATACTTGTTGCGATGGTTGGTTTGAAGGTTTTTTGCATGTTTTGAATTCTTGATCCAATTTTGACTGTGAGAGCTTCCTTTTGGCTAGAAGGAACTACCTAAAATAGAAGACAAGAACACAAAAGAAGAGTTAAATAATATACGACAGTGGAATGCCTAGTGAGTGCTAGATCTAGAAAGTGTGATACTTCCTAGATGGTTATCAATCCACTATTTAATACAACCTAATACGAGAAATAATGTGAATACACAAAGTCCTACTATAGCTGATATGATTTAGGTATCTCATTCAAATACGATAAACAAATCTAATTTAACAGGCTAGGTTATGATCAGATCTGGAGGTAGAGTAAGGGGTCAAAGTACTAGAATATGTTAGTTTCAGGATCTAGTTCACTTAGGTTACTTAGATAAATATTATTAGGTTTTTTTATTGATAGGATGGCCAAATACAGAGACCTGCATCATTCGGGTATGACCGATCATGGTTTAGGAAGAATTGAAAACAGTTATGGGTAATCGACATCGATAGAGGTGGGATGATAAAAACTCAATAAGATCTAGTTGTGGGGTTTGAGTTGAGGTTAGAAAGAGGTGACAAAGGGAATGAAGAGGTATGTGGGGATCTTAGGAACACTCAGAGATGTGTAGAAGTTGGGTATAGGTGGTTTTATAGTGTGGGTGGAGGAATGGTTGAGTTTACAGGAAGAAGAATAGTGGGGGAATGTGAATCCAAGTCGCAAATAACAACAGAGATGATAAAAAACCTATAAATAGAAAAATATGGAATGCCACAAGTGATAAACAAACTTACCGATATAGCAGGTCTAATGGTTGGGTGGTGATGGTGGTTGATCAATGGAAAGGTGCTCAGTGCCGCGACAGTGCTCCTAGGATGCTACCATGAGAGTGATACCTATGGATCTGTCTTGATGCTAGCTATGGCTACTTGGATGTGTGAAAGAGTTATGGTTCTTTCTTACATGTTATTGGGTTTTAAAATGGTACTTTAACAAAACCACAGTCAGGGAACAACAAGTCCCTCCTCTTTATGGGAGAGGTTCCCTTATTGAAAGTAAGAAGCAAATCTTATATATAGATGTACAACTTTCCTCTTAAGGCTAGACCTCTAACATCTTGAAATGCTTTTATACCAAAATATATTATCAATAAAAATGAGTGGAAGAATTGGAGAAAGGAAAGAGAAGAATATAATAGTACTTTTAGGAAATATAGATAGCAGAGTATAACCCTATAGGTACTGAACAAGAGTGATACAAAATAGAATCATTCACATTCACAACATAAGATATCATTCCATAGACACAAAGTTATAGAAATCATATCAATAAGAACACAAATTTTCTTATCAAAGAAGATAAATGATCCACATGTCCCTTTGCGGGCATGTTCTATATTTTTGTGTTTTGACTAAGTCCCTCTATTTGGAAAATGCTTTATGTTTGATCCGGGAAACGTGGAGGCTTCTCGCTCATTTGGAGACTCTATTTGGACCTTACCTTTGGAGGTACACTGATTGGAATCATGGAGAGCTGTCACTTGTTTAGGGAACCACCTTTGGATTCGACTCTTGAAGGTGCATCGATGAGACACGTGGCACCGTCTGTGGGCCTTATTCTTTTCAACAGCCAATTTAACGTTTTGAGGCTCTAACTACGTGGAGGGTTGGCACAAGTTTGGGTTCTCTCTTTGGGCCACAACTTTGAAGTTACGCCAATGAGGCACGTGGAGAGTCTGCAATCACTTAAGATCCTGTTTTGAACTTGGACTTTCGAGGTGCACCGTTGGGATGCATGGAGGATTATGCCGACCCTCTTATACTTAGTTATTAGGATAAAAATATTATTATCTTATTTAATTATGCATTTCATAATTAATAAATTTATTAATTATTGTTTTATGGTTATATTTAATTATAACCATCCTCTTGTTTGTATTTGATTATTTCGGGAGCTGTTATATTGCTTTGAACAATATATTTGTTATTATTTAATTGTTTCTTCCCAGATGTTATTGGAAGCTTGTGTATTTTGGAATTTGGTTGCACCTGTGCAACTTAATCTTCTGTATGTATTTGGCTGTGCAATATCTATAAATATTACATCCCATTCTCTATATTGTTTGGTTGATTGTGATTAATAAAATTTCATTAGGCTTCCGCCCCTGTTGTTGAATCAACATTTGGTACCAGAGTGAAAATTTGGAGTGAAGGCGTGGAAAGAGAGAGAAGCTGAGATAGAGGAGTTTTGGAGAAGCGTTTGCAACATCAGAGAGCATGTGTAGCCTCCTACAACCTCCTAGCCCCATCCCTCGCCTCCTCACACCCTTCTGTTCATTCCAGGTGTTTGGAACGTAATTTTTTTTTTGCACTGGTGCACTCAGCACCAGGAAATTTTTTTTGTGGGTATATATAAAAAAAATTAAAAATTCCTCATCCAGGGGTATTGAAACCTAGCCAATCTCTGGTTTTCTAAATTAATAATATTTGTTGTTGATAGCTGTTGGATTATAATTGTTGGTGGATTGAAAGGATCAATGTAAAACCTCTCGTATGATGCATCATAGCCCTACGTATGATGTTCAACAGTTCACATGACTGAGTTCACGTCTTTTTCCACTTTGCATTGCAACAACAGAGGAAAACTAGGGTGTGAAGCCATTCATGGATGTGAAGTTTGAATGGTGAACAAGCATCAAACCTGCCTCACGAGCTGTCCTCCCTCCACATGTCCCTCCTTACCCTGCCTCACGAGCTGCAGCTGTCCTCCCTCCACACGTCCCTCCTTACCCTGCCTCATGAGCTGCAGACACAAACAATGAAAAAGGCATAAACCAACAGCAACACAAAGGAAAACGTGGCACCTGCACCTACAAAAAAAAACATGGCAGCCATTAGAATCAAGCAATCCCTTCAACAAAAATAATAGGAGGAAAGCAACTCAAGAAGAGCAGCAAATCAAAAAAAAAAAAAACAGCGGTAGTAACAAAGCAAAGGTGAAGCAAATAGCTTCGGATCCATTTTTTTAGCATGGAGAAAACCCTAAAATTGCCTTTTACCAGCTGTAGACACGTGGAACTTCATTCAAATCGCATTTTTTAAAAGGTTAGTCATTTTTTCACTTGTTTAAATACAATATGCTGTGTTTTATACTCAAACAAGCCTAAGCGGCCAAGGTGGATAAACTATATGACTTAGAAGTGGGAGGTTTGGAGTTCAAATCCCACCCCAAAATTCATTTTGCATTTGAATTTAGTGAAATTGCTAAATTTAGTGGAAAATTTAAATTTAGTTATAACTAACTAAATTTAGTGGAGAAATCCCTAATTTAGGGTAATTTTTTTTTTCTCCCATTCAACCTGGTTTTTCATTTCGAAATTTTTTTGCAAAAGGATACCCATCTAAAAATTGCATTTTCAGCTGTTCGTTTACAATTTTTAGCATTTTGGGTCGTATTGGGCTCAGGAGGCCACCAGGGCCCGTGAAACAATTTTTTTTTCCTGCCATTCAAATTTTCCAATTTAGTGAATGTAAATTGTATACTACTATATATTGTACTAATTTTCAAGTTGCCATAGTCAACTGCAAACTTTGTAACTACTCAAAAACTGGCAGAATTGTAATAAAAAACAATAATTAAATTTGGTTCTGTAACACTCACGAGATCCTAGATCTCATTCACAGCGTTCGGTATATACGGTGCCTCTGGGAAGCGCTTACGGGTAAATCCATCATGACTACTACTGCACTTAATGCCTAATATAGCTACAACAACGTCATCTGGGCATCATCCCTATAAATCGACGGGGAGTAATAAGGTCACAGTGCACACACTATGAACCATCCCATCTGTCTGTGAACAATTGCACGACATAAATCTGGACTAAGAAATTATCTAAGTATATAGCAAAGTTACACGCACGCGTATGAGGATATTTCTTTGAGATGGTGTCAATAATCACACAGACCCCATCAGTACTGTCTTGGTACCATGTATTGAATTCTTTCACGTACGTTAACGCCTCTTTCACGTACCACCGGGTATATAGAAAGGGAAAGCTTCTTCCACATACCACGGGTATATCAGAAGGGCACGTATATAGAAAGGTTTGGTATATCAGACTGACAGTATATAGATTGGGAGACCTAATACCTGGAGTGATAAGAGCCAAACCCTGTCAGTGATCTCTGCAAAATGGGCACCAATGCCCCCAAAAAATTTCTTCCGGATTCACAATTGCTCAGAGGAAGAAACTATGCTGCATGGAAGACTAAAATAAAGACACAACTTGAGTTTGAAGAGATCTGGTCTTGTTGTGAATGGTACTCTGACCAGATCAGCCACTGATACAACACAACAACGCCAGTTTGATAAAGCAGATCAGAAGGCCAAACTCATCATCTTGTTTGGGGTGTCTAATGATGTGCAACCCCACATTCGAGATGCCAAAACAAATAAAGAAGCATGGGATAAATTGAGCACAGTATATGAGGCCAAGAACAAGAATGTCATACTGAATTTACAGAGTCAGTTACATACACTGAAGTTCAAGTAGAATGAGAAAATTGAAGCTTTCTTAAGAAGAGTTGTAGAATTGAGGGCTTCACTTTTAGCCCTGGGAGAACTAGTCATAGATGATGCTCTCATTCCCATTGTTCTGAGAGCACTCCCCTCTTCTTACCGCATTTTTGTCACAACACTAAACGTGATAGATACGACAGTTGGTTTTGACAAACTGGTAAACCTACTACAACAAGAGGAAGCATGCACAATAAGGATGATGAAGAGGAGCAGGCACTGTCTTCACATCAAACATGGAAAGGAAAAGGTAAAGGAAAACCTAATTCCTATAAGAAGTCCCAACATCAGAATTAGTTTCATGGGGACAATCAACAGAAGAAGCAATGTCCTATCTGCAAAAGAGGACATGACTTAAAATATTGTTGGTATAACACTTACAAGAAAGGTTCATCAAGAAACTCTAGACCACAACAACAACAATCTTACAAGGGACATTCTAACAACTATCATGGGTAGAAAAAGGGGAACTGGAAAAGAAGACCCCACCAGCAAGGTAATATTGCTGAGCAACAAGAACAGTCAGACAATGAAGACTTCTTGTTCACTGCTCGATCAAGTGAACCATCCA
The DNA here is from genome assembly GCA_019776745.2 of Taxus chinensis. Lineage (NCBI taxonomy): Eukaryota > Viridiplantae > Streptophyta > Pinopsida > Cupressales > Taxaceae > Taxus > Taxus chinensis. The sequence goes on along the minus strand of CM034153.1, from coordinate 532,905,249 downwards.
TGTCATCTAGTGATGTCTGGTATGTTGATTCGGGAGCCACTCGACACATGAACCACCATAGAGACTGGTTTATTTCAATGAGGGACACACCATTGAAAAATCATGTTTCGTTGGGAGATGATTCTTCATATACAGTTCAGGGGATTGGAAACATTTCTCTACCCCTTGGTTCACGCAAATGCAGACTATCAGATGTCCTATATGTCCCTGGGTTGACAAAGAATCTTCTTTCAGTTAGTCAACTCCTAGATCACAACCTAAAAATTGACTTTGATAGTCAATTCAACAAGAAAATGTGTTTGATTCGAGATAAATCAAGAGGCTCGAAAATAATTGCAAAAGCCTCCAATGTGGGATGCATGTTCCAACTTGATTTTGTTCATAGAGATGATCAAGAACTTGTGGCTAAAAACTCCACCTCAATGTAGTTGTGGCATAGGATATTTGGTCATGTTAGTTTCAAATATCTCGAAACACTTTGCCGGCATAATATGGTACATGGGCTACCTTCTCTTCAGAAGGATACAAACAAGTGTCCTCACTGCCTAACAGGAAAACAACACAAAGCTTCATTCCAAAAGAGTACATTTCGAGCTCATGGTAAACTTGACCTGGTTCATACCGATCTTTGCGGTCCGATGCAGCCAAGTCATTCTGGGTTCTAGTACTTCATGCTTTGTGTTGACGACTATTCAAGGAAAATGTGGATTTTCTGTCTTCGAAAGAAAAGTGAAGCTGTTTGAAACCTTCAAAAAGTTCAAAGTAGCAGTTGAGAACGAAACTGGTCATCACATCAGAACTCTCTACTTAGATCAAGGGGGGGAATTCACCAGTGATGAGTTCAGAGACTACCTACAAACTCACAGGATTCATCAACAAATGCCTCCTCCACACACACTGCAGCAAAATGGTGTTGTTGAGAGAAGAAATCGTACTATCATGGAAATGGTGTGATGCATGATCGATGATTCCAGACTTGCAAAGACATTCTGGGAAGAAGCAACAAAAACAACAGTGTATTTTTTGAACAGAGCACCCACAACTGCTCTTGATGGAATAACACCACAAGAAGCATGGTAAAAAATGAAACCATCCATTGCACACCTCAGAGTATTTGGGTGCAAAGCAAGCATGCACATACCCAAACAAAACAGAAAGAAATTGGACATGAAGTCACAAAAACTCATCTTCATTGGGTACAGTGAAGAGACTCTTGGGTATAGATTGATGGATCCTAAGACCAGGAAAGTCTACACCAGCAGAGATGTTGAGTTTTTTGAGAAGAAGGAAGCAAAGACTCCTCCTCCAGACTCACAAGATGTAGACTTTTCACCTATTGTAAAAATTGAAGCTAATGTTACCTCAGAAGATGAAAGTGATGATGGGGATGATGGTGTTGATTAGATAGAACCACAACCCATGGGAACAGTTCAACGTATGCCTAAATGGTGTACAAGTACATTACGAGATGCAAGATTGGATGCTCCACCAGATACATCCACCCCTAGACCACAGACTTGTAGTAAAGCAAGAGAAGAAGTTAACTTTACTTTGATGGGTAGAGTTATTGAGTCTGATGATCCCTCTATAGTCCAGGAAGCCCTATAGTCAAAAGCTTGGAAAGATGTCATGGACTCTGAATATCAGTCAGTAATGAAAAATAACACTTGGTAACTTGTCGATCTTCCACCAGGGAAGAAACCCATTGGATGCAGATGGATATTCAAAACAAAGTACAAAGTAGATGGGATAGTGGACAAATATAAAGAAAGACTTGTAGTAAAGGGGTATGTACAAAAAGAAGGTATTGACTATGAGGAGACATTTTCTCTGACAGCTAAGATCAAAACGATCAGGATGATCTTTTCTCTAGCTACACATTTTGGTTGGAAATTCCATCAGATGGACGTAAAAATTGCCTTCCTGAATGGAGATTTATAAGAAGAAGTCTACATGACTCAACCTGAGGGATATGTAGTACCTGGTTAAGAAGTAAAGGTATGCAGACTCAGGAAATCTCTTTATGGCCTCAAAAAGGCACCCCATACATGGTACATCAAAATTGAAGAGCATCTCGTATAACATGGATTTGTTAGAAATCCATATGATTCCAATCTTTACCTCAAAAATTAAGGGGGGGAGATTGTTATTGTCGTTGTCTATGTCGACGATCTAGTCATCACTGGTAGTTTAGTGAGGATGATCGATGTAACGAAGAAATATCTTAATTGATCGTTTGACATGACAGATCTCAGGATAATGTACTATTGTCTTGGATTGGAAGTATGGAAGAAAGAGAATCACAGCTTTGTTTCTTAGATGAAATATACCAAGATGACACTCGATAAATTCAGGATGATGGATTACACACTGATTGCTACACCTATGGAGAACATATTGTAGTTATCTCATTCAGATCCTTCTCCTGAGGTAAATGCCACTCTCTATTGGCAGTTGATTGGGAGTCTCATTTACCTGGCCTATACTAGACTAGATATCAACTTTGCAGTAAGCTATCTATCCAAGTTCATGCAGGAACCCAAAGTTTTTCATTGGAAAGGAGCAAGGCACATCTTGATATATCTCAAAGGATCATTGGATCTTGGTATAGAATACAAGAAGAATGACAACTTCTTCTTGTCAAGATATTTGGATTTAGATCATGCAGGCAAATTGATGACAGAAAATTCACTACAAGATTTGTAGTTTTTATGGGATGTGGGCCAATATCGTGGGGAAGCAAGAAACTACACTTTGTTTTTCATTCTTCCACAGAAGCCAAGTATTGTTCTATAGGAGAAGTTGTCTGTGAAGCAATTTGGCTATGTCGCATACTCAAAGGACTTGGAATACCATAGGAAAAACCGACCACCATGTATGTTGTTAATGAAGGTGTTCTCAAACTTGTTCACAATCTAGTATTTCATGAAAGAATAAAACACATTGAGGTACATGTTCATTTCATATGCGAGCATGTGTTGAAGCACAATATACAGCTTCAGTTTTGTCCAACACCTGAACAAAGAGCAGATATCTTCACAAAGTCACTTGCACGTGACAAGTTTGAGTTGTTCAGAGAGTTTCTCTCCTCATCCCTTGAGACAATGCAAAATTAAGGGGGGAATGTTAGGATAATTAATTATGCATTGTATAATTAATTATTGCTATATAGTTTTATAACATTATATTATTTAGTTGTATAATGTTATATGGTTTTATTAATCATATTTGGCTTATTATATCCACGGGTATAATTGTTATGTTGTTATAACAATTATGTCATTATTCATTTGTGCTTCCCGTATGTATTTTGGAAGCTATTGTATTTTAGTTTGTTGTTGCATAGTTGCAACTCCATATTTGTTTGTATCCAGGCTATCCAATATGTATAAATATTGTAGCCTTCACTATTGTATTTTGATTTTGTTGATTAATATAATTCTACAGGCTTCTGTCCCTGTTCTACACGGTCCAACAGTGATCGCAAAGATTTTTAAAAAAATTAAAAAGAGAGGGAAATGGTGTCATCCGTGTCTATGGGGTCATTAGATGAAGAAAGGGATGATAGTTTTGTATCCATGGAGGATTTAGAATAAGTGTGTGGAAGATAATTGGTGGGATGTTGTTTGAATCCCAATTTGTACTTCTCATGGGGTTTGCGGGATTTATCGAGGAAAATATCATACATGCCTTGTCCATAGTGTCCAAGACTAAATCCTGTCCATGCCCAGTGGTTGAGATAGGTATAGGAAAAATATTTATTGTAGAGGAAGTCAAATCCATTAGTATATGGCTTAGTATGGGGTTCATTATCGGCATGGTAAGAAGGGAAATCGATGCCACCGTAAACGAGATTGGTTTTCAAATGAAGAGGATTGAAGGGGATGATATCCTTGATGTTACATTGGTACATGGGAGTTTTATCGTGTCTAATGAATCAATTGGGTGTGGTAATATCATTAAGAGTGAGGAGTTGGTACTCCCTAATGAAATATGCTACATCACGGTGTCGAGGGATTCATTGTTGGGTAACTTGGATGCAGGTATAGTTGAACTAGTGGATGCTTCAAAAGATGAATATTGATTGGGGATGAGCACATCATTTGGCCTATAGGTCATATGACATGCTTATGAAGGGATGAAGATTGGGGGGAGTGTGTGGATTCTCCCCTCATGTTCATACTTGAGACAACGATGAAGAGTGGATGGGATGCAACGCATAACACAGATCCATGGACATACAAGCAAGATGTTATATAAGAACTCCACCTTAATAATGTAGAAGAGTTCATGGAGGAGTTTTTCACAGACATAGATGATTGGGTGACAATGGTGTCAGGAAGCCTGAGTTGATTGAAGGTGTGAGATGATATGATGTTGATATTAGCACCATTATCAATCATAGATCATCGGATGAAGGTATCATTGATACAAATGGTGATAAAGAGGGGAAGGTCATGAGCTTCAGGTAGAATGTCAGGAATTTTATAATCATCTAAGAGATGTCAACAAAAGCTTTAAGAGCTCCAACGAGGGTCATGAAAGGTTGAGGTTCATCAATTGTAATTGCGATATGCTACAAAGCTTCAATGAGATCCTATCGATGGTTTACAAAGATTTGGATAAGCTCAGTGAGATAAATGTTGATAGGATCTTGATGTAATTGTTTCACAATGTTTGTTTAATAGTAGCATGATTTTGAGCTCGTGGAGTGGATAGGATGGATAACTTTTCCTTGGATGATAAGGAATATGGAGTAGGTTCGTTAGGAGGAAAAACAATGACAACTCTTGGTTTTGCTTGAGTGGATGGTTGTGAATCATGGGCGCGAGAGCGAGAAGTAACTCGAATGAAATTTATGAAAAGAGGGAGACCTTCTTTAGAAGAGGTATATTTTGGTTATGGGATTGCGAAAAAAGGTGTAGATGGAGAACCAAAATTAGAGGCCTTGGAAGTTATAGATTTGATTTGAGGGTTGTGTTTACATGTGGATGAGCTAGTGGATGGAAGAGGGTGTTCTTCTTCGATTATAAGGTCGTCATCTTCTATGAGGTTGTTGATAAGGGTTTGAAGAGCCTTACAGTGCTTTCTGTCATGTCCAAGGACATGATGGTAGTGCAAATGATGTTATAATCAAACCACTCGTGTGTTTCCACCCTCGTGAGTCGAAGAACTTGATGGGGGGAAGGGTAATTGTGGATGCTTAGATAATGCAATGAAGGATTTAGATGTAGGACCCAATGGGGGTTTTAGGAGAGGAAGTCCCATGGAGTTTATGGATCGATCTCTGACACATTCATAGGAGACTAATTCTAGGATATGAAGGCAGAGGTGGGTTCCTTCCAATACTTATGGGGTTTGGTGGGGACATTAAGATTTTGATTTGGACTTGGAAGAAGGAGTAGATGGACATATGAATCTCATGATTTGGTAAATAGATGGAATATTTGGATGGTAGGACATGTACCCAAACCTTGTCTTGAGTAACATATGAGGTCCAATCAAAGATGGAATGACCCATTGGATAGTGGTTTCCCTTGATGGACATGGTGGGGCTTTGGAGGGGGAAGATCCATGATTGACACATGTCTTGAGTTATTGTGAGGCTTGAACATGCATGGAGGGTTAACTCAAGGTCTTTGATGATTACTAGGGTAGTGAACCAGTTAAACCATCAAGTTGTAGGAATCCTTTTGTCAAAGGGATTCTATACTTAAGACCTAAGACATCATGAATCTTCTTAGGCATGACAGAAGTACTGGCACCTAAATCAATTGTACAGTTATTGACAAGATGTTTGCCTATGATTAAGGACATATAGAAGGGTGGGATTTTGACTGCCTTACTTACTTGCATCTCATCTTCTTGGTAGATATTGACAGAAGCACACAACTTCTAAACAATTGGGTCAATGCACAGAAGTTAAGCTAAAGCTTCATGCAGTAGGTCCCACTGAGATGGAATAGTCATGGCATCCCACATTGTGAAATTTATGTTTGTCTTCTTCATTTGATCCATAATGTTGAATGTAATACCCACTGATCTATGCATTTGATTCATAAAAACATTCTTCTTAAGTTGTTCAGGTGCATAAGTAGGATCCTTAGATGGAACATAGGCTTGACCTACCAAAGGAGGGGTGGACACCACTTCAGGAGGAACTTTATGAGGAGTATCACTCATTAGAACTCGAGAATTTTTACTACTAGATGCCTTAGATGATTCATTTTTATTTTGATGGTCTACTTGTGTTGCTGGAATTGAAACTTGCATGCCAGATTGGAGCATTATCTTCTTATACCTTGTGTTTTCTGTAACCTAGGTATATGGTCTGCTCACATCATCTACAACCTGATTGATTGCATAAAAGTCCTTAGCATCAAAAATAATCAAATTAGCTTTAGGAGGAGCCTCTTCCATTTCTTGGTTTTCAGCCTCACTTGTGTTGATGGAAGGCTCATAATTGGAAGTATTATGGATCATATAAGCTTGAGCACATGCACACTGATACTGATTATGAGACGCATTCCAACGAAAGCACCATTCAAAATCCTACACCATGTTTTTTTGAATGGGGAAAAGTGCTTGACTTGTGCTGGGTGTTGAAAAGGGTTATGCAGGAGGAATAACTTGTAAAGGAAAGTATGTGTTAGCATGCCATCTATCATTTTACTGGCTTTGTCTGTATCTTTGATTCCCATATTGATTTCACCAAGGTTGATTTTTTTTGGCACTCGATAAGAACTTATTCTCTGGGCTTGTGCCTGTTGTTTTTATAAGGAAATGACCTTATTGGATAAGTTCCTAATCAAGGTATTCAATTCTCCATCTTCTTTCTACTGTGTGGGAGAGTAAGACGTTGATGTAATTGGTTGCACAATTTGCACTGGAACTAGAGTAATAAAAGGTTGGGCACTGGAGACATCTCTGGGAATAAGGGCGTGTGAGACCTATGAGCTAACTTACCCACCTAGATGAGTCTATTTTCTACCTTTATTGCAATGTTGTATAGAAGAGGTAAATTCCTACCTCCCATGAATTGAATCATGACTGAGATGTCATTATTCAAATCCTTAAAATAGTACAGGAAAACATGTGGCGCTGTAGGCCTTACCACTTGAGGAATTCTATCCAAGTTCTTCTAGAATATGATGTTGAAATCAATCATCTACTCACTAGGCGTGTGCTTTGTTGTAGTCAATTTATCCACCAGTGATAGTTGATTTGACTTATCTTCAAAGTAGTTACATAGAGTTGTTCCAAGTTCATATCTAGGTGGAAATAGATGCTCAGGTCTTAGGGCATGGTACCATCAGATAGCACTTTTCCCTTGAATGAGGTTATAAGTATTGTAACATGTACATCATCATGCATGATCAGATAGACAAAGCACACATTGTCCACATCTTGAATGTGTTCAACATGTGTAGCTTGATTTTCTTCCAGTGAAGTATGGAATGCTCTTGATCGCATGACTACTCGGCATATCATGTTGATGCATTGAGATTGAGCGGGATTCCACCATTTAAGATGGTACAAAGTTGCTCGAAGGAGGAGGATTTTGAAGTGTCATGGTATGGTGTGCTTGTTTGTTTCTATAAGGTGGAGTGGAATGTGCACATGGTGTGCTAGAGATGGGGATGTACACAAGAGCTATCTGTCTGTGTGTACTTCTTAGCGAAAAATTTGGAGGTAATCAAAAGATCCTTCAGCCGTGCAACACTTTGTCTCATATGCAATCTTCTCATAAAAGGTTCTTTATCTTCTAAAATAATAGATCTGAGTGTTGGGAGTCACCAGATGTGTTTGAAATGAACCTCCAAAGGATAGAAATTTCTAAATCCACACACTAGAACTTAGCAATACTGAAATTTAAGCTTTCCCTGCTGGTCCCAATAGGTGTGCTAGAAACTGTTGGTCATTTAAACCTGTCCACTCGCATGTCTCGAGATCAGGAAAGAGCCGCGTTATTTGAGACAACAATGGAGTCTCTCTCTAAGTTGTGGGACCTTGTCACACTTGAGACAGTATCACTCAGAGAAGTCTGGTTCCTCTACCTATTTCTACTGCTACTGCTACTCCTAATTTTGGAAGGGATAAACTAAGCTAACAATGCCTAGGGACTAGGGATAAAAGGATAAAAAGATGGAAAACTAAACTAAGGGGGGTGATAGTACACCAGAAAAATAGGGATGAACATCTATCTATTCTGATTGAAAATGAAAGGATAAAGGCATCAAAAAAGGCTAGGATATGTGTAACACAAATCTAACACACATTTACTAGAATCAGTTCTATGAGAACACAGCTAAAAAATGGAGTTGCAAGGGATGTAAAGTGACACAAACAAACACACAATGCAAAAGAAAGGCAAGAAGAAGGAATGATCAACACGCTTAGGAGAAATAATAGTCACAAAATGAATGCTTCTATTACTTCCAGAAATGCACAAAACTGTTACAATGGTGAAAGAGGTAGATATCCACATGTGCGAGCCAAATCTAGAGGTCTGTGCAACTCAGAATACAGAAATATGAAGTCCTTAGAAGAGAGCATTAAGGATCAAAAAATGTCCATACATTAAAAATGATCCCAACTCTTACATTTATAGATGAATCGATGGAATAAGAAGAGGAGAAGGAGGGAAAACCCGAATTTGAAATACAAACATTCAACAAGAAGTTTATTAATATGGTTAGTTTAATCCACCTACTAAATCTATCAAATGTGCTATCCCCAATAATATATGTATTGGAATGTTGGAGAAGTGTATTGTTACGGAAGGAAGAATCACAACTCAAATTGAGTTTATTGGTTGTAATCAGATCTGTTCCTATTAATGTCGTGAAAGACATTTTTTATGTATCTGGCTACCTAATAGCCAGTGTATCTAATCCAAACAATTTGAATTTGAATATCTAATTTATTATATCCTGTGTGACAATCAGGGGGTTATCCCAATATTTGGTATCAGAGCGACTCAATGCTCTGTTAAATCTGTGAAGGGGCAATTCTGCATATGACATTTAGTATCAGAGTCATCCTAATCCGTGATGATTTTTTAAAGTGTAGCCAAGGGCAGCTTGCTATTTGCAATTGACAAGTGGTGTGCATTGATTTGACTAAGATATGTGCATTTTGAAGCCAAACATACCTGTGTCAAATGCTGTTTTTTCATTTCTGCAGCACATGTCACTTGGCTACGTTTAATCCTACAGGATGTCAGAAGTGCTCAGCTAAGCATTCTTTAAATGGTTGTCAAGTGTGGCACACTCAAGCATAAGATCAACAGATTATGATGTTTTTACATAGAATCTTGGCGTAGATTGAGTTGTGCAAAATTGGCATGACACATGAAAGAATAAGGCGTAGGAGTCAATTCCAGACATAAGGAAGAAACATGCAATCGCAATGTATCACGGAGGAAATGGGGAAATTTACCATGGTGATCTGCTGAATGTTATGGTCAAGGTTGCACAAGTTATTACCATCAAGTAATGATGCATAAAAATGTTGACGCCGAGGGGCTAATAGACTTGGAGGCATCGAATTAAGTAAGTGCAGCATTGGATACGTATGTAAGATGACACCTAACTACTAGAGAAGCCTAGCTGTTGAAGTGCGATATTGAAGTGATACGTGTAAGGGAAGAGTGCGAACAAAGAGGTCATATATAGGAAAATCTGAAAGGGCGTAGAAGGGGAATGTTTTCATTGTAAGGGTGTATACGTGTTGATTCACAGATGACCAACTGAATGTTCCAAGGAGATTCACATGTGGTGTCGACCATGACTCCACGATGAAAGATCTAAGTATAGCCACAATATGTATGAGTCAAGTCCAGTTTCCATTAAATTTAGTCATCTAAGATGAGTTACTTGTGTTTGATAACATGTACTCTTCCTGCAAAGAATCCAAGTCATGGGAATGCATATGAGTTTTTTAATATGTTCTCTACGTAATGTTGTCTTGTATTCAAAATTTCAAAATTCTATTAGATGTTGTCAATATTAAAAACCATTGGCATCTCACTGTCAATATATATATTTTCTTAAGTTGTCATTGTTATAATACATTTGTCAGTCAATTGTAGAGTCATTATAAAATTGTCAAGTTTTGATTCGTATAGGTGATTTTAGGTTTTATTTTTAATGGTCATTTTGTAATGGTCATACGGTCAATGTCACTATAAAAATAGTACTTGTCAAAAGTCAAAAAATAAAAATAATTTTTTTTACGGACACACTATCGGTGGAATCCAACGTCCTTTAATATGCATTTGAGCTTCATGATCACATTTCACTGAGCTAGCAGTGTCATGATGGAGGAAGGAGGCATCGGAGGAAGGAGGTCGAATAACGACCTCTCATCAGTCACCAATGATGGGGCCGCACAGAATGATTTGGTGGCACAGGTGTGCAGTGTGAGTACTTGTTTTTGAGTATTACAGTGTTCCAGTTTCAGCTTGGTGTGATTCTTTTTCAGAGTTCCTGTTTTGTTTGGTATTTGATGGATGTTGGAAAGAAATTTGTGTTAGAGCGTAGATGACTGTCAGTGATCCTCTGACTACCGTACTTTATTGGAAGATGGTCAGCTAGGAGAATACGTTCACTAGCATTAGTGACCATGTGCAACAAGACCTAACTAGCAAGATCCATTCAGGAGTATGTTCTTCGATGCAGTTTGCTTCTCAGTATCTATATGAGTGGAATTTCACATTGTGGGGGGGAATACATACCAATGTTCCATTCCCATTCTGCACCCAAAATGACTTAGTCAAGGAAATCTTCCAGTGACAGTGGCAGTTTTCTATGCTATTCGAGATCGAGTGGCAGCGATCAATAACAGAGACTACGATTAAGAACATTACGATTCTTATAGGAAGTAATGTGAAATTTTTTCAGTATATCTTCTATTGTGCTGTTTTTGAGATATGCAAGTTGTGTTTCCTACATAATTCCCCGATGTATAAGCATAGTGGTGAACAGTAGCACTAGAGTAATTCAGTTCATGGATCTTGAAAGGGTTTGTGGGAGGATCCAGAAAACCACACGAGGTTGACAGTTGATGAGGTTCCTGTCACTTCAAGGTTTGTGGTAAGCCTGTTTAAACCCATGGAAGGAGCGAGCCTTTCTTTTGGATCAAGGTCATGATTCATAGAGTTGGACATGCCACAGGGGTGAGCATACTGTAGAGGAGTGTGTGGATGTTTTTCTACCATGTAAACACTAAGGGGGAGAATGTTAGGAATTAGTATTCACATGGTTTATTTATATGGTTAGTTTAATGTGTTACTAATATATTATTGTTATATAAACAATAATATATTATTGGTGTTGAGTTGTGTATTGTTACAGGAGTAAAAATCACAACTTAATAGGTTTATTTGTTGTAACACTTTCCTATTTTATAGGAATTCACTTTTCCTATGTATATGGCTATTTAATAGCCTGTGTATGTAATTCAAACAAGCTGAATATAATATCAATTTATTTTTTTTCTGTGTGACAATAATGTTGTCCCAATAAAAACCTTAATTCGAATTACAATGACCAACAAAAATAATTCAACACCTGTAAATCTACCTACAAATTTGTCAAATGTACCTCCCTAGGTTTGTTTAGTGTATAGGTGAAGGAAAGAGGTTAAATCCATGTCACGTCAAGTTTTTGGAGTAATTATATCTTCTCAGAAATTCCTAGAAAGAGGTTTTCCCATTTCTCACCTACCAGATCCACCAAAAATTTGAATTTGAATATCAAATAATGTAGCCTACATTTGCAGCTATTGATTGAGATTAGGTGTGTGCCGATTGGAGATCTGTAGAAAAACGTATGGCTATCATAATATTATCAAATTTGTCTGCAAACATAAGATGCATGGAATGCGTGGATTGGATGAAATATTGGCCAATTATTTTTTTGTTTCTGCCACATGTCATACACTAGTTGGTTGTAAAGATTCAGTGCCTAGCTGGTATGCCCTAGTTGGTTGTGTATAGTACACTCAAGTGTGTAATAGGATGATATGGAATGAAAGGGCATAGAAGAAGGTGCAAAGCAATGTGTGTGGAAGAATGAAGAGTGAGATGAAAACATAGGAAGGGTGCATGCAAAGATCACACATGCGGGAGAAATGCCCAATGAAGGAACTTATGGTCAAGGTGAAATTATTAAAAAGTAATGTGCAGGGTGCACAAGAGGGCTAGTGAATTAGCTTATTTTGATGTAAGTGTAAGGCGCGCATGTAGGATGCATAAAATTCTTAGAAGAAGGCTGGTGCCTAGAAGGTGCACGCAAGGGGAAAATGGAAAAAAGATGAAAAGGAAAATGAACAGATGGAGATTATGGGATTTTAGCATATATATGTTTGCGTTTTAACTGTAACCAAGTTGAGTGTGTCAAAAGTGATTTTCCAATGCTGGACGCAATCTGGCAATAGGTATACTTTCTATCCCCACATAGAATTTTAATGCAAGTCTGTCCATGTTACTAGGGAAGTTCTTTGGATAGCGTTAATTTTTTGATGGAAAATCATCATCTATTTGCATTTGAGTCATGCATTTGTATTTTATAAGTAGACGGTAGCTTGGACGAAATCACTTCGATGAACACAGGCATGTTAGGTATAAGATTAATAACTCCAAATTTTGGGAACGCCATGGCCGTATGACTCTATGTTTTACACCTCTTCAATCGGCTAAAAGAAATTCTTTGAGGGGGGTAATAGTGTTGAGCACCAAAATTTGCTTCATGCTTTTCATTGTCAGAAATGGTTCAAACCACTCTCCAATGATTTAATTCTGGATGTAACTTTTCCAACAGGTGTACATTAAGCCCCTGATTCCTCTTTACAATGATTGTAAAATGGTTTATCAGCTTATAATACCTTACTTGTACCATTATTTTCTTTTCCTTAGCCTTTCCTTTCTTGTGTTCTTTCCTTAGTTTTGACTCTTTACTATCACGATTGCTTGTTGCCCTGTGTTGAGGTGTCAGAATCTGTGGTAATTTTGACTGAGACTTCCCAGACATGATTTGAATGCATGTTAACTCACTTCCAGTTCACCTTTTGCAGGATTTGTTGGAACATAATGATTAAGTTGGTCTGGCCAACCGCTTAAATAATATGGGTCCATCACTATTATATAGGTTACATATTTAGTAATATGAAATACTTTTCTATTATTAAATATTCATACCTAGGTAATATACATTAGGTAAGTATTTAATAATGTGAATCATTTATGTTTCTATTTATTAAATACACTCACCTAGGTATATGTGTCCAACCATTTTAGGTTGAAAAGGTGGGTTGAGGAGACATACCCGATCACCTTATATAAAAAGGACTTTAGGTCCTCATTTGATATATTCAGGAAATATATCAAAAGTTGTAAATCAAGTGATTTGGTTGTACCCTTAGTAAATAGGGTTTCAAAGGAGGAGGTGATCTTATTAGATGTAAAATAAGTTCTCTGAAGTAAAAGGTTATTTTCAAAGTGGTTTTTACCCTATTGGGGTTTTCCACTATAAATATCATGTCACATGTATTATTTATTTCCTATAAGTATTTATTTATTGAATTAGGTGATGATGTGATGTTTATTTAAATATTTATGGTAACATTACATAATGTAGTAATGTTTAACATTAATGTTGAATTAATATGTAAATTTTTGAATCCTCAAAATCTAACTTGGTACCAGAGCATGGTTTGAATTAAATAGTTTAGATATAATAATGTTTTATTTGTTCTATTTAATTATTACAAGTTTTTTCAACCAAACCGCAAGGATATTTATTCTATTTAATTCTTACTTGTGTTTTCAACCAAACCCAAAAGGAATTTTAAATAACGAGGCCCATTCTTTCCATTTTTTTGTGCAACGTAGAAGTTTTTCTTTGTGAAGAATCAAGGTGAATTCACAGGTGGAAAATTTGAAAGTTCTTACCTCCCATCAAAACTTGTGTACATGTAAGGGTAAAATATTTGAAATATTTTTTTTCTCTATAGTTTTAATATGTAGAGGTGGAATTTTTTCAATGGTAAATGAAGGAAGAGACAAAGCTCCATCAAAATAGGATTTGAATTTTTTCCATTAGAAGCGTGAAAAATGTTATCTCCTCTATAAATTCCAAGGTTAATATAGAATTTAAATTCCCTTTCTTGGTAAATGTTTTAAATATCTTTTCATTAGGGGGCCTCTTAATAAGGGTTATATGTGTTTATTTTAAACAATATATATACTATAGTTATAAGTTTTATAAAGTATATGCTTATATATATACATTATAAATTATAATATGTTATTATAATGTATTGAAATATAATCTCTCTAATACTGTATAGAAGAAGAAATTATGAAATTTCACATTCTAGAAATACACAACAAGTTTTGACTGCATTAAATTGGATGATCAAATGATCATCACGGTAGACCAAAAATAAGGCAGATATGCTCATTTAAACGTCAAATTTAAGTTAGGAGACTCAGTAAATTTTCACTGTGTTAAAATTGATGGTCAAATGTCTGTCATGGAAAACCAAAAATAAGGTAGAATGATGGTCATTTAGATGTCAAATTTAAGTTGGCCATATCTTTGTCTACATTAACATTTTTCAGAAATTTGAAGTTGTTATGCATTCTTAGGGGTTTCTTCTTTACTTCTATATTATCATATTTTTTTTATATAAGTCTAGGGTATAATGCAAAGCCCTTTATATTGCGGGTTGTTATTTTGATAATAGGAGGTTAATTAGTATGTATTTTACAGAATTTTTTTTTTATTAGTATTTGTAAATATTTTTTTGAAAGGGACTATACCCTTGATTACAAAAGAAGGCCTAAAAGCCAGGATAAGCAAGAGAACCAGAGTGAAAAAGGATCAAAATCCAAATGTTACAATAATGCTCAAAGTAGCTAAAAAATAGCTACCAAACCGAGACAGAACAACAAAAATACTGCAAAAAAGCAGTAAAGGATCAACAAAAAAATAGCAAAAAAACAAACAAGGACAGCAGAATCAACTACAGCTACTTCCTAGTAGCTTTGTCTATGATGGTTTTGATATTCTTCCAAGATTTAAACATACCCAAAGTAGTCATATGGGCAGCCTCATTAGCATCTAGCTGCTCCAAGGTCTTCTTGCTTTCTTTATCAGTACCCCAAAGAGTTGCCGGCACTCCGCTTAGGTTGGAGACACTTCTGACGTGTTGTTCAATAAATTCCTCAATCACCCTAAAGATGGCGATTTTGTAATCATGCCTAGTCTTGGCCTTCCCTAAGCGAGAGTCCAAGGAGTGTAATTTATTGTATATATCTTCAATTTGGCTGCTGTCCACATCCTCCTCCTCCTCCTTCCTCTTTCCTTTCTGTTTTGTCAAGTTTTTGACTTCATCCTTTAACAATTTCATATTTGCCTCTAAGGCTTCTAGCATTTTTGTAGGGCTTTCCAATTGCACTTCCTGGGGGCTGGCACTGCTGATATGCAGGAGGTCATGAGCAATTTCAAATTCATGAGAACCCTTCTCCACAGCAAGGGTCTCAAGGTTAAGCTTCCTACAAGCCCTGGTAACTGGTCTCCGCGAGGTAGAGGCCAAGTGGGGGACAGGAGCATCAGAAGGGGGAACGGGAGAAGAATCTTGAACGGCCAACATGGGGGTGAGAGCAGCGGTGCCAGGGGCAGAGAAAGGAGAGACAAGGCTAGCAGCAGCAGAGCTCGGTAAAGGGGGAATCGAGCTAGGGGAGGATGGGAGACCAGGAAACCTTAGTAGACAACATTTGTGTAACAACAAAATGAGCCCTTGATGCAAAGGAACCACCTGGGAATGATTTTGAAACTCAAGAATGGAGCGTTCAAGAGAGTTCAGCAAGTAATGGGGGAAACAAACCAGATGATCCCTACGAAAATGATTAAGAAAAATATGGTGTTTCGCAGGAACAGTGACAAACCTTCCTTCCAAGGAGATGAACCGTAAAAATTTGTTGTAATCAAATATTTCATTTAGATCTATAAAATTTACATATGATTCTATTAATTTTTTTTAAAAAATATGTATGTAACTCCATGTTGTATTTTCTATTATAATGGGGCGCGTTTTACAATTTTAAGGAAATAATGGTGTCCAATTACTTTTTCCTCGATAAATCCCAAATCCTAAATGGAACCTATTACAATATTTGGAAGATGAGAGTTAAATCATAACTTATGGTGAGGAAAATATAAATGATTGTTTCAGGAATTGATCTTGCGCCCACCGGTCGTCAAGCGACTGAAGATAATATGAATGCATTCTAATAACATACACAAGAGGCCCTTTCCATTATTTTGTGCAATGTGAATTATGAATATCTTCTACACATTGGTAATATCGAACATCCGAAAGAGGCATGGACACAACTAGAATCCATACATGAAGGTACGTGCTTATCTAAGATTATTTAGCTTGTTTTAGAATTTCTTATGAATCCTATGAAATGAGATGAAAAATTAGTTAATTTCTTAGCCAAGATTAAAAATATTAAAGCACAATTAGATGGATTCAATTGTGACTTATTTGGTAAAAAACTAATCTACTTTATTGTTTAGTTAAATATTCATGAAAAGTTTAGGAATTTTATTTCTAACCTAAATTCTAAATATCATAATGAAGACAAATTACTAGATTTAAATACTTTGAGTGCTCTTCTGATACAGGAAGAGCAAGTGATGACAAACTTAGACTCTAAATAGAATGCCTCTTAGACACTTCTCGCTCACAATTCTAAGTTTAAGTCTCACAAGTCTTTCCCTAATCAGAAGCATAGAACTAAATCTTCATTTACTGGTAAGAAAAGTTTTTCTTCTCAACAATTATATGTAAAATTTAGTGGTAAATTTCACAAATGTGGTAAATTTGGACATAGAAAGGAAGATTACAAATCTAATAAACCTATCCATAAAAAATAGAAAGAAACTATCTCTTATAAATATAATTTATGGAAAAAAGATAGTTCTAATGATGCTCCTTCAATTGTTGCATTATTTATTGTTTTATACTCTTCCTCTAATTTTGAATGGATTATATATTTAGGTGCTTTAAATCATATGATGGGTATTTCCAATTCTTTATTTGATGTTATGAAAATTAATGAAAATGTATATCTTGGTGATAACTCATCCTTAGAAGTAATAGAAAAAGGAAAAGTTAAATTTGCAAATGGTGTTTTGGATAATGTTTTATTCATTCCTAAGCTTAAAAAGAATCTGTTATCATGTTAAAACTTACTCATGATGGTTTATCTATTCAAATTTTGAAGGATAATTAGTACATTAAGGATAGTGATGAGAATATAATTACTGAAGGAATTCAAAGAAATGGTCTGTATATTTTTTATTATTTCTCTTTTGCATCATATTTTGTATCTTAAAGTTTGAATAATTCAAAACTTTGGCATGGAATTTTAGGACATGTTAATTATCGAAGCTTATATGAAATGTCTAGATTAAATCTAGTAAAAGGTTTTCCTGTGTTGTATTCTTCTCATGATATATGTGAAGGGTATTTAAGCTCAAAACAAAGTGTTAAACCCTTTAACTCACATCCTGAGGGGAGTTCATCTTCTCCTCTAGACCTTATTCATAGTGATGTTGGAGGACCTCTTGAAGTAGATTCATTAAATGGTTCTTTATATATTGTGACTTTTATTGATGATTTCACGAGGATGATTTGGACATATTTTCTTAAAAATAAATCAGATGTATTTATAAATTTTAAGGAATTTAAAGCATATGTTGAAAACTTATCAAATTATAAATTTAGAAAAAATAATGGGGGTGAATATGTTGTTAATAAATTTGAATATTTTTATATTGATTGTGGTATTAAAAGGTAATTAACTTCTCATTCTCCCTAATATAATTGTGTTTTAGAAAGAAAAAATAGGACTATTTTAGATATGGCTTGCACTATGCTACATTCTGCTGGTCTTCGTAAAATTTTGTGGGTAGAAACAATGAACATAATAGTCTACATCGTAAATAGGGTCCCTAAAAAATATATTCACCTTTTGACCCCATTAGAGAAGTGGCCAATCAAAAACCTGATGTATCTCATTTAAAAGTGTTTGGTAGTCTTGTTTCATTATATATTCCTTAAAAGAAAAGAAAAAAACTTGATACAAATTCATTTTCTTATATTTTCATTAAATACGGTATGAACACTACAGGTCTAAGGATTTACGACCATTTAAAAAGATAAGTAACTGAAAAATTACAATGTTGTTGTGTTGGAATTTTTTTTTGTTCATCTACTAGTGGTAATGATACTCCTATCAATACTTCTAATGATGGTTCTAATTCTGATAGTGAAAATTTGATAAATGGTCATGATGATGTTTCTTATGTTGATGCTTTGGATATTTCTAAATCTCCTATCTCCCTAGCTAAGAAACCAAAATGGGCTCAATATGTGTTAGAAATTTCAAATCCTATTGACATTAGGAAAATGGCCAAAAGCCATCATATGTACCATGCATTAATTACCTTGTATGAACCTGTGCCTAATTTTTTTGAAGAGGATTCTTAAGATGAGAAGTAGATCAATACAATGTAGGATTAATATAATGCCATAATTCAAAATAAAACCTGGGAGTTAGTTTCAAATCCAAAGAAAAGAAATATTATAGGGTCTAGATAGTTATACAAAGAATAATATAATGCTGATGGTAGTATTAAAAAATATAAATCTAGGCTTGTTGTTAGAGGTTTCACTCAGAAACCTGGTATTGATTATGTTGAGAATTTTCTCCTGTAGCTAATATGAGTATTGTTATGGCCTTTTTTGCTATTGTTTCTCAATTTGGGTGGGAAATCCACCAAATGGATGTGAAAAATGTTGTGTTGAATGGTTATTTAAAATAAAATCTTTACATGTCTTAACCTAAAGTATTTGATGAAACTGGTAAAGAAATAAATGTTTGTATGTTGAAAAAATTCTTATATGGTTTAAAGCAAGATCCTAGAACTTGTTATGCGAAAAGTAATTCATTCTTTAAACAGTTAGGTTTTGTTAATTGTTCTTTTGACATTGATATATATATATATATATTGATTAGAGGTAAAATAGGGTTGAGGGGACCCTACCCCATACAAAGATTACAACCATATAAACACAAAGCCCAAGGGGTTAAACATTGAACCCCATACAGAACCATAAGAGCAATAGTTCAAAACATCAAAAAGAAACTACACAGATAACCTATGGATGAGTAACTAACAAGGGTTTGAGTAACTAACAACATAAAACTTATGAAGCAACATGGTATTAACAAGCAAGAAGAAAACATAATCTAGGAGATCATATCCCTTCATCCTTATTTTACCAATTCCCCCACAGTACTCATGCATCCATTCCATTCTTTGACTAAGTTGGCTATAGTAGATTTCCAGAACTTGTAGTTCGATTAAGCTATCTATGCTTTGGGGCCATTTCCTTATTGTTCTTTCTCCTTAGCTAATTCCATAGAATGGATCATCTCAACAAAGAGTTTGAGGTGATGATTGGTACTTTTAACATTGAGAATGTGAACATATCTTATTTGAAGAATTATTTTCTTCATCTTCAACATTTCCTTTTCCATAGCCAGGCTTCTTTCATAGAATTTTTTAACTGTTCACTCAGAACAATAGAAGACAAATTCTCCACTTTTTCATTCAATTCCCTAAGTAAGAGGGCTATTATATTATCATTGTATGTATATATGTTGATGAATTTATTATTACTGGTGATAGCCCTGCATTAATTCATAGAATTAAAGAAAAATTGAAACAATACTTTGAAATGACTGATTTAGGTCTCTTACATAATTTTATTGGCATGGCTATATTTCAAGATAAGCATTCTATTGTTCTTTCTCAAACAAAATATGCAACCAGTGTACTGAAATTTTTTAACATGATTGATTGTAAACCAATTTCTACTCCTGTGGAAGTTGGCTAAAACTTGATCCTAAACCTGCATGTGAAAAATTTGATCGTAATTTATATAGGAAATTAGTTGGTAGTTTGATTTATCTAACTATAAATAGATAAGATATTTCCTATGCAGTAGGAATTGCTTCAAGGTATATGAAGGAACCTTATAGATATCATTGGAATCTTGCAAAAATAATTCTTAGATATAGGTTGGGAACAATCAATTATGAGTTACATTATACTAAGAATGAAATGCTACCCTGTATGGATCTTGTGATTATGATCATGCTGGTGATGTATTGGATATAAAAACTACTTCTGTTTATGTGTTTAAATTTTGTGCAAGTATCATTACTTGGTGCAACAAAAAGAAGCCAAATTTTTATATCTCTTTAACTGAAGCTAAGTATAAAAGTGTAATGGAAGCTACAAAAGAGTCTCTATGGTTGAAGAGGTTGTTCAACGAGATAAAAATGGAGGTTCTAAGAAGTGTTCCTTTATTCTATAATAACCAGAGCACCATAGATCTTGCACATAATCCAATATAGCATCAGAGGATGAAGCACATTGAGATACATATAAAATTCATCCATGAGGTGTTAAGTGTTGAGATATATCTCAAGTTCATGCCGACTGAAGAGAAAGTTGTTGACATCTTCACAAAGCCCCTTAGTGTTGTAAATTTTTTATAACTTTCATGAAAAACATGGATTGTTAGAGTTTCCATTGAGGGGGAGTGTGCATGAAAATTTCACCTCTTAATGTAACTTGGTATTTGTAAAATAAAAATGTAAATGTAAAATACCTTAGGGAAAATGTATAAAGACCTTTGGGAAAGTGAAAAAAGACCTTCGGGCATGTGTATACCTCCATGGCTTCTTTTTTAGAAAAGAGTGTAGAAATACGTTAAAGACAGTCTTTAGTAAAATCTTTAGTGCTATTAAGTTTACTAGTAAACATCCAGTGCAAGCATATTGTAAAGGAGGTCCTTGGTTATACAAAACTCTTATATGCTTGGGTTCGGTAACCTTTTATGAGAACTTGTGGGAACATGTAAAACTCACATATTATACTTAGGCATTGATCATGGGATGATATTTGGGATTCCAAATCCCTTTGTACTCAAAGGTAACTTGAGTATGATGAAAGTGTTATAATTCCTTCAACCTATATGTTAGCCTAAAACCTTTATGTTTTAAGGATTGTACATCTTGTAGCGTACCATGAGAAGGTAATATATTGACATATGTTATCCCACTTAACATTAAGGGGAAGTGTTGGAACATAATGATTAAGTGGCCTAGTCACCACTTAATTAATATGGGTCCATCACTATTATATAGGTTAAATATTTAATAATATGAAATACTTTTCTATTATAAAATATTCATACCTAGGTAATATACATTAGGTAATTATTTAATAATGTGAATCATGTGCATAACGCCAAGGCCTAAAATTTCCCTTTCTTTCTATATACCTCCATGGCGAAATCTATTGGTATGGTTGAGAAAGGAACCTTCTCCCTTCCTATGCATTAGGGCCTCATTAAAGCCTTGTTTAGGATGGGTACTCCCCTTTTGGGGAAATTTTTTTTTTGGGCCTCCATTGCTAAAGGCTCGGTGCTAAAGGAGGACAGTCTTAGTGAAGACCCATTTGGAAAACTTGTGGCTAAGCATACTAGATCCAATCTTAGCCATGGTGCTGTCAACAAACTTAACAGGGTTGAGGAGGATCCTAAACATGTTGAGGAAGTGGAGATTTTAGATTTGGGGGAAATCCATGATGGGAATCTAGAATTTTCAAGTTCCACTTTGGACAAGGCCACTACTGATGGGGATAACAACAATGAGGGGGAGAGTGAGAAATCTCTGGATTCAATTGATGATAAGCACTATAAGAATTTGGAGGATGTCATTAAGAGCTTACACGCTCTGAAAAACTACCCAATCTAAATTGTTCACCACTCAAGACTTAACTATCTAGACTCATTATTTCATGTAGGATTTCAAGCATTGTAGGCTTGATACTGACATTAACAGACATAGGATTATTATGGTCTCCATGGAATTGAAGGATTTAACCGATAAAGTGGAAAAGCTTTCCTCATTTTTCCTTAGTGAACAACTCAAGAATGCCAATGAGAGAATCCTAGAAATTGCCAAGGACATGTTGAAGATGAAAGAAATTGTGTTCTAGATTCATGATGTCCATCTCCTCAATGTTAAGAGCACCATCCACCATCTCAAGCTTTTAGCTAAGATGATTCACTCCATGGAAATTTCTAAGGGAAAAAGATGCTAAAGGCCCCAAAGTGGAGATCCCAGAGCCAAACTACAAGGTTTAGAAAGCTACCATTGATTCCCTTGTCAAATAATGGAACAGATGCATGAACTTAGTGGGGGATGATGGGTTTCATCATTCCCTTCATTTAATCAAATTCTTGTTGATGTCATATCAAATCAGGGGTGTGTTATAGCTATATGCAACAAGAGTACTTTAACCGATCTAGTAGTTGACTGTAGCTATTTATATATTTTCTGGGGGATCTCTTTAATGTCTTAAGGACTTCTTGGTAAAACCTTATTCAAATCAAACTATGAAAACTTGTTGAAAGTAAAACACACTAACATATTGCTAAAAGGAAACACACTATGCATAATGGAAACACACTTGTTGTTGGAAAATAAACACACTTGCTTTTGAAAGTAAACACTCTTTCTTTTGGAAATAAAAACACTCAAATTAAACTGTGTGAAAAAAATTACAAGAAATATAAAGATTTATCTAAACACCTACAAGAACCAGTATATAATAGAGTTGAACTGAAAGAACTAAAGTAATCAAAAATTAACAGATCTAAGCTATTTCTTGAAGAAATATAAATCCCAAATAAAGGAATATCCTATTCCTTAGGGGAGTGGGCCCTTGCTCCTTGAATCAGGATTTAAAAACTCAGAATTATCTCAAATCAGAATGGATATTTTATTGATAAAAACATTCAGTATTATAATGTACTGGATGTGGATACTTAAACTATTTCTTTTCTCTGTTCTATATCTCTATCCTATTATCTATCTATTGCAATTATGCCTTTATATACATTTTACAATCACAGTTGTTTCAATGATTATGACAAAATTGAATCATGCCCAAAATAGATGTTGAGTCAGATGGTGGTTGATCAGATAGCTATAGGATAACTCTCCCTAGATCTGCGTTAAAAAATATTCTCATCCTTTATGATTGAAGGGGTCCTAGATGCAAACTCTCTAGATGTGGTTTAAAATAGATAACTCCCATCGGTTCTGGAACTTTGGAGAAGTTCCAGAACCATAGGAAGTTGTTAAGAACCAAAACCTGTGAGAGTTCTGGAGCTATCCCTAGGAGTTCCGGAACTAAATATTGGAGTTATGAAACTAAGTCCGAAAGTTTTGGAACTAAATGATGTGGTTCCGAAACTAAGTTTGAAAGTTTCGGAACTAATGATGACTGTGTGATGGAGTTCCGAAACTAACTTGGAAGTTCTGTAACTAAGCTATGTAGGAAAAGACATTATCAAAAACATACTAAACACCACCTGCTTTATTACAAAATTGAATTTAAACACACACTATGTCATGAATTTCAAATTTTTTTAACATTAGGATCACAATCAATAGAAATAAAGACAGTTACATCCTAACTCATATCAGATCAACTAAACATCACATAATGCAATCAAACTTAATCAAAAGGCGAGTAAGATGAGATCATATATTATACATTAATTAGACATATTACGGCCTCATCATTTCCCCCATTCTTACTTGTTTTTAAGTCCCTTTACAAACTCATTCTTCAAAAGTGGGATCATATGTTTTTCATTCCATTTGATTACTCAGATCAAATGGCTGAAACTAAATTTTCCAATGCTTAAGCTTAGATGTATTTTACCCAGCTCGGTTTTCTATTTTCCTCTCCCAATTTTCAAATTCAGTAGGGTCTTGAGGTTCCTTATTCTACCAAGGAGACATTGGGGTGAGAAGTAGAGGTGGACTTTTTTGCATTCCCATCCATATTTTGCAGTAGCTTTTATTGACTTGGGGAATTATTGTGCATAATGCTTTGGCCCTCTCTAAATTCCATATCATATTTGTGGCATAAATTACTTCCCTTATTTTCAAAGAAATAGTAAGGATTTCCCACTTTTTTTAGCATATGTCATAAATATCTTCAAATTTTTCCTCCTCATAGGAGGCGAAGGCATCAATACTCGTTTGCATAATGAAAAGGTAATGTGTCTTGAATCTCCTATAAAAGGCATGAATTCTAAAATGTGTGAGGAAGGTAGAAGGTTTACCATAATGAGATCTCATGGAGAGGCCTGCTGAGCTAGCTTTCAATAAAAATTCAAATTCCCTTTCCTTCCATGTAATTTAGTTTTACAAAAGAGAGACAAATGCATTGAGCTGGCTCTCCCCTACATATACGTTAATCATACATCTTTTGTTTTTCTCTAGCATGTAATTGTAAAGATAAAATTCACACAGAAGATTTTTCTACTCAGAGCTAGATAGAGAGTAATCTTTCATGAATTCAGATTCATCTTGTAGTTCATGTGGAAGCCCACATGTAATTCTTAGCAACTGCCAGCGAATGTACTACTCTTCCAAAAACACACTATATGCAGGAGAAGGCCTCCTGCAGGCAAGCAATTTCTCACTCATAATTTAGACCATATGAATTTTGGCAAGACATTTATATTTATTTTCTTCCTCATAAAATTTTTCTTCCCATTCCTTTCTTTCCTTCATCTCTTCCTCCATCTTTGTCTTTAGTTCTTCATTTGATGTTTTGGCTTCTCTAAGCTCTTTGCAAATATCATCCCATTTTTATTTCAATGGCAAATAGGTCAACTAAGTTTATGTAGAGGCTATGGACATAACAATTTTTTTTTTGGAAGACTGGAAATCTTCCTCTTTTTGTATCA
This sequence comes from Taxus chinensis, assembly GCA_019776745.2. NCBI lineage: Eukaryota > Viridiplantae > Streptophyta > Pinopsida > Cupressales > Taxaceae > Taxus > Taxus chinensis. The sequence continues at coordinate 532,880,319 of CM034153.1, read as the reverse complement.
GCTGCTTCTTGGTTGCTAATAACTCCTCAGTCCTAGTTGCAAGATGAGTTATTAGCTCACTAATGATTGTTTCCATTTTTTCCAATTTAAGTTTGAGGAATTCCAATTCCTCATATTTTTATCTGATAATGAGCTCTTCTCTAGACAAGAATAGATCCTGTTTAACTTGCTATATTTCCTCTTCCTCTAAAAATATTTGAGGAGTTCGGAATTCTTCCTCTATTAAGGAAATTTTCCTTTTCTTATCCTGGATGCCAACTCTTCTTCTTCATGTGGCACTGTTGATGGTTCAGCCAAATCCTAAAAATCTTGATCTTTAAATATCTCTTCTCCTCTATCCATTTCATCATGAATTGGCTCAGGTGGAGTCATGGCCATGCTTCCCAAAATGTCAGAAGCTTTCTCTTCCATTCTTCCTATTCACTTCTTCCTTCTGGAGTTCCCCTTGACCTCTTATGAATTTTTCTTATCTAGGGAAGTTCAACATGCCCAGTAGTGAATTTCCATTTAGAACTTATTCTTACTATTCTTTCTTGTTCTTGTGTGGGTGAGCTATCACCATCAGAGACAGTTATTAGCTCTTCTGAAGCTACTAGAAGAAGGAATTTCCTTCACAGGTATAGAAGGCTCTACTGTTTTTATCTTCGTCACTGACCTTATTTTTCTTGGTATGTTTTCTCTTTCAATTTCCCTCTATCCTTCTATAGGGGCATCAATTTCCAGATTAACTGAAGGAGAGAATGGGGCTAGAATTATTCTTCTCATGATATTAGGGTTTTTCTTGAACTTTCCAAGAAACTTGTCCCAAATTTCTTCTCCACTCTTATTTGACATGAAATGGTGCTGGAATATTAAATGAATTACACCATGATACCTAATTGTCCCAACACCCCAGGAATACCTCCGAGTCATGGTCTGAATGGAATAAAAAAGAAACCCTGGGAGGTTTATTATGTATTCAGGCTTAGTGGCTCCATACTTTCAATATATGAGCATTTTTAAGACTTCTTTTCCCATATACCCAAACTAACCATCACAGGTTAAATATTTTACTATCCAAAATGCTACCATGTCAAAGGGTTTGGGAAAACTGGCCCTTCTGACCCCTTTTATGATTTTCTTTGTATTATAGATGTATTGGGGTTCAACTCCTTATTCTTGTAGTAATATTTCAACCAGTTATTTCAAAGTCCCCTTGCCAGGTTGCGGGATATGAACAATGGGCACTCCAAACACATTACTTATAGTATTTACAGAAAAATTAATAAAGACATTTCTCAACTTTTTTCTAGATTGTTCGAGGTTTATGATGAATTCTCTTACTGATTCATCATTATGTTTTGAAAATTTCTTTAGTAATTCAAGCCATCCTGCATGCTCAAAGATGGATGCTACTTCTTCGTCTGGGAGCAACTGGGAATCATCCTCTAGTTCTCATTTCTTCTTAATCCTCGTATCAGCTTGAGTTCTGTCTCTTTTGATTTTGTGTGAATTAGTTGTAGGCCTTCTTCTTAGCCACAAAACCAATGGCTTGGATGCAGAACCTCTATTTTTAGATATGGAACCTTAGTTATTAGCCACGAAACTTCTGAATTCTTTGTTCTTTGGTGCAGAATACAAACTCAATTCACTGCTCCTTCCTCAAGATATTTCCGTAATATTTATTTCACTTGATGTTTGCAATAATGATTACTAATGATAACCATTCCACCACTTTTTCCATCTGAATCAGTTCATGATTACAAACTTGTAATCATAATGTATAAATAGATGACTCATCATACCTACTTTTAAATTAAGTCACATCACACATGTAAACATTTAATCAACCCTAAATAAGTTAAAAGTCATAATTACCATTCTTGATGATGTAATACTTTTGCTATAATGACTCATCATTCCTACAAGTGGAACAAAACATGACTAGATAAGACAGTTGGAATTCTAAAGAATTCCTTTATTTGAACTAGCCAAAAAGAGGTCAACTGCCATTTGCTGGTTTTCAATTGACCTTGAGAGAATTTTTTATTTTTATTTTTATTTATTTATTTTTTGTTTTTGGGGAAGAAAATGCCATTTGCTGGTTTTCATATTCTTCCCTTTATTCTGGATCTATCATCTGATTATTTGATCATTTTGGAAGAAATGAGTTCTTCCATATGATCAAATTCTCTATCTACTTCAATCTTCCTCAAGAATTCATTCTTAGTGGGAGGCTTCCTATAGATTTTTATCCTATGTCCATTGACTAAGAGTGTTCTGCTGCTGCCATCAATGGGAAGTAACTGAATAGAACCATTGTACAAAATTTGATCAATTTGATAGGGTCCCAACCATTTGGTTCTCAATTTTCCCTTGAACTGTTGGTACTTAGAGTCAAACAATAATGCCTAGTCTCCTACTTTGAATTTCCTTTTCTTGATATGTATGTCATACCATTGCTTCCTTTGCTCTTGAATCATCTCTGTCTGCTGAAATTCTTCCAACCTTAATTCATCCAACTCATTGAGTTTAAGGATTCTTTGTTTTTGAGCTACATTCAACTCAATTTGCACCTTCACTATTTTCCTCAATGTCTGAAGTTCAAATTCTATAGGCAACAAGGGCTTTTTCCCATAGACTAATTCATATGGTGAAAACCTTTTTTTAGTTTTCCAAGTTGTATTATAAGCCCAGACAGCTTCAGGTAGTCTCTTTACCCAATCTTTTCTCCTAGCTTCAACCATTTTGGTAAGGATGTTCTCCAATTCTCTGTTTGTTAGTTTAGCTTATCCATTTGACTGTGGATGGTAAGGAGATAAATTCCTATGATTGATTTGGTAATACCTTGTGAAAGATTGGATCATATTAGACATGAATTGTGGTCCCTGATATGAAACTATGCTCCTTGGTGCTCCAAACTTGATCATAATTATGTTCCAAAGGAAATCAACTTCTTCCTCGGTGGCATTTCTTAATGTCTGCACTTCTACCTATTTTGTCACATAGTCAGTACATACAAGAATATATTCCTTCCCTTGTGAAGTAGGATTAAAGGGACCAAAAAAATCCAATCCCCATATCTCAAATGGTTCAACTACAACTTGAGGCTGAAGAGGCATTTCATTGGTGAAAGTTGATTGTCCCATCCTTTGACAAGGATCACACCTCTTGATATATCTTTTCACATCCTTGTACATGGATGGCCAATAATAACTAGTGCCAAGTATCTTATGAGCTGTTCTTTTTACTGAATAGTGTCCTCCACTTGGTTCATCATGACATGCTTTGAGGATGTCAAATATTTCATCCTCTCTTACACACATGTGCAAGACAAAATTAGGACCACACTTAAATATAATTCCATTTAACCATTTGAATTGTGCATTGGTTTTAATTAACTTCTTTATTTGTTTCTTAGTGAAAGAAGGGAACTTCCCTATTGCAAGATAATTTTCCATATCAGCAAACCATGGTGTACTTGCTAAGATTGCAAATAGTTGTTCATATAGAAAGTTATCCTTGACTGGAGTATATTCCCCTATTGTGGTTAGTCTTGACAAAAAATTATCTACCACATTAGATTTACCTGGATTGTCCACAATGGTAATATCAAATTCTTGCAAAAGTAATAACCATCTAATGAATCTTCCTCCAACCACTGGTTTGTTCATTAAATGCTTAATTGCTGAATGATCCATGTATACAAATATCTTATACCCTGTAATATAATGTTTGAATTTATTGATTGCATAAATTAAAACAAGAAATTACTTTTCAGTGGTGGTGTAATTCTTCTCAGTGGGAGTAAGATTCTTGCTAAGATAGTAAATGGTATACATCTTTCCTTCTTCATCTTTGTGTCCCAATACTACACCAATGGAATAATTTGAGGCATCTATTTGAATATGAAATGGATTTTCCCAATTAGTACCTCTCAATATTGAGGCACTGATTAATTTGTCTTTAATTTCTTCAAAATCATGTTAGTACTTTTCATCCCAAAGAAATTCATAGTCCTTGGTTAACACATTAAACATGGGGGGAGCAATTTTACTAAAATATTTTATAAAGCATCTATAGTACCCAAAATGTCGTAGAAATGATTTGATATCTGTGGGGGCCTGAGGGATATGTAAATCTGAAATGATCCTAATTTTGTTTTGATGAACCCGAATTCCTTTTTGTGAAATATGGTGTCCTAATAAAATTCCATCATCCACCATCATCAAACATTTTTCACCACTAAGAGACAGGTTGTGTTGTTCACATCTTTCTAACATTCTATCCATATTTCTCAAATCATCTTCAAATGTATCTCCATATACAGTGAAGTCATCCATATATAATTCAACACAATCACTTGTTAGATCAACAAAAATTGCAAGTATAGCTCTCTAGAAAGTTGCAGGAGCATTACATAAACCAAATGGTAACACTCTATAGGTAAAGGTTCCCCATGGACATGTAAATGTAGTTTTGTCTTGATCCTCAGTAGTAACTCTAATCTGATTGTACCCACTAAATCCATCCAAGAAAGGAAAGTATTGTTTACCTGAAAGGTTATCTAGGACTTGATCTATGAATGGTAAGGGAAAATAATCTCTTACTGTGGATTTTTTTAGTTCCCTCTAGTCAACACATATTCTCCATTTTCCATTTTTTTGGGAACAATTACAAGAGGATATACCCACTGGCTATATGAGATAGGGTAGATGAAACCTACTTGTAATAGTTTTTCAATTTCTTGTTTGACTATATCCCTTAAAGCTGGGTTAATCCTTCTTTGAGGCTGCCTACTTGGTTTAATGTTTTCAGTATAGATGTGATGAGTGCAGATAATTAGATGAGTCCAATTCATATCTTTGTAATCCCAAGCAAAAGCTTTAGTATGATTTTTTAGAACATCAAACAATTGAGCTTCTTCATCCTCCTTCAACTAGTTGTTAATGTTTAAAGTTTTACCTGATAGAATTTCAAAATGTTTGTTTCCAATATGTGATGAATTGATTTGTGGAAAGGGTTTCATTAAAGTATTTAATGGACATGCATATGATAATAGCATATGGTATGTAGCAACATCTCCAGAAGTTCCTTGAGACAAAATACTAGAAAAAGGACAGTAATGAGAATTATGATACTTATCTCATTGCAAGCCACATTCCTCGTCACTGCTACTTTCTAGAAATTCTTCACCACTTCCTGATGTACTTGAAACTGAAGCTATTGATTCATCCTCTTCCCACGAGAAATATCGTTCCTCCAGAGTGAAATCATTTTTAATCAAAGATAACTACTGTTGTCATGGTTCTGGAGCTAAATGTGGTGGTTCTGAAACTATAGCCGTAGGTTCCAGAAATAAGTTAATGGGTTCTAGAACTATTTTTGATTACACTGAAGACAACATGTTCTCATCTAATTGTGGATTAATCATCTCTTCTACTTCTCTTACATGATCCTGCAATGTGATCATGGCCAAATAAGACAATGATTATTAGTTTAAGGAGAACCAACCCACAATTATTCATGATTGTCAGTAAAAGGTTGTGCAGTAGGATATAAGGAAATTTGTTTAGATTTCTTACCATTCAAGATTGTCATATCACCTAACTTGTAATCTATCAAAGTAGCAATTGTAGCTAACCATGGTCTACCCAAAATAATGGGATAACCCAATGTTTTACCTTTTGGATGCAATATAAGGAATTCAACTGGATATTCCCATGACTCTACCATAACTGCCACATCTTCAATAATTCCTTCTAGTTTTTCTACAAACTGATTTGCCATCTGTAATATGGTATTAGTAGGTTGTATAGCCATTAATGGTAATGTTTTCAGAGTATCCACTGTCATTACATTGATAGCATCTCCCAAATCTATCAAAACATTATGTACATCCTTATTTCCTATAGAGACAGAAATAATAGGACTTCCAAGATCTCTGTATTTGGGAAGTAATAGTTTTCCTGATAATAAATCAACAAGTTTCCCATCTACTTTGATAGACTTGAGATACTATTTCTTTCTTCCATAATTTTTCATGCATAACATTTTGATTAATTTGTTCAATTCTAGAATATCTTTAATTGATTGTAACAGTGGTATTTTAATATTCAATTTCCTTAGTTCCTGTAATAATTCAGACTCCTTGATTTCTATATATTCTTTGAATCTATCAGGAAATGGAGTCTCAGTAGTGTTGCTATCTGGATCCTTTTATTTTCTTTCTATATCCTCTTTTAGAACAATAGTACTAGGGTTTTCATTTTCTTATATCATTTCAGTGATTAAAAGGGGTGGAATATTAATGATTTTCGCAGATCTATTTTGAATACCCTTACAATCCATAACATATAAATCAACTAATTTTTCTGGTTCTATTCCATAAACAAGAGTTATTTGTTTGTTTTTGGGGTTTTCTAGTAGATGTGCTGGCATTTGTGTTTGAACTACATTCTCAGTTTGTGAATTCTGTGTAGGGGATCCCACGATGGCCTTTTGATTTTGATTTGGATACGTTCTTCCTTGAGAATAATTATTAGGGTTCCATCTAGGTTTTTACCAAGCATAAGGATTTCCTTGACTATCCCATGGTTGTTGATGTCTTTGAGCATACCAAACTTGATTTTCCCAATCTTGAGGGTTCCAAGTTGGTTGAGGTACTGAAGGTGGTTGTCCCTAATTTTTTGGTACTACCTGAGTAGCCCATGGAATTTTCCATGGATTAGGAGCCGATCTTGGCATAAACTACCCTTTATTAGGTTGTCTCTGAACAAAATTCAATTCTTCAGTTGTAGATGAGGCATTAGTTTGTTTAAGATGATTTTTAATGACATGAAGTAAAGAGCAAACATTAGTATCACAGATAAGACACATTTCTATTTTATCTAAAGCACAATGTCTTAATGTATACTTTTTCCTGTATCTAAGACAATACATAGCCAATGGTTCATTTTTAGAATTTTCTTTGGCTTGTAATCCATCCATAGTAGAGGTTAATTGCACTAAAATGTCTTTTTTAAAGTTTTTTAACTCCTCCATTATTTTGTTCATATCTGGATTCTGATTTTTCACCAATTTTCCTTTTCTAGGTCCACCTCTTGTTCTTGAATAACTGCTACAAATCTCTTTAATCCCATTCATTTTTATTTGATCAATGTCTCCCCCTCCTATCAAGTTAAGGGATTCTCTAGATTCGTCATCCAAACCTTTGAGAAAAATGGTTTTACTTAATTCCTCTCTAAGCACAAATCCACATCTTTTTCTAACAAAGAGGAATCTATCTAAATAGTCTTCTATATTTTTCGTTCTCTTCTTGCTTGATTTTGAAGAATTCTTCCTTCCCATTTCTCTCTCTACAATAATCCTAGTATTTATCTAGAAAGGAAGTCTCCATTTGTTCCCAAGTGCTAATAGATTTGGATGTTAATCCCATGAGCCACCTCATTGCTGCATCCTTCAAAGTGAATGGAAACAACTTGAGTTTTTGATTATCTGTTTTATAATCATAGGTATGACAAGTACCTTGAATTCAAACAAAAATTGGTCAGGATATTTATATGACATCCCTCTGAAGGTGGGTAAATGTGTAGGTGAGATATTTTTCATTGATGTGTCGTCATCTCCCAAGTGGATTGTATAGGTAAAGGTCCTATCAGGTGCTCTCTCAGCTTCTCTTGCCATTTCAAAAATATTTTCTAAATTTTCCTCCCAATCAATGTGGTAAGTTGTATGCCTTGGGGAAGGTGAAAAATCATGAGTAGGAGGTTTTCTACTCAATTAAAAATCAAAACTTACCCTCAATGGATATTGGGTAATAAGCCTTTTCCTAAAAGTTATACTCCCCTCAGGTGATTGATATAAGAATTCCAAAAATGGCAATTCTATTTCTTGTCTGATAGGGGATGGTGGTGCCTCCAGTTCTTGATCAATTTCCTTATTTTGACTAGAGGATGTTATGATTTCTTGTGAAGATGTTTTTGGAAGGAATCTACCCTGTGAGTCTCTTGGTCTACTCATATATTTTGTGATATAGTAGGGAAGATTCTTAAACTACTAGATGTATGTTTTGTTGCTCTTGCTAATACATAATTAGAAAATTCCAACTGGTGTTCCCCAGAAATAGTGCCAAAAATGATGGGTGTCATCATTCCCTTCATTTAATCAACTTCTTGTTGATGTCATATCAAACAAGGGGTGTGTCTAAAGCTATATGCAATAAGAGTACTTTAACCGATCTAGTAGTTGACTGTAGCTATTTTTATATTTTCTGAGGAGTCTCTTTTATGTCTTAAGGACTTCCTGGTAAAACCTTATTCAAATCAAACTATGAAAACTTGTTGAAAGTAAAACACACTAAAAGCTTGTTGAAAGGAAACACACCGTGCAGAATGGAAACACATTTGTAGTTGGAAAATAAACACACTTGCTTCTGAAAGTAAACACTCTTGCTTTTGGAAATAAAAACACTCAAATTAAAATGCATGAAAACAATTACAAGAAATATAAAGATTTATCTAAACACCTGCAGGAACTAGTATACTATAGAGTTTAACTAAAAGAACTAAAGCAATCCAAAATTAACAGATCTAAGCTATTTCTTGAAGAAATATAAATATCAAATAAATGAATATCCTAGTCCTTGGGGGAGTGGGCCCTTACTCCTTGAATAAGGATTTAACAACTCAAAATTATCTCAAATAAGAATGACTATTTTATTGATAAAAACATTCAGTATTACAATGTACTGGATCTAGGTACTTAATCTATTTCTTTTCTCTATTCCATATCTCTATCTTCTATTATCTATCTATTGTAGGTCTGCCTTTATATATGTTTTACAATCATAGTTGTTTTAATGATTCTGATGAAATTGAATCATGCCCAAAATAGATGTTGAGTTTGATGGCGGATGATCAGATAGATGTAGGATAACTCTTCCTAGATCTGTGTTAAAAAATATTCTCATCCTTTATGATTGAAGGGGTCGTAGATGCAAAATCTCTGGATGTGGTTTAAAATAGATAACTCCCATTGGTTCTGGAACTTCAGAGAAGTTCCAGAACCATAGGAACTTATTAACAACCAAAACCTGTGAGAGTTCCAGAGATTTCCCCAGGAGTTCCGAAACTAAGTCCAAAAATTCTAGAACTAAATATTGGAGTTTCGAAACTAAGTATGAAAGTTCTAGAACTAAATGATGGGGTTCCAGAACTAAGTCTAAAATTTATGAAACTAATGATGACTATGTGATGGAGTTTCAAAACTAGCTTGGAAGTTCCAGAACTAAGGTGTGTAGGAACAGACGCTATAAAAAACATATCGAATGCCACTTGCTTCATTTCCTTGACTGATTAGACCTTCTTTATTACAAAACTGAATTTAAACACACACTATGTCAAGAATTTTTGAGATTTTTAACATTAGGATCACAATCAATCAAAATATAGACAATTATATCCTAACTCATATCAAATCGACTAAAAGTCACATAATGCAATGAAACTTAATCAAAATGAGAGTAAGATGAGATCATATATTATAAATTAATTAGAGATAATATTATGGCCTCATCACGGGACCTGATAAAAGAGTGACTGTGTATATGGGATATTGTCTGGTTACTGTTAGTTCTAAGCTATTTTCCTGTTAGTCTCTTGGTTATGCTATTGTTAGATAGTTTATTTATTGTTTGGATACTGTCTTTTATCTTTGTATTTCTTTGTTGTTGGTTTTGTGCTGCTTTGGTTTTGTTGTAGGGATTCAATGGTATATCCCTTGGCCTTTTTTTAAGGAATTGGTAACATTATGTATGGGGTAGGGTCCCCTCAACCCTTTTTTACCTCTAATGAATATATATATATATATATATATATATATATTAGGTAATTATTTAATAATGTGAATCATTTATGTTTCTATTTATTTAATACACTAACCTAGGTATATGTGTCAGCCATTTTAGTTGAAAAGGTGGGTCAGGAGACATACTCGATCACCTTATATAAAAAGGACTTTATGTCCCCATTTGATATATTTGAGATATATATTAAAGGTGTAAAAATCAAGTGATTTGGTTTTACGCTTGGTAATTAGGGTTTCAAAGGAGGAGGTGATCTTACTGGATGTAAAATAAGTTATATGAAGTAAAAGGTTATTTTAAAAGTGGTTTTTACCCTATTAGGGTTTTCCACTATAAATATTGTGTCACCTGTGTTATTTATTTTCTGTAAGTATTTCTTTATTTACTTATGTGATGATGTAATGCTTATTTAAATATTTATGGTAACATTACATAATGTATTAATGTTGAATTAATTTAAAAATGATTGAATACTCAAATTCTAATAAAATTAAGCATGATAATCATATGCCTCAAATATCTATTTAATATACCAATATATTGTTAGTGAAAAATCACAACACCCCCAAATGAGTTGTCAAGTCTATTTTTCTAAGGCAGATTCATTTGGTGTGATACACATAACATTGAGTTGTTCCCCAAAGTGTGGGAATTTGTAGATGGGAACATATCTCCAGATTAAAGGTTGGTTCCTATTCCTTTATTTAGGTGCATACGTGGAACTTGCAGAGGACCTATTCCTAAACCTAATCTAAGTTTTACCAAAGAGACAAGGATAAAAGGAATACAAGAAATCAAACTAAGCTATAAGGTGATGCAACGAAGGAATGATAAAAATTTAGTTTTGTTGATAGACACAAACCAACAAAATGCATACAATAACAAGCACATATAACCATATTTATAATGAAAGACCATATGAGAGCAAAGGAGACAAGAAAGGATCTAAAATCGATCAAAAATGTGTTTTATTGCTTTGCAGATTGATACAATGCATTACAATGGCCAGAAGGTAGGAAATGTATTGCAATTTAAATGTAAGGTCTGAAATACATGAATTCCTTTGCTAGAAGAAAAGGAGAGCCTGTAAAACAAAAGAATGTCCAACCCTTTACAATGAGTTTCAACCCAGATTTTATAGATTCAACACAGAAGGGATAAAGATAGAGAAACGAGATTAACAGGTCAAATCTCAACCACTACTATCAATTCATCCTACAAAATTTTCCCCAAATCTATCTTGACTGCATCAATTTCTTATTCAATGCCTCGAAGGAGGAGGTAATGGTGGATTAGATCGAATCCGATCTGGTTGTTGGAAAAAATAGATCTTGCATTAAAGGACAAAATATTTTTCTCCATTTTCTCCCACCGAACCTCCTCAAACTTAAAGTTTCAAATCTTCATGGTGTAGAAGAGGATGAGATATTTCCAACGGTGTCAAATTTGTAATATTTTTAGCACTGAGTCGAAAGATATGCCCCTTAGAATTTTGTATCAGGTCCGTACAAAAGGGAGGGAAAACTAGTTTGAAAAATGGGCCCCCTTTTTATCATGGGATAGGTGGAGGGCTGGCACTTATTCAAGGGTGGCCTCTATATTTTCTCTTTAAATGGTGTGGGGATGATGCGTGGATTCCTCCACTGGCCTACTTAATTTTTATGTTTTGGATAAGTCCTTTGCTCAATGAGGTCATATTTCTTGACCGAGGACATGCGGAAGTTTGGCACTCATCTGGAAACCCTCTCTTTAATAAACCCTTGAGTTAGCACCATTTGGAAACTTAGCACTCTCTATCATCCTAGTACCATGTATTTACTATTCAACCCAACTCTATCCCCCTTTTTATACTGGATGCGTGGAGGCTCTACACTCGCTTAAAATCTTGATGAAGATTTACCTTTAGAGGAGCATCAGGTTGACACTTGGAAGCCTCCACAGGTCTTTGGAATTTTCAACAACCTCCCTCTTACCTTTTTGGACATTGGGCTATGTGGTAAACTAGTGCTTGTTTGAGTCTCCACTTTTGGATTTACCCTTGGAGATGCGCTGCTTAGACACGTGGCAGTCTCCACCAACACTTCTATACTTAGCCCTTTTTGAGGCTTTCCCTATCCTCCTTTTGACCTCTATTGACCATCTACTACATGGAGGGTTGGCACAAGTTTGAGCTTCCCCTTTTGGATTCAACTTTGGAGAAGCACCGTTCAAACATGTGGCTCTCTCCACTGTCGTCTCCATACTTAGCCGATTTTGGACTCGTTCTGAATCATTTTGAGCCCAAAGACTTCAGATCTTCATAGTTTATTTTTTTCCTTGCCCCTAGATTTTTTGTGACACTAGTCCTCCTTCTCTGACCCTATTATTTTATTTCTGAGCCCACCTATAACATGTTAAATAGATTTAAGACATAGATCGCTTAACAGATCCGTTTCTTCTTTCTTCTTGCATAGGGTCGTTTAGTCTTTCACAGGCCATTCCACTCCATTGTTGAGTCCTTATGTGACTTGTTTTCAATATTTAAACGTGTTTTCTCTAGTTATGTCTATGTGGGGTCATGGCTGATCCAATACTTTACCTGGGGGGAAATATGGATAGCATATATTTCAGTAGTGTTTTTTGTGCATGGAGATAAATACCCAAAATGAGCCCATTTTATAAACTCGTGTATAGTCTTGAACACTCTATCCCTTAGTTTGCCTCAAAATATTCTAATCCATCATGGCTTGTTGCATATAACCTAAAGGATAAAATTATTTTCTTAGATCATAAAAAAAATCATTCAAAAAAGAGATTGCTTTACTTTTTTCTTATCAATCTCTTGAAGATTACTCTCCCACCAGATGAGTGTTGTGCTACCCATTCAAAGAGTTGTCAAATGAATTTTTTCTTCATCATTAAAATTTATTTGAACCTTCAAATATACTTCAATATTATTGATCCAGTTATCCAACTTTTCTGCTTTAATCTTTTGATTATACATTGGCAATTCAAACTTAATAGCCAATTTTATTGAAGGAAGAAAATAAGAATTTTGTTTACCACTTTTTGAAGACAGAGAATCAGATTCAGATGAAGACGAAGAATCTTATATATTTTTACCTTTCTTGTCTTCTCTTTCCATATTTATTCTTCTATCTTGGTACAATTCCTCCACCATATCTTTCATTTGCATGCAGGATTGATGAAATTCTTCTTCTCTATCTTTAGCCAAATCTGTATTTCGTGATCGTCTCAATCTAATTTCCAGATCAACATTTGCTAATTCTCCTTCACCTTTTATAAAATAGTAACTTGTCCACATTTAACAAAAAAATTTAATCCAAAGAAACTTTTAAACTGGCCATAAACCATATCTAATATCAAATGATCTGTAATCATAAGAAAGTTACAAACACAAATAAAAAATTGCTTTAAAAAATGAATTTTTGAATGAAATTTTAACATTATGAATTTTTCTTAGTTTTAATCATTTTCTAAAATATATAAGTTGACTATGGAAATTAAAAAAATAGAAGAAAAATGCAAGAACAATGAGACAATGTGTTGATAACAGAGTTCAACACTAAGCCAACATATCTGGGTCCATAATAAGGGACTGATCTATTAAAACCACCTTTAAAAACACTTATAAATGGTGTAAAAAGTGATTCATATCTTCCTCAACCTATTAAAATAATCCTCGTGTAAAATAAACCATAGTTTCCTCCAAAAATGTCTCTGACTCCCAATATTTCCCTCTAGGCTTAAAAAGACCTACAAGATTAACTCTACAAATAACAAGTCCTCCCTTTTATATTTCATCGATCCCTCGTGTCTTAGTGGAGCTCTTTATTTTTAGCACAATGTTTTCTAAGGGTTCAATCCCCCTAAACCTACTCCGCCACTTTGTTTTACCAATATTGGGATATATCCCACATTTCTCGCATGGTAGAAGGTCGGCATGTTTAAAAATAAGTGGCTGATATGTTGTGTTGGTCTTAGGACCATTATTTATTTGGCCAGGTTGGTAAGGTTGGTGAATGGTTTATCCAATTTTTGCATGAAGGCTATGTTTGTTTTGATGGTTGGTGAGGGTGATTCGGAGGGACTTGAGGAGTTGGCAAGTTGAATGGTGCGGTGAGGAGTTAAAAGTATGTGGTAGGGAGGCTCAGTTGGTAGAGTGATCTGGTAGGTGGGGTGAGATGGCATAAGATCTAGCGGTGGTTAAGATAACTTGATTAGTTGAGCTATAAGGAGCTTCACTTGGTGAGTTGGGATGAATCTGAATGCAAATTTTTCACTGCAACATAATATCAATACAATATATAATATATCCCACGTTCACCATGTGTTTGATAAAAAAGTACTTAAATACAGAAGTGTGCACATAATGATATGAATAAATGGAGGAAAACACACCCCTTCACAAAATATTTTGTCGACCCTGACTGAGATCCCCTAAGGAGAAAATAATGGCGCCCACCTGTTTGATAACAATTGTTAAAGACCAGAGGAAAAAAAACACATTTATCTTCCATACCTTATTATCACTTATCATTGTTTGATTGGTTTATATGGAAGGTCTGTATGTGTTCATTTCATCATGAACCTATCTGCAATTCCATATTTTTTCCATTTTGCCAAAAATTTCAACATGCAATAAATTCTGTATACGTCCTCTATTTTCAGTGATAAAGATATTTCCATAAATCTCATGACCTAATCTATGAAGTATAATTGATTGTAATATATACAAGAAATATCGTAAACTAGTTTTTCTTAATGAGGATCCCATAGATCAATTATGGATTTCTTCTATTTTGTTAGTTGATGGACTGAATATTTTTATTTGCATGCACATTATTAGTGTGTAAATATTTTGTCCAATATATTTTTGGTTTCATACAAATTATTTCTACATTAAACTAATTCCCTTTCCTATTTCTTAGGAACTCCATTATCATCAAATAAAGGTTTGTAGATAGAGAAGATACCAATTGTGTTTTCCATGAGGCAATAATGAAGAGAGTATTGTCTATATTGTTTGTATGATTATTATGTGGGATATAATGGATTTTTTATTATAATGGTTTGAAACAGTGATCATGTAGTTTCATGAGTGCATTGCGGAATCTAATATTGTATTAAAGCTTACTCCATATCCATTACTTAACTTTATTTAGTGATTACAATTGATCCTTCGCAGAGTTGTAGAAATACCTCTTCTCTACACTTCTGTTATGGCTCTTACCTATTCTACATTTTATTGATCCGTATATCCTTTGAATAGGTTGAAACATCTGGTATACTTTTATCACTAGCTGTTTTGAGTATTCATTTTGTTAAATGCACTTGGAATTTTTATTGATTAATTTAATATCCACATTTAAACTTTAAAAATAAATTTCTCTATATGCAAAATTTATAGTTTAAGTGAATCCTTAGCCTTTTAATAAGGAATTAAGGTTGGATGATGGTCAAGAGGTCAAATCACCAAACATTATTTTGACATAATATTCTTTTAAAATGAATATTTGAAAAGTTATTTCTTTAAAAATATATATTTTTGAAATTGGTGATTATTAGGTGGTGATATATTTGAAATTTTCTTAAATAACGGGATGAAATTTTTTGAGTAATGGTAATAAAGAGAAGGGTCCATTTATATTGTTAGTTGGGAAATTTATTTTGTATTATTTTATTTCATCTAAAGTGCTATGCATGTTGGAACCTCATCCATTCCATCCTGGACACTCACCCAAAGCATGCCTAACTACCAGGTCCCTCCTCTATATTTTCTTGTCAATATGTTAGAATGAAAATTCATAATAAATTTTTTCCAAATACTTAATCAAACATATCAAACCATTGTATGAACTCACTTTGGAAAAACATGTAATAAGGAAACATAACAAATCATACAATAACCAATATCAATTGCATAATTAAATACCCATACTCATATGTATTGACAACCATAATCCATCCATAGTATTCCATTATATCAAGATTATTACATCAAAAAATTTGAATACATAACTAGTTATTACAGAACCATGCACGCAACATCAAACCCTAGATCATAACTCCACTACATAACATAGATTCTCAAAACTCAAATGTGGTACCTGAACAATGGTATACAATATATATATATATATATATATATATATATATATATAGGGGTGGGGAATTTCCCTTCACCACCCATGCACTTAATAATAATATGCATGCCCAAAATAGACTACATTAATGCTTTTACAAAACATCTAATAATAGATCATCCTGTAAACAAGACTTGCTTTAATACTATTAATATCCTCCATGTGTGTGCTTGATCTACATGTCCATTCTCCAAAACTAGCATTTTTTCCACAAATTTATCATTCTTTAATCCTTTGCTTGCTCGACACTCCATGCTACTTTTCTACTTTTAGCCTGTAATATGAAAAATCATCTAATTCCTTGATTCTATATTCCTTAAGGCGAACCCCTTGCGTGTTATTTCCACATTTCTTGCACTCAACTCCACGCCTCTCATTGGCACCCCAATCTTCCACGTGTTATTCATACTTATTCATTTTTTCCCACTCAACATTACCCCACACTAAATACATTTCTTGTTCTCCACAATGAGGTTTATCTGAATTATCCCTCCAAAGAATGGATGAATATAGAAATTTTACAGAATAAGAATAAGGTAGAAAGAATGAGAAAATATTCAACGTGAAATTATCCTTTACTCCTCAACTAGCTATAGTAGTTCAGGGAAATCCTTATTCAGGGTATTCTCCAACTCACCCCACTCTACCAGAAATTTGGTTGTTGTATCTGGAAATTAAACTACTTTTTCCATCATCTCCTTAGGGGTCATATATTCACCCTTATACTTCAGCTCCCTTACCATTCCAACCAATCTCAAGATTAATCCTTCCAAACCATCCATGTTCTAAGAAATGAGGGACCCTGAATCCTTAAGCCTTGCTTCATGTGTATCCTTTACCATTTTTAAGGTGTCTCCTCTATGTGTAATTTCTGCTAGGATATCATCTCATCTAAGATTCCCCTCTTTCTTCGTAGCTTGTGCAATCACAAAATCTACGTTATCCTTTGTGTTATATGCTCTAAGAATTGGATAAAGGTTATAACAATGGTAAAATCCATATCCTACCTTCTTCAAGGTATCCTTCATTATCTTCAGCATGGCTTCATATTCCCTAATTTTCACGCTATAATCTTCTTATTATTCTCATTTTCTATTGTTGTGTCTTCTTCTGCTAGACCTTACACTCTTGTCTTTTCTTATAACAACATATGTAACAAATCTTATAAGTAATGTAGAGTTGAGAGATATGTTTCCTTAGTCCTTTATTCAAAATATTGGTGCACCTCTAAAATATCATCTCCAATTTGGGATGTCATGTATAAGACAATCATTATATTCCTCTCTACTTTCTAATTTTCCTCGATGATTCGCTAGACTTCCTACACCTTATCCTTTTTATCTTCCACTAAGGTACGAATGGTGACCACCCCATCTATATTCCTACGTGCCATTTCTGTATCCATCTTATTCAGAGTATTGATTTTTTACTCACCAGTAATCTCTGTTGGACTTACCACCAATAATTTCTTTGGCAAATTCTTCAATTTCCACGTGGGAAATGCATTTCTTGTAATCTCAAAATTTGGCTCATCCTTGTGCATTTTCATGTTATATGACATAATTTTTCTTGTATGCATAGATGTGCATCTTAGGTTATTTACCTCACATCCATAAAGCTCCACTATAGAAATAGTAATCTAAAACCAGGAACACAACACAATAGATTGATCATCAATATAACCCATCTTGGGCATGCGCATTACTTCATCATTCCTCCTCCTTCCACCAGTGTGCCTTCTAGTGGGTACATGTTACTCATTCCTCATGAATTCACTATTTCCACTTGACGCTCCATCCCTAGTTGGTGTCTTATCTCCTCTTTCCTCTTCTGCATGCTCTGGATGGTCTTCATGGACCTAATTCACCTCATGTAATTTTTTCATATCTTCATTATGCATGACGCTCTATTATCTATGCACTTCTTCCTCCACATCTACAACTAGGGGTTCTTACTCTCCGACCTCATTTTCTTGGTGAAGATCCTCTACCACATCTTCCTCATCAATGTCACCTCTTTGCACTAGCCTTGGTCTCCTCTTTTTATTATTCTCCATGATCAACTTAGGTGGTGAGTTTTTTTTTGACTTCACAGTTTCAGATGGACCTGCACTACTATCTCACCCTTCACACATTTTTTTGAATCTTCCTCTGGAACTATGATCAAGCATATCACTTTCCTCTTTCTCTTTCTCTTTCTCTTTCTCCTACTCGTATTGAGTATTTTCTTCATCTTTTGACCTTGGAGGAATTACCTCATACACTTTCCTTATCCTAACCATTTTTCTACCCTTTTGCTGATCTGGGACTTTAAACTCATCCTTGATATATTTACCATTAAAAAATATAGGCTTCACATAGATGTATACTTTTTCTACTTCTTAATTCCCTACCAAAATTTTTTAAGAATTGTTGTTGATATCATCTGATATCAAATTATATATGTAGGAAACCTTCCTACGGTATACATAATTTTTTTGTAGTGTGTGGTGGTTGCATTCTATCTTATCTACATTGAAGCTTGGTTTACATGTTTCCTAGAATCTATTCACCATTGCTTGAAAATAAAACATTGTGAAGGCATATGATAGCTTACACTAATGTTTCTTCTTGCTATTATTCATGTAAAATATTCCAAATTCTAATGCAATAGTGCTGATAGAATGAAAATTGTACATTTCCATCCAAAACTAAAGGAAAATTACTTGGGATGTGTCATTCATGCTCGAATCCTTCAAGTATTCTCCTATACCACATCTCCACTCTCATCTTATATGCGCTTATTACCCAATCGTAGGTATAATCATTGAATCATTTGACAAGGGACTTTTTCTTCGATGGGTACTTACCCATTTTTTCCTTAGGGCCATCAAGGACCCCTAATCTCTGGGGAAAAAATTAATACGAGGATCGCACACCAAAAACTCCTACCATATTCCATGTGCCTCCTCAATTATTCCTTATGTGATAAATGAAGTAATGTTATACATTGTTACCTCCAGCATATTCTTTGTGATGTGGAACCACTTCTTATTCATGTGGCACCATATATCCTGTGTTATAAAATTGATAAATAGATGCACGGTAATCCTAACAACAAGTTCATTTATTTTTGACACATCCATTGCACACCCTCCTTTATAATAATTTAGTTCTACTCTTGTAGTATCTACTCCTAACTCATCATCTAAATCCTAAGAAATTTCAGTCGTTAGGTTGTGCAACCTTGTAATTTTCTCAATCATAAGCGTGGTGATGCACACTTTTCTCCTTATAAATTAAAAGAAATCCTCATGGAATTTTAACATGAGCCATTGGTAAAGGCACTCTGGTTTGCCAAACTAAGGTAACTCATAGATCTTCAATACTCCCATGCCTTCAAAGGTCTTCTACCCTTTTTCATCGTAGATGGGTTTTTCATCTACATTCCTCTCATTGGTCTTTTGCACCAACTCATTCTTTGTTTGGCTCTCATTGGTACTAGAGTAATGATTGTAGTCACTCACTTTGAATTTTTGAATGTGGGAATACCATACATGTTCCATAATAACTCCTTATGGGTATTACATCTCTGAGAATCACTCTTCTGGAGCTTCTTTGACTTCAACCTTGGGATATTTCTTCGTTATGCCCTTTGTTTCCACTGCAGGTGCTCTTCTAGGTGCCATCTTCAACTTCTATATCTCAGTCTTGTAATTTTTTTCCTTCTTTAATTTTCTGGTTCTCTTAACCCATGTGGTTTAGCTGTAAATTTTGTTTTCTAAACCCTAGATCCATAGTTAAATTTCAATTGCTTCTTTTTTTCTCACACACTTCCTTTGAAGGAGATCCCATTCGATCATGCCAAATATTCTTCAAGTTCATCAAATATCTCTTCTACTCAAGCTTTTCGCATTGGTTCACAGTTTAATTTCTCTTCAAGGCTCAAATACTCTATCATGAAAGGTAAGAATTAAGTTTCTCATACCCCTTTTATAGATTTTTCATGATTTTCCCACATTAATTTCTCATCAACTACCACCATATTGCGTCTTTAATTACACTTTTCCATAATTTTCACTGCTTTCTTCTGTATGCTGCAGTCATAACCTTCTGATGGACATACTATTTCCTAAGTGATAGACCTCCTTATACACACCTCCTTGTGCCATAATACATAATCATTTGGGCCATATACCAAGTGGTTCATCATGTCACTTCCTACATCACATTACACTTTGCAACCTCTTCCTCCTGTGGTATTCATTCTGAGAAATTCTCTTATTCTCACCATCCTTCTCATTTCTTATGACACCTTTTTCCTTTATTCATGCGTGCACCCTGTAACTAGTACACAACCCTTATACCATTTTGTGAACATATTTTTCCACTTAGAAGCATAAATCAAGGTATTTTTATCACATAGATGCACCTGGTTCACCTAATTATACAATGATGTGTGGTTCTCTATGAATGAACTCAATAGTAGTAATTAGCTTCCCATACACAAATGTGCTTCATAAAATAAAACAAGGAAATAAAACAACAAAACAATAGCAACAACTGGATTGGAAAACATGAAAGGGAAACCTAATCTAAATGGAAATACTACTTTATTACAAACACCAAGAAGTTTAATTTATATTAGGGCTTCAACCTACTCCCATTGAAGTAAATGGGCAACATGGTTACATCCAACACCTACAATTGTCATCTGCCTGATTCAAGTATATTGGTTACTAAAAAATATCCCAAATAATTCACCTTGAACTTTCTTAGGTGGAACACAAACTTGGAGTCATAGAGAAGGACCATATTTCCCATGGTAAATGTCCTTTTATTAATGTTCCTATCGTGCATGGCATTTTGTTGTACCTTCTCAGCTAGCTCCAACATGCAATGGTGCACCTCTCATCTACTTGAATTATTCTATCAATACTCTCCTCTACAAATTTCTCATCATCTAATCCACCTACACATGCAATACGCAAGGATGCTAACACAAATTCAACTGGTAGTATTGCTTATAATCCAACCAGAAATTAAAAATGTGTGGCCTTGTTAAAACCTTTATATGTGAGCCTGTAACCCCAAAGTACAACTGACACTTTATCATCCCAATCCTTTCTTCCAACATCACAAATATTTGTAAGATTCTATCCCAAAATCTTTTTCAAAGATTCGATAGTACCATTAGCTCGAGGTTTATAAGGATTAGTTTTATGTTGCGCTACCATAAACTTGACCAACATAATTTTGATTATCTTATTCAGGAAATGCATTCCTCTATGACTTGTCAAGTTTAATGGAAAACCTACTTACTAATAGTTTTTTCCCATAAGAACTTTGTTGTTGTTGTTACAGGACAATTCATTATAGGCATTTCCTCTTCCCACTGTGTTACATAATTTGTGCAACTAATAATGTATCGCACGTCGATCCTACCTGAAGATGTTGTAACAAGTCTAAAAAAGTCAATAGCCCCATTTTTAAAGGGTTCGGTGCTTGAAATAGGTATTGAGAGCATCTCATCTATATTTCCATGCTTCTTGAGGTGCTAAAAATGATCACATTATTTCACATACACATTGGTTTCCTTGTATAATGTCTCCCACAACAAGAAAGCTATAAGGATCATGCATGTAGTTGCATCACTTGTATAATGTCCCTGTGCTATCTCTCCATGAACCTCCTCCATAATGGATTCATGCTCATGCTCCATAACAAAATGGCGCAAGACTTCATAGCAACCTAGCTTGTACAAATCTCTCCCAAATCAATTAATAAGGCATTGTGTGTATAACCAGATTCTTTCTTTCTAGTGTCTTCATCCCCTCTAGAGATATTCCAATGCACAAGAATATAGCTCTATCCTCTAAATTTTTGGGTGCATGGTTCAACATGAACAATTGTGCATTAGATATAGTATCCTCAATACTCTGCAAATCCTCACTATAATTGATTCTTGATAAATGATTAGGACCTGAATTACTCTTACCTGGTTTAAAAAGAACTATGAAATCAAACTCTTCAAATAGAATTATCCACCTATATATGGGCCCTTGAAAAATAGGCTTGTTGACCAAATATTCAAATGCCATATAATATATATAGAAAAAAAATGGATTAGCCAACAAATAATGTCTAAATATGTGAAGCATGTAGATTATAGAAAAATATTTGTGCTCCATTGTTGTATAATTCTTCTCTTTGGGTGTCAACTTCCTACTTGAAAATTAAATGGGATGATCCACAATTCGTTTCCCTGTTTTCCTGAGACTGCATAAATCACCATGCCATAGGCATCAACGTGTATGTGAAATGGTTTTACCCACTAAGGAAAACACAAATTTGGTGTAATGGTAATCCTCTCCTTTAATGTCTCAAACACCTACTGTTGCACATCAACCTAATAAAAATTCCCTTTAGCTTTTATAAAATCTACCACGAGCATGGAAATATGTACATATCCGTTGATAAACTTCGTGTAATAACCAATATCTCCCAGAAATCCACACACTTCACTCTGATTACTCGGTTACTCCAAACCCAAAATCAAAACCTTATTAGTTGGGTCTACATATAATCCTTCTTTAAAAATGTTGTGCCCAAGGAAAAGTGCCAAAATGTGTAGCAAAGATACACTTCTTAATGTTAAGAAGGATGTTTATGTCACACCCCATAAAATTAGTAAGTAATATTTAGAAAATATAAGTTATTAATTGTTAATTTAAGTACTTGATGATCCATGATTATGATCTATGTGCTAACATTTAAAGACATTAACAGAATAGGTCTTAGATAGACCCCATGACACAGTATCGAATGATTACAATACTAATGTATGATCATACTCTTTAACAAAGGTTATACGGTTGGGTTTTGCGGTGTCACACATTAATCATATTTCTTCTGCAAGTTAATGATCACATTATGCTTCAATATACATGGTTCTTCCGATAACAAAAAGTACATGTAGAGATAACCTTTAAAAGGATTGTAATAGTATGATTCTATGTAATAAGATCATGTATATATAAATAATGCCACCTTTTTTTATAGAGGGATTCTAAGGTGGAAGACAAATTTTTGGATCATACGAATATAGTTGTGTATATAAAGTATGTGAGGGGTCATTAAAACAACTCCATACACATGTGATACTTAAACTCTCTTTGATTCATACCTTACAATGTTACAATGTTATATACTATTAAGGTAACCTATCCAATAGGTGGGTAGTATTTGTTTTGAGGACAATGAGTTTGAGTGAATAAATTCATTTAATAAGTTAGCTTGATGGGCTAATACAGTGGATATTATTGCACCAAACTTAATAAATTTTGGAATAGGGAAAATAAATGTTGTCATGAAAGATGAATGAGGCCTAAACTAAGTCTTCAATCATTTAAACTTATGTTTAATTTAGAAATTTAATTGAGATACATTGGTACCCATCCCTTCATGGATGTTCAAATAGAATTATTAATCAGGGCATTAAATTTACTCCACCCACCAATTCGTTGGGCAAATAGCTAGTTAGAGACTTAGCTAACTATTGAATATCTAATAGTTAGTATTATTGATTTATAAGTTTATAAGACATGCTAAATTTTGAATGGAATAGTCAATCGGTTAAATCTATAGGGATTTTCACTATTATCCATGCATTAATGGCACTGAATGTTCACCCACAGATCTTGGGGCATGCAATAGGAGGTTGGGGAAAAATGGAGTGGTTTGTGGTTTTGTTGTTCATTAAATGGTATCAAAATTCTCATAGCTCTACATGCAATTGTTTGTTTTATGGAGCTTTAGTTAAAATTGAGTCCACATTTGTGAAACTCAGCATGTAAAGTGTTGTTTGAAAACATTATTTTTTGATTAGGTTTCTCTGTAACATTATTTTTCTTCGTGGATGATATAAAGAGATGAGAATATGGAAAGAAAGGTTTTAACTCCATTGAATTGTTGGTTTGTGATAGCACTTGCTGGGAGCAAGGAGAAGAAGAAATAAATCAAGCTCCATCACAATCATGATATGAGTTATGTATCCCTTATCCGCTTATTCTGTTTTTTGTTTATATGAAAACAAATTACTGCAGTAGATTTATGTTTGATCATTAGGTTTTGCGGTTGTAATGTTAATCTTGTGCTAGGTATCATTGTTTGATTCATTTGACCTTTGAGTTATATGAAATTTGTGGGAGTGATTAAAATTTCTTCTAATGTTTTTTCTTGTTCCATTTTTATTGTGTGTGTGCATAAATAACCCAAATACATTGGGCATCATTTGTTATAAGAAAATAAATATGATAAATCAAATCCTTAGATTCGAGCGTCCAACTCTGGTTATTTCTGTACATCTCTGTGTTGAATATAGTATGAATATAAAGCCCTCAGAAAGTTATCATACTAACTACAACTATGAAAGTAGTTAATATTTTTTGTCTATTTTGATAACAAAACTCATACGAAATATGTCGATTATACCTTATTATAAACCCTTTAAGTGGGAGAGGTGGCCTTTGATGTATTCTCAACTGTAGATGTATATATCGATTAAGTATAATTAGATATGGAACTTATTCGACCATCTATTGGATTTTCAATGGTCTCTATAACTCATTTACCTTGATGACATTTGATGTATTTGGTGAGGGAATGAGCCTCTGTAACGATAATGAGATCTTTGTGGGATGTATTTTTGTTATGTTTATACTATAATGACATTTCAACATTATAGACTATTAATAACAGGCTTAACACTTATTAGCTGGAATCAATTACGGGATACGTGAAGGTATTAATTTTTCAAATTCTAAGGTTTATCTTATAAGGTTAAATCGACCAAGAAAAGATAATGATATTCCACATGGTCAATATTGTCCCTGATATAAATATTTGTTTTACCAGTTTGAGATGTTTCAGTCTTGTGGTGTTAGAACTTAGCGATTCTACCTCCTTTTTGAGGTAGAAATTTGAGTATTATGGGTGGTGTGAGTTTTCCACCTGTTCATTATGTCAAATTTTGGCATTCGACAAAAATAAGGTAGTTTTTAGTTACCTTGAAGTTGCGGCGCAATCCTTTCAAATACATAGCTAGGAGTTCATTATGAATGCATTATGTTGTATGGGTTTTAGCCATATATGAACTAAGGTAATTGATAAATTACAATAAGTTGTAGGAACCTAACCTGTGCATGTGACTTAATTAAATACTTGCTAAAAGAATCAAAATGATAGCCTATATCATAGATGAAATGGATCCAAGATGAAACCACTCGATATTTTTGATAAGTATGACTATCCTAATGTGACCAGGGAAAGTAATGAATCATATTGATAATAATATAATATTTTGGGGACTAGTACCTGGCTTAGTTAGGGAAAATAAGGATTCCCTTAGTAAAATATACTAACCATATTAATACGAGGTACCTAAGGATAATAATGTAACCTTATTGTCATGAGAAAGGTACATTGTGAATGGATAATAATACTGGATTTGCTACTACCTATTCTAGTAAAGATTGACTGTTGCAAATGAGACCTATAAGAATATATTTTATTATCTTTATTTCAATCTTTAGGATACTTCCCTTAAGGCATTGAATGAATTGTTGTGATTGGATGTTTTGATTTGTATAATTTGTTTGTTTGATGGTTTTCATAAGTTCCAATTACTGTCGTAATTTATCTAATTAAAATATTAAATGAAATAAGTTGTTAATTAGGAAATAGTTCATATCATGCCCATTCAAATTGGACTGACCATGTATGAAGTTGTTGTAATTTACCATTTCCAGGTGCAGGTTCTGTGATATATTACGAAAGAGGCTAAAGATCAGGATAACATTATATCTGGTTGATTGGTTCTTGTTTGATTGTAAATGAATTTGGTTTGTTGTATTAGCAATCTATCCTGTGGTAAATGTGGTCATTTTTAAGGGGTATTTTGTGGTTTTGTTGCATTAAGCACCCATCCTTGAAATGAAAAAAAATGAGGAAGCTAGATTATAAAAAAAATTGTATTCAAGATAAGAAATATACCGCTATTGTAGTCAAAGGAATTAAGAGGATTTAATGCTTAAGTTATATTATTATTAAAAAATTCCCTCAATGAATATAGATTCTTAACAAAAATATGTGATCCATAATAAAATATTGTTACTATTGTGAAGAATTGATTCTAATGGGTTCCTATGGTTAACTTCTAAACACTCTACTTGAATGTTATTCAGTATTATAAAGATGATCAATTAATGATTTTGTAATTATGGTAAGTGTCATATAACTATTGGCTATGAGATAGTTCATTTTTTTTTAAGGGGTAATCAATAGTTAAGAAAAATATTTGTGTTTGGTAGACTTGCATGGAAAACATTGAATTTATTTGTGAACTCTTGTTGTCTATGAATCAACTCTTAATCTGTTACCACCTAGAAGGGAAAGAACATAAAATTATTATCCAGGTGGATCCATCATTCTTCTGTTATGAATCAGTGAATCTATAAATAATTGAGGTTGATACATGATATGTTATTCCTCTATGAATAAATGTGTTAAATGGTTATAAATGTGCTAAGTGTATAATTTGGGAATAGATATTCATATTCATATATATATATTCATATATATATATATAAAATCCTAAAACAAAAGCAGAGATTACATTAATTTAGAATGGTGTTGACGGGATATGTTACCTAGTAACAATATGAACTTTTGTTGACTAATTATATATACATATATCGGTTTTTCAAAACTCTTAAGGTTGCAACTTGAACATAATTATATAGCCATAAACATATCTCTGTACTAAACAAAGAACTATTATTATTAAATTAAATTAATGGGAAAATTCTCATGGGTGCACAATGAGCTATTAACTTTCTTATTATAAGATCCTTTTTCATCTAAATAAGAAGAAACTATGTACTTTTAGGGAATGGACACTTCATTGTATTGAGATACTATAATGTTAGGAATATTCTTAGTTTACTGCATAATACAGGTATTCATGTTTACTGCTGGTAAATGGGTAAATGTAAAATGTAATTGTTAGTGGTGGTTAGTATGCGGAAGGTTAGTAAGTTAAATAATAAAAAAAATAGTTTGTTTTATTATTATATTGGTGAGTGGTTAGAACCATATGGGTGTATGGTTGTATATGCATATAAATGTCGTTGGAGATTCTTTTTATGAGAAGACTCCCATATATATGGAGTGCTTCCATTGTAATTGTATCCCAGATGATTTGAATAAACAATATATTACTCTGGTGTTTTTTTAATCTTGCTCATTTAATATCAGTGGTATCAGAGCAGGTATGGCTCAATAAGAATATGTGAGGTGCATTTATTATTTATGATCATAAAAATTCTCATTCTATGGAAAATGTGTGTCTTCCCAGCTTGCATCTCATTGGAAGTGTGGATGTTAAAAGCAACGTTCAAATTGTAATAAAAGGTTTATGTTTTTTTTTTCTTTAAAAATACAAATGTTAAATTGAATATTCTGTAAAAACCCAAATTCCAAATCATAGGATATTTTTAGATTTTGTTTATTTATACTCTAAGGATGTTATGTCAAAAAATTAGAAAAACCCAATTTTCAGTTGCACAAAAAAAGTAAATCATTAATAATGAATTCTAGGTCTATTGTTTCGTGTATTCTATCTACCAAGGTATTGATCTACACGATTTGAATATCGGTAAGTTATCTGTTATTTTTTTGTGATTAATGGAGACACCAATAGTTTTGGTAGATAAATTTAATGGAATTAAATTTCATACATGGAAAGTGAAAATTCAAATGGAACTCATGAATAAGAATTTGTGGAGGATTGTAAATGGGCATGAAAAATTACCATCAAATGCAACAAAAGCATTAGAATGGAAACCAAGATATGATAAAGCCAAAGCCATTATAGGCTTAGCTATTTTAGATATATAATTGCACTATGTTGATCTTGAGAAATCATCAAAGGAAATGTGGGATAATCTAAATAAATTGTTTGGTACAAAAGAGGTCAATGCAAATATTTGTTTAAAACTTCAGTTGTTTAGATTCAAAAGAGGTGATGGAGTCACCATGTCTAGTCATATTCATGATTTCAGATATCTCTCTAGAAAATTAGCAAAAATTAGTGCTTCTATTGATGATGAAGATGCAAAAGCCATATTAGTGAATAGTTTTCCTCCCAAGCACAGTAATGTAGTGTTTACACTTGGTCAAATGCCTTCTAAAACTCTAGAGGACATGATTTCAGCTCTCCTAGCCGAAGAAAAGAGAACCAAAGAAGAAAGGAATGAATAAAACGATCTATACAATAGAAATAAGTATAAGAAATTTTCCAAAAATGAAGGAGAACTTGAATGCTACTACTGTAAAAAGAAGGGGCATACTTCTTCATTCTGAAAAGATTGTTCTCGAGAAGTGCTCAGTGGAAATATTGGCAATGAAACCAATATAGTAGCAGATGAATAATCATAAGGAGAAGAGGAACCTGAACCAGAAAAATGTGGATACGTGTTCGAAGATTTCTTTTATTAAGAATTCTTTTACTAGAGGATAGAGGACAAAGAACGTCCTCTCCTCAACCACCAAAGACGGGGCTGCACACTAATAGGGTGACATGTGTGAGTGCTTGTTTATTCCAGTGTGGTGTTTTTAGAATAAATGTGTTATCGAAACTTCAAATTGTGGGGGAAAATGACACAATGCTTCAGTTTGTATGTATGGAGTTTTATGTTTGTACTATTATGGATTCCGAAGTAATCTCCTGAAGGTGAAGATATGATGAGGGCTAAAGGATGCACTGACACATTGTGATATTGTTGTAGGTAAACCAGTAAACCATTTGAAAGCCTTCACCCCTTTGTGGTTTGTGATCAGAAAATGGAAAACCACCTCACTCTCAGTTTTCGGTTAATCGATGGAAAACCAACTTTTGGTTTTGATAATCTAAAAGAAAATCACATGATCATGAAATCAGGTGCAGTGTAGTATGGAGGTTTTACCTATGTTCACACTAAGGGGGAATGTTGGGAATATCCTTAGTTTAGTGCATAACATAGGTATTCGTGTTTACTGTTGGTAAATGGGTGAATGTAAAATGTAATTATTAGTGGTGGTTAGTATGCGGTAAGTTAGTAAGTTAAATAATAAAACAAATAGTTTGTTTTATTATTATATTGTTGACTGGCTAAAACCATACGGGTGTATGGTTATATATGCATACAAATGTTTTTGGAGAGTTTGTTTTTAGAAGAATCCTATATATATGGAGTGCTTCCATTGTAATTGTATCCAGGATGATTTGAATAAACAATATATTACTAGGTGTTTTTTTTAATCTTGCTCATTTAATATCATATAAAGGGAACTGGGATTGAGTAATTTGAATGTTGCATCAAATGTAAGAATTAAAATATAATCCTTCTATAATTGAAAATACATGAGCTAAGTGCATGGTGGACTATAGTTACTCATTTAGGTGTTAGAACTATTAAGCAAGATATTTGACATAATACTTACTTATGATCTATAATAGGAACTGTGGACTTATTACAGTAAAGGGATCTAAATATGTAATTACTGATGATTATATTCAATGACTATAAACATGTAATTAATACTCATGAATTCCCTCATTTAGATCTTAGGTACAGATTCCATTGAGATAGGAGTAATGTTCAAACTTAGGTTTAGTCATATCATAATGGCTAAATCAGGTAAGCTGAATTTGTAAACTAGGGGGGCTAGTATAAGATTTGGGGATGACTGGGAAGATCATATTTCTCTAGTAGATAGGATTCGGCTTAATAAAATGAAAGAGATGGATGTGGTGACAATGTTACAAAATCTTTTTGGGAATGATGAAGAGTATAAGCCTAAGGAAGGGTTGGTGGAAGGAAACACTATTTTTAACTTTCTTGTGAGTAAAATTGAAGCTTTGGAGGATTCAGTTTTTCAAGTTAAAGCAAAAAATCAAAATCTTTTGTGGGGGATGCAGAGGTCGAATTCTGAGATAAAAGTTATAGAAAACAGGTGAAATACCCTATATGGGATGGTTGTAGAGGAAAAATGAAAGAAGAGGTAGCTTGATATCAAAAATTTTGATGAGGAGGATTTCCATGTGGATGGTGTTCATTTGAGATCAAGGACTAGGGAAAAGTGTGTTTAAGGCTCAATTGTTGACTTGTTGATAACTGGTGTAGTGTTTTTTATCTGTTGTTTTCTGTTTTGGATGGGCTCTGTTTGAGTCAATCTATTTTTGACTCAAGCCATTTTTTGTCAGGTTTTTTGATAGATAATTTTTGTTTTACTAGATATTTATTGTAAAATATCTTTTGTAATGGGCCCTTGGAGCCTTTTTTCCCAATGTTATCTATCAAAACAAAATATCTTAATTTGATTATATAACCATAAGATATTATGATCCCATTTAACAGAACTCAACAGGAAACCTCGATATGGCCATTTCCACGTTTTACCCTCTTAATGATGAAGGTCATTATAAGGCAACAATGGAGAAATTTCTATGTTGAGTTATCTCATCAAGCTCTTCTAAATGAGAAGGTCATCATACACTAAGATGTAAGCATTGTTCTAGGCATGAATGTAGATAGTGCCGCATGGATAAGTACCCAATGTCATCTTAAGATGACTACGGGAAAGATAATGACCCATAATGATGCAAATCATTATGGAGACCCTCACTCCCACATAGTCATCCTAAGCTGACATTGTGGGACTTATCCATGTAAGCTGGTCTGAATAGGTACCTTGTACAGAACTTTTAAATGATTAACACTTCACGATCTACTCCGAATCTAGATAAAAAAATTAATAGGGTGATGGAAAGTTTCTTAATGATGAGAGCATTTTCATGGAACCGAGCATGACATACATGTCTATGAAACTTTGGAAAATGTAGTGTGTCACCAAGGATCTATGTGTAGCATGTCAGACGGGATTTGATGACGGATACCTATGTAGAAACGTATAATGTAATATTTGACTATCTTTAATAGATGAAGAAACCATTAGTATACTTTGTATACACAAAACCAAATGATACACTTGGTGTAATCACTCGTAAAAATTATTGAGGTGGATCATGTAGGATCTGTATACTTGCATACAACTCCACATGGTTTATGACTGTTATAGAATGGATTGACTAAGATGATGTTGGTAATTAATCATGATAATTTAAGAGAAGGATACATGAAATATAAATAAATAAATGAAATAAAAAAAATCCTAGAACTAAAGTGACAAAAGAGGTTGTTACATTTTGGTATTAGAGCTAAACGTTGCAGCTCTTGGACCTATTGTGATCTCTAAACTATTTACTTTGGAATTCGTTAACAAAAACAAAATTATATTGTTGTTCTACCTTCAAATGGAAAATGATAGCTGAGCTAGTGATTGAATTTTTTATGCCTTAGAAATAAAATTTGCAAAGAGAAATGAAATAACACACACACAAGCACCAAGGATTTTTATTGTAGTTCCCACTTCCCTTTGGCACCTTTTATTACTGATCATGATATTATAGACTATATGACTGAAATTTTAATAGTTTTGATTCAGCATGGTGTTAGATGTCAGATCTTGGATTATTATTGAATCTGATTATATATAATGCATGGTGATTATTAGAGACACTCATATGTGGATGATGATATACTATTGACATGGATGTTTAATGGAATTTATTTAAACATGTGATTTTGGAGATTATGAGTAAACCTAGAAAAGGAAAATTATTTGATGATGATATAGTTGTCGATATAAATTGTAAATGATTTCGTTGATTGCCTTGGTGATTGTTGTGATTCATATGTATAGATGATTTTGTGATTTTATTATATATTCATTTTGGACGTTCTGATATGGCCATGAGACTGAAGGAAGTATTTGTCTTTTGGAGGTTTAAAATATCAAAACAAACATCGGGGGATTGGAGACTAATCAAAGTGGAATTCTAGGTGAATTTGACAAGGTCACCATGACAACTTGTTTTATTATGTGTTTGTGTTGTAATTTCATTAGAGATTCCCATAGGGGGGATCATCTTTACATGTGACCATGGGTTTGTGTATTTTATTAATGTGGTAAAATATTTATTTATTGTTATATGTATTTTATTAGTAATGTATTCCTTCCTTTAACTTTTTTAAATTTGTGGTAGATTAATGTGGAAATCTTATGATTAAAATTTAAATAAATCAAACAGGATATGGGAAAATAATAATGGAAGTTGTTGGTTTGTGTAAGAGTATGTTTAAGTCTGTTTTGGAGTATGAAACACTCCACCTCCATGAAAAATTCGAAATTGTCCTTGGGAGCTATTTTTGGAGGCTTGTGGGACAAGAAAAACTTGTTCCATGCCTCTAAATTTAATATACCAACCATACTTATGGATGGATATGTGATTTGTTACTTTTAAAATGTATTTTATTCATCATTTTTTTTGTTCTGGATTGCACTCTCTTGCATTTTATTAAATTACTATCCCTTGAGGTGTTGGCTCTTTTTTGAGTGTGTAAGTAACCTGTCATTTTTTCACCCACACCTTTAATGTGCTTGGAAGAATGGATTTTTTTCTTTTACATTTGAATTGGTGGATGTTGGATGTGGCATACTACATGGATCCACATCATCCTCTTATCTCCCTCTTCTATTTAATTCAAAATCTCTTCTTGTTTTGGGTTGTTGAAACATTTTACATGCATCCTTGGGCACATTTTTCTTGTGATTAGAGCTCTTACTTTGGAGAATATTTGGTGAAGACTATTTCTTGGTTTTTGAACCTCTTTTCATTCATCCTTGGGGGTGCATTTTTTCTGTGATTACAGCTCTTATTGATTTAGAGGAAATTGGAGAGCATTTGATACTTTGGCACTGTTGTTTTGGGACTATGTTTTTGACATTCAAAGCTTGTTGTGTGGAGAAAATCCTTCCATGGAGAGGTAGGAGCTCAACTCTTCTTTTATACGGTCATTTATTTTTTGTGTTGTTTTGAATGGTGAATGTTTTGCATGTTTTACGGGTTGTTTGGGAAGACTGTCATAAGGATGGTGTACGATAAGGCTATGGGGAATCTATGTGGGGGGCATAAGGAATGAAAATTCCATAAGTTTTATTGTGGAGGGAGTTTGGGATTAGGATTCACCATGGAAAATAAATAGCTTGCATTTCTTACTTTATGGGGGGGCATAAGGAAATGTGTGTGATGTTTTATTAGCAGTTTGTTTTTGGTGGATGCCTAATTCCCAATTGGGAGGAATAAATAGCTTCCCCCATATTCCTTGCTCCTTTGGCTTGTATGATCAAGCCTGAGTTGTGATTTAAATGTTTGCTATTACATTTGTAAACTATTGTTTTGTATTGAGTTATGTTTTATATTGAAATCTACATGTGTGAAAGAATGTTGTGTTGTAGAAGCTAGTTGTTGCCATGGGTTGAATTACATCTAGTATTGTACTTTAGTTGGGGCTCAGGGACCAATGATGAAGGAATGATTCTCCTTTCACTGGATGTCTTGGTTAGGTGGGGAGAATTTCCTTTCCCCCTATTTTGTTGTGATCAACTTGGAGAAAAGAGAAAATGAGCATGTTGTTGTCCTGGAGCAAAAGACAATACAATTTTACAATCCCTTATTTTGAACAAATTTATTCTAAACCTTCCCACTTTGAAGTGGATAATTTGTATAATTATTTACAATGAAAATATGCTTGCATTGGTGATGAAAGATTGAAATGTGACATGTAAAGAGTTATATTCTACTCTTTATTTTGAAAAGAAATGTGAAAGGATGTTACACGCATTACATATTGTATTTTAGAAATCAAATGGAAAAGAGACAATTGTAAAGTTTTTATTAGAAATAAATAAAGGAATGCTCTACCTTCTCATACTTGCATGATTGTGTTGGAATTCAATTGTTGTTGTGAATAAAATCTTTGTTGGAATGAAGAATGCATATGAAGGAAAAGACATTGTTTTATTCTCTTGTAAATGGGTTTGAATTTGAAAATCAGGCTTTGTATAATTGCTATTGAATGGTAGAATAAATCATTTGAATGCATTAGAATAGAAAGGAAATGAATTTTCACACTTGGAGGATGGAAAAATGTTTAAGAACCTTTAATGTTGATCTCAATTTTAATTTCCAAACCTGACAATCAAATTTATCAAAGAAATGAGTAGTTCAAACTTGCACCCAGCAATAAGATATGAAACACTGAAATTTAGATGTAACAAGTCCTAAGGAACTCGATATTGACCTTAACGCTTAAGAAAGGACCCTCAAAACTTTATAAAAATCCAACTTGAACTTGCACAATCTGTTTTGTTGTCAAAAGATGGAAAATTATTAATTGTAACTCAATCAACTAAATTGAAGCTTGAAACCTCTCTTAAATCCATCCAAGAATAAGTATCCATGTCTGATTGACATGTTGAGAAAGTAAGAATTCAAAATTAAATGAAATTTTATAAGTTAAAGATTACAAGTTTGCTTTATAAAACCCTACAAATTGTTTTCATCAAATTGACAACTTAAAATCCATAAAATTCCAAAACTGATAATTTATGTGTAAAGAGGGTTTCAAGATATTTCCATAAATTCTAACTTTTCCCAAATCTGAGCTTCCCATCAAAAGTTATGGCCATTTTAAGTTTTAATTCAAATTGGCATTCAAAAATAATAATAAGTACATCTAACGGTTAAAAATTTAATTTTTAACTTTGGAAAAATTTCTACAAAAAGTTTTTGGCTCTTGCCATCCTGAAACCAATCAAGACCCACCACGTGGCACCTTGGAGGGGTGGACAAAGTTTAAAACTTAACTTTTTTTGAAATTTTTGTCTTGGGAAATTTTCCAACTTTTGCCCACATCCCCACCGGTGCGCAGCCAATCAGGTGCTGACACATGGCTCGGTGGAGGGGTGGACCCTTTCGAAACTTAAATTTATTTTTCCCTTTTTGGAAAAATTTCCTTGTTGCCTCTGTAGTCCTGTAACCCCTCCTTGCTTGGAAATTTTCCTTTCACAGACGAACGAGCCCACGCGAACTTTTTGTACTTTGAAACCGTTTGGGCGAAATGCCTTAAGTTTTTCCTTAAGCCGCCCCATTACCCGCCAACCCACCAAAATTGTTTTTCATTCATGCTTGACACGTGTCCACTAGGGGAAAATTTGACTCCAAAACTCCACTTGACCATATCTTGAGTTCTACAAGGAGTTAGGAGGTCTTCTTTATATCACCAGAAAGGTGAGAAAATTTCTATCCAATGGGAATGATTTAGAAATTTTTATGGAAGCGTTATGTATGAGAAAAATCAAGTTGAAAATTTGAGCCTATTATAGAGTTGGGTATGGGGGCATATTACTCCCTGAACCTAACTAAAACTTCTAACCTTAAAATTTGAACTAGGTGACCCTGATAGTTATTAATGAATGGAAACTGTGTCCCAGTGCAATTGAATTGTTCTAGAATCTATCAGTGGAAACTATTGCATGACAACTTGGGGGTAGAAACCCTCAATCAATTTCTAGGAGTGGGTAAGTGGGACCTTGCCCTGTTGACTTTATTTATGTGTTCTTTTCCTCACTATAATTTTAATCCTACTCTTGTCTTTGATTTGGTGGAAATTAAATACCTTGGGTATTTAATTGTTTTGGGTCCCTTAACCCTAAAATTTAATCATGGAATATTTAGCTAAAATGTCAATGTAAGTAGTAATTAAATTAATCCCTAGAGATATTTGAGCTAGGGTGCACCTATTGCACTTGTTTCTCTATAATGAGAAATTAGTAATTATTATAATGGGAAAAATTATCAGTTTAATTTAATTGTCTTAGAGACTTTGGTCATTAAATCCTAATAAAAAAAAAATTATTCCATAATTTTCTAACTAAACCTAGGTTGTTCATGGGTCTCAAGTGGGTTGTTTTAACCAGACATCACATTTATCTTGGAAACCTCCAAAGGAGGAAAACTAGTCGGGAAGGGTAACCAAATCTTTCTTCCATTTTTACTTTGTTTGCCAACTCAAATTATCAGAGATACAAACTTTACAATAAGTGAGAAAGGAAATTGATAATTTCTCACACTTCCTCCTAACTACTTGACTGCTCTGTTCTTAAACTCTTTCTTCTACAAACTCAATTCTAGCACTTTATAACTCTTACACTTAATCCCATGAAGTATCTTTCTTCCCATAATCAAAACGATCCATCCTACATGTATTTATAGAATTTCTCATGTCCTCCTGTGTATTGGAGGATAAGCCAAGTCATGGAGGAGAAGAGACGTGAGCAACCTTTCCAATTCTTGGACTATTCATTTCGAATTATATTTTCTGTCTGAAAGTGATATGACCACCACCCAATGTAGGAAAATGGTCACAGCACCACTACCCTAGCTGGGTAGTGGTTATAGGACCTCCGCCTTGGTTGCACAATGCTTCTGTAACCACCACTCTGCATAGAGTGGTGGTTTTGTTAACATATAGAGAGAACCTCCATTTTTTTATTTTCCTTCTTTGTTGTTGGTTGTTTTGATGAAGTAGATTCCTTTTGGATCATTGTGGATCAAACCTCCCTTCTTAGGAGACTTTGGTCCCAAAAAATCTTAGTGGGGAGTAGATGTGGAAATAAATCCCTCACTTTCTCCTTCAAGTACTACCGGGCCTTCCTTGGTGTATTACCTGTCAGTCCAACTTGTCAAGACTCTTGTGGACCGCTTCTAGTCTCTCTAACCTTTTGTTGCAGCACTACTGTTGAGGCGAAATCACAGCACCCCTGGATGTAAATCAGTTTTCTAAGTTGATGTTTAGGCATCAAGTGTGATTGCACAACATTGAATCCTTTCTCCAAGTGTGGGACTTACAGAAATGAGAAAGGAATCTCCAGAGAAGGCTGGTTCCTATTCCTCTATTCAGATGCACATGAAAAATGCAGAGGGTTTACTCAAAACCTAATCTAATCTTGCTAAGGAGACAGGGTAAGAAGATGCATAGAAATAAACCTAAGCTAACAAAGTTGATGCACTGAGGAATGAAGAACACCTATCTTGCCAATAAACACAGACCATTCAAATGTGATGCAAGATTATGCACAGATAACAAAATTTGCAGTGAAAGACCAAGAGGATGCAAATGAACACAGAGAGGGTTGAGAATCATCCACAGACATGCATTACTTGCTCCAAAGATTGATACAATACACTACAAAATTTCAAAAGGTAGAGTCACATTACAGTTTCAAATGGGAGGTTCGAACTCCACAAATTCACCTGATGAAGAGAAGAAGGGAGGAGCAAAACAGGAATGTTCGACCTTTAGAAAGAAGCCCCTCCTTACAATATATAGGAAGAATGAGAGAGGGAAGAGAGAGGAAATCCAGATCTACCCCAACCACTTCTAGGTTGCATTTAACTCATCTCATTATGGTAGAAGCAGTGAATCCTGGAAAAATGGCTTACTGTCTAGCAGAAACGGCGAACTGTCTATTGTATTAAAGCTGGTTGTTGAAACGTCACTTCTATCTATTATTACATGCCAGAGGTGTTTCTCAATTTTCTCACTCAAAACTGAACCAAAATGCAATATTGACCCCAGAATCGTCTAGATAATTTTGCCAGATTTCCATTGATATAAAGAACGTGAAAATCTGAGCTCTGGATCGAAAGTTATGGCGATCTGAAGATTTAGGGCAAAAAACAGGCAAAAACGGATCGGCGGGAAAATATTTGAGTTTTTCCCGCACTCTGCCACTTGGATGACACATGTCAGACTCTGATTCATCCATGGGTTCATTCTCTAAAAATTCCTTTAGGGCCTTTAAACTTGGACACATGGCACTATTTTATTGGTTTGGGCCTGAGGGGCGCACTTGGAAACTTTCAACCTTCTGACACGTGGCACATTCTGATTCGTTGGTGGATCTTTTGGCTTTTTGCATCCCACATGTCCCTCACGTACTTTTGGCCCGACTGTGCCAAACTACCTAGGACAAAAATCTCCAAACCGCCTGATTCGGGCTTCCTTGTCCCTCTTTGCGGCGAAGACACGTGGCACATTTCCATTTTCTCTCGGCTCTTTCGGCTTTTCACGTCCTGCGTTTACTTTTGGCCCTGATGTCCCAAATGAAACTCCTCTCTTTCGGCCAAACCAGCCAGTTCGCGTCCTCTGCGTACTTTTTTCCCAATTGTTTCGGACTGTCTAGGAAAAATTTCTCCAAACCGCCTGAAATGGGTTGTTTGCTCTCAACCACTTCGCCTTTTCGCATCCTTCGCGTACTCACGGCCCAGATGTCCCAGACTTCCTGCACAACAGTTAGTCAATTTTTTCACCTTCGGCCGATTCACCCTTTCGCGTCCCGCGCGTCCCCATGGCCCGGATGTCCTTTTGCTTCGCGGACTGTCTGGCGGTTTTTCGGCCGATTCGGGCCCCGACGTCCCAACTGTCCCTAGTGCTGCGAGGACTTAGGACTTAGCCAATTTTCACGATATTTCCTGGCCTCAAGCCTAGCTCTATTGCAATTTTTTCACATACTTTCTTAGAACTTGCTAGGTTTTCTCCTTGGACAGGAGGAGTTAGAGAGAATTTCAAGGGGACCCCCAGAAACATGATTTCAGGCCTTGAATCATCCTATTTTCTCTGGGACTTGAGTAATCTGATGCATGTTATCAAATTTACCCTGGGGGGGTGAATTTTGGATAACAATTTTGGTGACTCAGCGGGGTTACCTGCCTGCTAGGTAGAAGACACCAGTGGCCTTTTAACAATCCATTGGGCATGGAGTAATAACCTGAAACCAACCTGATTTCTGATCCCGATCCTGATATTGTAACTCATTCTTTGAGAGCACTCTGAACTGCAGGAATTTACCTAAGGAGCAACAAAACCTGTGCCAAAGCACTTAGGGAAAAAGAAACCTAACTACAAAAAGACAATGTGCATACGCACTTAAAGGAACTGAAATCTAGGCTAATATTTACAAGGGTAAACCTTTTCCTTTTTAGAAGCAATGCTTAGAGATAGATTCCATTGGCTGGAATCTGCAGTTCTTCACCATCCAATGCAGGCCAATTGGAAAGCATTTCCACTTCTTGCATCTTCGTGACCATGTATGGGCCACTCCAAAAGGCATCAAATTTTGATATCCCTTCCCGGTTTTTCTCTATCTGCATATCCGATTTCAGACACTAGATCTCCAACCTGAAAAGATCCTTGCTCCTTGGCCTTCCTACCAAACCAGTCTTTTTTATCAAAGCTCTGATCCTTTTCCATTGCTTGGGAACTGCCTGATTCTCTGATCTCTTGTAGCTCCATCAAATCTGCATACCTCACCTCCATGGGTTCAAACTCTAGACAACTCCAGCTGTTTCATGAGTTCCAATGTTGGTAACTCTAAGTGACATGGGCAAGATTGCTTCTCTTCCCATAAACCAAGCCTAAATGGTAGAGTTACCTGTGGATTTCTTGGGAGTTATCCTATCAGCCCATAAGGCTAATTTCAGTTTGGTATGCCAAGACCTTTGATTTTCATCAAGAGTCCTCCTAATGATTCTCAACAAGTTCTTGTTTGTAGACTCTGACCTGGCCATTACCCTATGAGCGTAATAGTTTGATGAAGTGCTTAGGTAGATCCCGTTCTTGACAGCCCACTCAGTCACCTTAGATCCAATGAATGCTAATGCATTATCATAGATATGTTAGTAGCAGGTACACTAAATCTGGTCACTATTATCCCCTCATAAAATTCTAAGTATGCTAGACTCATTTTACTCCTTGAGTGCTACTACTTCTGTCCATTTGGTGAAGTAGTCCATGGCTGTCAAAATCCATTTGTGCCCTTGGCTTGAATTTGGGATTAATGACTCCTAATGAACTCCAAACCCCATTGCATGAATGGTTGGTCAACTGAGATTGGATGTAGGGGCAAGCACTGTTAACCTTCCTTTTCCCTGTGAAGAATGCACATTTCTTGCACTTTCTTATCCTTGTTTAGCAGTCACTGAACAATGTGGGCCAATAATACCCTACCTTCATTATCTTGAGAGCTGTTACTCGTGGGGCGAAATGGCCTCCTGCCTCCCCATCATGGAACTCATCGTAAGATCCTCTCAACTTGACCTGTCTCCAATGGACATCTTAATAGAACACCATGGATGTCTTTCTTGAACAAGATACCATCAACAAGCACATATGGAATGGCTTGTAATATAAAGTACCTCCTCTTTTCTTTACTCATTTCTGGAGGGCATAGACCTGTCTGTAGGAAGTGTATCATATTCTGAGTCCAACAGGGAGTGGGCACATCATTATTTCCCTATTCTTGACCATCCTGTAATACCAAGACAACCTATTTTTCTTTACCCGCTTCAACTTGCTGACTCGAGGCTAGTTGTTCGCATAGTCCCTTCCCACGTACTAGTTTGGTGACCTTAATCTCAATGTCATATTCCATGACACGGGTTATCCATCCCGCACGTTTCTCATTCATATCCTTGTTTAGAAGGAAGTCCTTGACTCCCGCATGAGAGACCAATAATTAGATCTTGTTGTTTGAGACTAGGTGCTTGAATTTCTTTAAACTCCTGATCACTGCAAGTACATGCTTTTCAATGAAAGAGTACCTAGTTTCGTATTCCTCCAAGCCTTGACTGAAGAAAGAAACTAGTTGTTCTAATCCTTCTTTGTTTTGTTGTGCCAGGATTGCAGAAATTGTGTCTCCACCACCAAAGACGTATAGCATGAAACCCTTGGAGAAGTCTGGATTGACAAGAGTGGGAGCTTGAGATATAGCCTCTTTTATTTCCTCAAAACTTTCCTTGCCTTCAGATGTCCACTTAAATGCCATGCTCTTTTTTAACATCAGCGTTATTGGCTTTACGAGAGCTGCAAAGTTTGGAACAAACCTGAGAACAAAATTGATCCTTCCCAAGAAGCTTTGAAGAGCCTTTTTGTGACTTGACAATGGCAACGATCGAATTGCTTCAACTCTTTCTGGGTCAATCATAAATCCCTCCTTTGAAACAATATGGCCTAGAAGTTTTCCCTCATGAGCCAGGAATATGCATTTTTTGGGATTCAATGATACCCAAAATCTTCTACACCTCTGAAATACCTGCCTCAGATGAAAGAGGTGATCCACTGCATTTTTGGAGAATACAGTGATGTCATCAAGATATATCAGAACTATTTTATTGATCAACCCCTTGAATGCCATATCCATTGCCCTTTGGAAAGTGGCTCCAGCATTTGATAGGCCAAATGGCATCTTCTTATAGGCATGCATGCCCCATTTTATAGTGAAGGCCGTCTTGAACTGGTCTTCCTCCTCACCATTATCTGATTATAGCCTGGATATCCATCTAGCAATGAAAACCTTTCTAAACCAGCTACAACCTGCAATATTTGCTCTATGGAAGGGAGTGGGTAATGGT
This sequence comes from Taxus chinensis, assembly GCA_019776745.2. NCBI lineage: Eukaryota > Viridiplantae > Streptophyta > Pinopsida > Cupressales > Taxaceae > Taxus > Taxus chinensis. The sequence goes on along the minus strand of CM034153.1, from coordinate 532,838,874 downwards.
CCTTAAGATAGGCTCTATTCAAGTGTCTAAAGTCAACACACAATCTGATCTCTCCACTCTTCTTTCTGACTGGAAATAAGTTGGCAACCCAACTAGAATGCTTGATTGGGAATATGATCCTTGACTCAATCAACTTGTCCAATTCTTTTCTCATGAGAGGCTCCATGTGTGGGTTGACTAGTCTTTGTTTCTGCCTGACAGGCTTAGTATTCGGATCAAATTCAATGGTATGCTGAGCTAAGTTGGGATTGAAACCTTTCAAGTCTTCATAGCTCCAAGAAAACATGTCAGGGAACTCTTGACACAGCTGTATGAACTCATACCTTTCTTGTTCAGTTGTTATCCTCCCAATTTGCAATGGTTTGTTCTCTTCCACCAAGATGGATACTGAATCCTCTCTCTTGACCTGAATGTTTACTTTCTCCTTCCTAAACTGATCATTGGGATTAAAAATGTACTCCAAAGTGATAAGTCCCTTGGGCAGCTTGTTAGTTCTCAGTTGTACCACTTGGTCATCATACTGCAAGAAATGGATGATTTGTTGGTCATTCTCAAACACTTGCCAACTGACATTGTTATCTGGCACCGAAGGCCTCACAATCACGTGGACGTTTGACTGTACCTTGTCTTGTTGAATACTTTCCACAATGTCAAAGGCTACCCCTACTGCTGCAAGCCTGTCAGCAGCTTGATTCTCCTTCCTAGGAATGGATTTGATGCTAAAACCTTCAAAATCTTCCATGAGGTCCCACACCCTATTCTTGTAGCACTTGACTAGATCATTCTTGGCAGCATGTTGTCCCTTGACCTGATTTACAATCAATTCACTGTCCCCAAAGACTTGCAAGTTATTTATTTTCTTCTTGATTGCCCAATGCATCCCTTGCACCAAGGCTTCATATTCGGCAGTGTTATTGGAGCATGCAAACTGAAATCTAAAATCTGAATAGTACTTTACTCCTTGAGGTGAAATAAGCATAGCTTCACCTCCTACACCTTGTCTACTCCTTGATCCATCAAAAAATAGCTGCCATACCTCATTGTCATCTTTGTGGTTTGGCTTGGTGATGCTAGGAATAGGTTGATTTTCTTCGTGTATGCAATAGACCCCTAGCTCAGATTCTTCCACTTCTTGATAAGGATCAAATGCATGTATCTTGTTTGCCCATTCATCAAGAGTTAGATCTGGGATGCTTCCAACCTTGGTGTCAGCTTCATCAGTGCTTGGGTGATCTTCTTGATCAAATGCTGAACAATTGGCATTAATCTGACTTGGAGTGTAAGGCTCAATGTGGAAGTTTGCAATAGGTTCAGACCTGATTGTAGCCTTAGTTCCATACCTCATTCTGAATAGCAGGTGTGACCAATCAGCAGACAAATATCCCCCAATCTTGGCTATGAAATCCCTTGACAAGCATAGGGCAAAGATTGGTGGAAGGTCTATGACTGATACATTTTGTAAAACAACAACATTTGGACATGCATGCAAGGTAAGACTCAAGTTTCTAATCACCCCAACTGTTGTTACTGTTGTCCCATCTAGCTGCACTACCCCTTTGGATATGGTTTCATACTGGAGCCCTAGCTGATCAGCTATTTGTTTAGGCATTACTGACCTACTTGCCCCGGAGTCTATCATGCAATTGTGCACTAGCTGATTTCCAATGATTAATGAAACATAGAAAGGAGGGGGCTTCAAAATTTTACCTTGTTGTCCTCCATGATTTCCCTCAGGATGGGCAGCATTTATAAGTACCTTCTCTTGCCTTTGGACCTGTTGATTTGAAGTTGACCAGTCCTTCATGGCAGCTTGTAGTAGATCTCTTTGGCCTGGGATAGATAGGGATTCCCACATTGATATATTAACATTTGTCTTCTTCATCTGATCAATGATGTTGAATGGGGATGAGGCATCCTTTTGCTATCCCTTTGCTTGTACATTCACTCCTTGCAAGTGGGCAGCAATTACTAGTATTTGAGTTGGTTTAGGAGCTGTTCTCGGCTTCCCTTGTGCATTTGAAATTGGATTTTGCTTGCAAACCATTTGTGGAGCCATGGAAGGTTGTGGATTGGTTGGGGATAATGGCTGTTCTTCACCCAAATTCCTCCTTTTTGACCTCGTGTTATCTAAAACACCTTGAGAAACTACCTGGTTCATGCCAGAAAAATCCTCTGCTTGCCAATTTACCAATGTGGTGTCATTTGGGGCTGATTGTTGTTGGAATGTTTCTTGTTGTTGGTTGTTTTATTGACTGATCTCACCCTCCACACCAGTAGTTGTCACCATTAATGCTTGAGTCAAAGCACCATTAAAGCACATGGATTGATTATGAGGCTCATTGCATGGAAAACACCAATCGTACTCCTGGGTAATGTTGTTTTGTGTTGGCACCAATGCCTTAGAGGCAAATATGGCATTTGGATTATAGGCCTGAAATGGTCTATTGGCAGGAGGCTTTGTTTGATTCATATTTGCAACTGGATTAGGTGGCTTTTGTGGTTGGTATGGCTGCCTTTTAGGTAGAGCTTGGGGTTGATAAGAAGGTCTAAAACCTTGGGCCTGCTGCCTTTTGAGAGTAACCAGCTCATTGCCTAGGTTTTGCAATTGCTTCATGACTTCTTCAAGCTCATTTAGGGCACTTGGAGATGAAGTGGAAGCTTCATTTGAACTCTAATTTCTAGGAGTGGGAGAAGGAGCCAAATTAGGTGCTTGATTGGTGTTTGGACTCTCTAAACTTGGAAACAATGGCATGGGAGGTCTAGGGGCAAGTTTTCCAGCTTGGATCAAACAATTTTCAGCCCTAATGGAAGTGCTATAAGCCATAGGGATAGTTATGCCTCCCATGGACTGAATCAACATAGAAATATCAGAATTTAGAGCTTTGATATAGTAGAGGAAAGAACCTTCTGCTATTGGCCTGACTGCCATTGGAATTCTCTCCCAAGTCTTTTGAAATCTGAAGTTGAAATCGGTCAGCTGCTCATTGGGAGCTCTCTTGATGGTTGTCAGCTGCTCCAAAAGAGACAAGTTGTCTCCCTTTTCTCCAAACTACTCGTGAAGTGCTATACACAGCTGATTCCAATTTTTGATAGAACCAGCTCCAAGGCTCCTAAACCATTGCAATGCTTTCCCTTTGAATGAAGATGCCAACAACTTGATAGCCACTTGCATCTCATTGATTTCATGCATTGCACAAAGGTTAGCAATATCTTTAACATGATCACCTGGAGTAGTCTGATTTTCTCCAGTGAAGTAGGGAATGTTCTTCAAGGCTGCAATAGGAATTGGATGTTGTGCATTGAGGGCAAGTGGGCTGCTACCTATGAAGTTGACATAGGGGTTGTTTTGTGCCATTCTAATTGGTCTTAAAACCCTTGTTGACTGAATGAAAGGCCTATCAGGTGGAGGAGTTGAGAGAGTTCTATTTGGTGGAGATGGAGACCTTTGAATCCTTCTTCCTCTTTGCCTTCTTCTTGGAGATAATTGCAGGTATTCAAACAACACTTCTTCTTCTCTAACTCTTGACCTTGTGGTGACTCTTCTCATGAGTTTTAAGGCCTGCACTGCTGAAACCAGTTGATTCTTCCCCTTGGAGTTTCCAGATATGCAAATAATAGCTCTTTTCAAGCAAGGAAATTGCAACAGATGCACATCAACTTTGCTGCAATAAAAAAGAGACCTCTAGTGTCCCATCGGGCGTGCCAAAACTGTTGATGCAAAATCACAATAGCCCTGGATGTAAATTAGTTTTCTAAGTTGATGTTCAGGCATCCAATGTGATTTCACAACATTGAATCCTTTCTCTAAGTGTGGGACTTGTAGAAATGAGAAAGGAATCTCCAGAGAAGGCTGGTTCCTATTCCTCTGTTCAGATGCACACAAAAAATGTAGAGGGTTTACTCAAAACCTAATCTAATCTTGCCAAGGAGACAAGGTAAGAAGATGCATAGAAATAAACCTAAGCTAACAAAGGTGATGCACCGAGGAATGAAGAAAACCTATCTTGCCAGTAAACACAGACCATTCAAATGTGATGCAAGATTATGCACATATAACAAAATTTGCAGTGAAAGACCAGGAGGATGCAAATCAACATAGAGAGGGTTGAGAATCATCCATAGACATGCATTAATTTCTCCAAAGATTGATACAATACACTAAAAAATGCCAAAATGTAGAGTCACATTACAGTTTCAAATGGGAGGTTCGAACTCCACAAATTCGCTTGATGAAGAGAAGAAGGGAGGAGCAAAACAGGAATGTTCGACCATTAGAAAGAAGCCCCTCCTTATAATATATAGGAAGAATGAGAGAGGGAAGAGAGAGGAAATCCAGATCTACCCAAACCACTTCTAGGTTGCATTTAACTCATCTCATTATGGTAGAAGTGGCGAATCCTGGCAAAATGGATGATTGTCTAGCAAAAACAGCGAACTGTCTATTGTATTAAAGCTCGTTGTTGAAACATCACTTCTATCTATTATTACGTGCCAGAGGAATTTCTTAATTTTCTCACTCCAAACTGAACCATAATGCAATATTGACCTCAAAATCATGTAGAGAATTTTTCCAGCTTTCCATTGATATAAAGAACATGAAAATCCGAGCTCTAGATCGAAAGTTATGGCGATCTGAAGATTTAGGGCAAAAAATAGGTAAAAACGGATCGGCGGGAAAATATTTGAGTTTTTCCCGCGCTCTGCCACTTGGATGATACGTTTCGGACTCTAATTCATCCATGGGTTCATTCTCTGAAAATTCCTTTCGGGCCTTTAAACTTGGACACGTGGCACTATTTTATTGGTTCGGGCCTGAGGGGCGCACTTGGCAACTTTCAACCTTCTGACACGTGGCACATTCTGATTCGTTGGCGGCTCTTTTGGCTTTTCACGTCCCATGCGTCCCTCGCATACTTTTGGCCCGACTGTCCCAAAATACCTCAGAAAAAAATCTCCGAACCACCCAATTCGGGCTTCCTTGTTCCTCTTTGCGGTGAAGACACGTGGCACATTTCCATTTGCTCTCGGATCTTTTGGCTTTTCGCATCCCGCGCGTACTTTTGGCCTAGATGTCCCAAAAAAAAGTCCTCTATTTTAGCTGAACCGGCCGTTTCGCATCCTCCACGTACTTTTTTCCCAACTGTCCCGGACTGTCTGGGACAAATTTCTCCAAACCGCCCGAAATGGGCTATTTACTCTCGGCCGCTTCGCCTTTTCGCGTCCTTTGCGTACTCACAGCCCAGATGTCCCAGACTGCCTGCACAACATTTAGTCAATTTTTTCACCTTCGGCCGGTTCACCCTTTCGCGTCCCACACATCCCCACGGCCCGGATGTCCTTTTGCTTTGCAGACCATCTGGCGGTTTTTCAGCCTATTCGGGCCCCGACGTCCCAACTGTCCCTAGTGCTGCCTTAGTAGATTTTCTCTGTATTTTTGCCTCAAGCTTGGCTCTTTACAACTTTGTCACATACTTTTAAAACGTTGGGTTTTCTTCTTGGACCGGAGGGTTAGAGAGAAACTGAGGGGACCCCCAAAACATGATTTCAGGCCTTGAATCATCCTACTTGCTCGGGACTGACAATCTGATGCATGTTATCAAAATTACCCGGGGGGGAATTTTGGATAACAAATACATCATCCTCTAATTCACCTTGTGATTCCAAGATGCAATCCTCAATGGAAGTTAGCAACTCTAGTTCTTCATCTTAATCTATCATGGATGGCTCATATAGGTGCAAACTCACACAATTTACTAGTTAGTATATCCTCATAAATGGCAGAAAATCAAGTCAAAACACATTTTCTCCAACCTATTCCAATATGTTGAAGGGTCCATATTATAGTATCTTGAGCTTCCATGTTTGACATTGTAGTCTCTCCTTGCTTAAGTAAGGAAAAAATAGATGTCTAACATAAAGCTTATGATCTGTCTTGTGCTGAATGTGCCTAGCCTTGTACTTGGCATGATATCTCTCTAACTATTCTTTGCCTTTGAGATTGATTTTCCAGATCCTCTCAATGAATTTGTTTTCTCTAGTTACCTCTGTGTCTCATGTCTCCTCCTCATCTTGCTTCCCAACTTCTATGTCCAACGGATTTGTAGGTAGATATCCGAAGAACACTTTAAATGACGACTTCATAGTGGATGTGTGTACTACCCAGTTATAGGAATTTTGAATATAAGATACGGACTCATCATAATTCATTGTGTATTTTCTCTTATACCCTATGAAAAATTGTACCAAATTCTTGTTTATCACCTCTGTCTGTCCATCTTTCTTTGGATGAAATTTTTTTGTTCCTCTGTAACATGGTATCCATCTTGTCCCAAAAAGTAGTCCAAAAATTCCCCAAGAACCTGGAATCTATGTTATAAATAATAGACATTGGCAAGACAAAATGCACCCATACATTAACAAAGATAAGATCTGATGCCTCATGTTCTTTTATTGTCTTTCTACATGCCATAAAAATACACATCTTACTAAATCTATCAACACCAACATAGAAAGTTATGAACATGTTTAAACATAGGTAATCCTCTTACAAATTCCATAGAAATTTCCTCCTATGAACGAGTAGGTACTGATAAAGGAATATACAAACCCTCCTTCCTAGTCTTAGGCTTATTGGTACAACAAATTTTACATCCTTGTATAAATTTTGATACTTCTTCTTGCATATTGGGTCAATACATGTACCTTTGCAATTGGACTAGGGTCTTACCAACACCGAAATGTCCCATTATATTTGAGGTATGTGCTTTCCTCATCAATAGAAGTCTTTCTTATTTAGGAACACAAAGATTCCCCCATTTATAGAGCAGCCCATCCTTTAGATAACAATATTTAATCCCCATCCTATCAGCCCTTAGGGACTGTGATTGCTGAAATGTCACCCCAAAGTCTTTATCCTAGGCATATCCTTCTCCATAAGCATCCTTCATGAAGGGCTCAGTCTAAGAGATAGTGGCCAAGTAGGAGAAATTATCCTATGTAGGTGGCCTAGAAAACATTTCTACTACCAAGTTTGTACTACCCTTTTTGTATTTGATCACTAACTGAAATTGCTAAAGGAATCCCATCCATTTGTAGTGCCTTGCCTGCTGCAATTTAGACTATGCTTGCAAATACTGAACAGGTTTTTGGTTAGTGTGCTCAATAGTTTCTTTACCTAACAAATAATGCTTCCATTTTTTAATTTCTTTAACTAGTACATACATTTCCTAATCATATAGTGAATATCCTTTAACTACTGAAGTAAAATTTTCAAAATAATAGCATATGGGTTTACCTCCCTGAAGAAACACGATGCCCATAGCATAATCACTTGCATTTTTCTCTACTTCAAAGGGATGCTACAAATTAGGAAGAGCAAGCACTGGTATATGACTAATATTGTATTGTAATAACTCAAAGGATTTATCTTGTTACTTACCCCAGTCAAAACCCTTACTCTTTATGGCCACTATGTGTAGAGCTGTTGCTATCACAGAGAATCCTGGAATGAACTTCCAAATGTACTGTACTACTCCAACAAAAACCCTAGTATTTTTGGATCCTATTGTTGTTTTCCAATTGGTGATGGCTTCTAGATTCTTTGGATCCACTCGTATCTCTCCTCCTCCAACCACGTGCCCAAGATAGAAAAGTGACTATTGGGAAAATTCACATTTCTTCATATTAGAAAGTAGTTGTTTCTCCTTGAGAACTTGCAAGACTTGTTGCAAATGTGTTAGATGTTTCTCCCATGTGGTACTAACAATCAAGATACCATTCAGATAAATAATGACACATGAATTTATGAAATCCTGCAATACATCATTAATAAATCTCATAAATGTATCGGGTGCATTGCATAAACCAAATGGAAGTGCTAACCACTCATACAAATCTTATTTTTTCTTGAAGGCAATCTTCCATATATCCTCCTCCTTCATTTTGATTTGGTGATAACCTAACCTGACATCCAACTTCGTGAACAATTTGGCATGTTGAAGCTAGTCTAAGAGATTATCAATACCGGGAAGTGGATATTTGTTCTTTATGGTGATCTTATTAAAAGTGTAGTAGTATATGCACATTCTCCAAGAACCATCCTTCTTTAGCACCATCACAATAGGTGAACCACATGGTGAGGTGCTCAGATGTATCACACTGATGCATCCTAGAATTCAGTGATACAAACCCACAAAAATCCTGTGTTCTGACACATCACTCATCTTGTACTGAGCACTCATCCAAAGCATGTAAAGGTACCATGTCCCTCTTTAGAGTTTTTGTAGCAGGAGGTTAGCATGATGAAAACTTAACATATATAGTTCATTACTAACACATCATTACACAAAGAATACCAGATTTATATCCAAGGAAAAAAAGAACTAAGTACTAACCATGATGAGATCAAAAAACATACTAGATTCAGATATTCATAGAACTAATACTTAGATTCAGTCAATATCCTCCATTATATTCAATGCATAAAGTTACAGAAGCTTCATTACAATATCAAAAGTATGCGCGTAGCAACATAACAATGTATGTCTCGATCTCATCACCTCTCTGTCATGATTGCCTCTTTTCTATATCTATTACACATTCTAATACATATATATAAGGGTGGGGAATTTCCCTGCACCGCTTATCCATTCCAAAAATAGTTCAATGCTATTCTTAGCCACGCACCTTTACAAAACTAACCATACATGCAATTACGCTAACAATAGACCACTACTAGCTAACTGATAGTAGCAGATCTATTTCTGGCATGTGTCCATGTAGAGTACTTCATGTCTAATACTCCAAAGTTATCCAATGCATGGCACACATGTCTCTGCCTCATTTGTGTGCTCTACATTCCATCTCTAAAAATAAACCTTATAAGTGAAAATGGCGACATCCCGAAAATTGAATTTTTTTTTCTACGCATGCATTCTTCCTATCCATTCGTGCCTTTGCGTATGAATTTATTTCCTACACAGACTTCTTGTATGCTTTCTCTGTCAAGTGTTCTTTGATCAACATTACCCCACACTAATTTCATTATTTCCCTAATAATGGTCATCTACAACAAATGAATTAAAGAATAGAAGATTGGAAAGAATGGAAAGAATGAAACAATGTATGAGAGAATTTTTTTCCCTACAGTCTCTTCTTCATCTTGAACAATTAATTCAGGATATTCCTATTTTATTTCAGCCTCCAAGGTCTATCATTTAGTGAGTAATTTCTATAATTTTTCTAGAATTTCCACAATAATGGAATCCAATTCATCCCTCACAATCTCCCCTTTTTCATTTTGTAAGACTAATACAATGCTGGATATTGAGGCCATTCTTCCCTCTAGTAAATCCATCTTTTGTGCAATGAGCTTCCCAAGCTCTTCTAGCTGAGTCTTGTGCAGTTCTTGTGCTGCTACAAGGGCCTCACATTTTTGCTTAACCATTGAAAATATTTCTACGTGGCCCAATGTTTTGTCCTTCATTTCTCTCTCGACCTCATTGTTCTCTTCCAGGGTCTTTACATTGACAAGTGCCTCTAGAGCTGTGCAGATGTTCAAGGCTTGGTCTACTTTCTTTAATTCTTCTTGGAGCACTTGTAGCATTCCTTCATAAGATGCAACCTTCTGCATCATTGAATCCTTCTCTCATTCTTTCTCTTTTTCTGGATCCTTTGGTGCTGGCATGCGTAAAGGCTCATCTTTAAGTACTAGGTCCACCAACTTTCCTATATAATGTATTGCCGAGGGAAATGTCTGTGGTACCTTTGGCTCCAAGTGTGGCCTAGCTCTTATGAAATTTTCACTAATCTCCTCTATGATGTTGATAAATACAACATTCTTCTTCTGCACTAAGTCCCTCTCCTATGTTACACATGCTATTTCTCGATCCTTAGTTTTAATTTCCTATTTGAGCACCCTGATTGTGGTATCCTTGTACATATTCCAACTTGCCATCTCTATTGAGACTTTGACCAATGCATTACTCACTTGTTCATCTGACATGATAGTAGGACTAACTATCATGTGTTTGGCCTGAGGAATCTTCTTCAACCTCCTTGATATGAACAACTCCTCGCATACATAAAAATATAGATCATCCATTTGTTTATGCATGGACCATGACAATTGCTTCCTCATGCGCACTATGGCCATATCTTCATCCATGAGCTCCCAGCCATATAATTCTTTCTAGGTCAGTGTGCTCTAGAAATGGGAAAGAATAATTTTACTTACATCCTCTGCATAACCCATAGCTGGTGGAATGTGCTCTCCACTTGTTCTTTTAGACCGTTGCTGCTTAGGAAGTTTAGATTCCAAATTTGGGACCTGTGTCTCCATGTCCTGAGTAGTTTTTGCAGTTGTCTCCTATGTTCCATTTTTTTCCTCTCCTCTTTCCTTCGATTCCTCATCCTTTTGTTCTTCTATGTTCTCTGGAAGTGTAGGAGAATTAAGCATGCTTTCCTCTAACTCTTCCACCTCCTCATTCAACTTCAGTTTCCTTCTTCTCTACATGGTTGTCTCCTTCTGTGGAGAGAGTATGGGTGATCTATGCACTATTTTTGGAGTAGCACCTTGTGTCCTTGTTCTCCTGAACACCCTCTTAAATTTATGATCTCCTTAGGATGCACTCAACTCCTCATCATCCCCCTCTTGTGGCTGAGGTGGTGTAGTGGCGCGCTCATCTTCATCCTTATTCGTAGGATGTCTTCTACCTATATTCTCCAAACCACCCCTATCTTTGCACTCATCCTCCTCATCCTCCACTTTAATTGGCTCTGTGGGCTTAGGCACTGGGATGTTATCCATTGTATGCTTTCCCTTTGGTGGTGTTGGAAGTGCAAACTCATCTTCCACATACTTGTTATTCTCCATCTTTGGATTTAGTTGGAGATACACTAGCACTACTTCAATATCTCCCACCACCAAACTTATTGCTTTAATGCTCAATACATCCAAAATGAGTCTTTCAACATATCCACCCCACCCTGGATACACATATTTCTTCCTAAGTGTGTAGTAGTCACAATCTACCTTATCTGTGTTGAATTTTAGTCGCCGTACGTCTGTAAACCTATGTCGTGACACCTCAAAGTACCTTGTTGTGAAGGCATATGGAAATTTACACCAAGGACTCCATGCTCCATCCTTTTTGGCAAAATACACTATACAGAAATGCTGGTATACAAAAAATTGGACTACCTTTCCAACTACTAAAGGAAAGTCTCTTAGGATGCACCATTCATGGATCCCTCACACAAGTACTTCTTGAAGCATTTTGCAAGAATTTTTTTTTCCATTGGATACTCCCATACCTTCTCCTTCGGTCCATCAGGTACTCCAATCTCCATGAACACTAGTGATAATAGAACAAATCCAAAGCTGATCTTTCCTCCTGCGTGTACTTCCTCAATGATTTTCTTTGTAATATAACATGAAATGTTGTAGACTACTCCTTCAAACATCTTTTTGGCAATGTGCAGCCACATGGTGTTCACTTGCAACTACCTTTCCTTGTCATTTACATTTGTAACAAGATGCGCGACCACTTACACAACTAGATACTTCTTCAGTTTGTCGATGTCCATAGTGCGTGGACCCTTTGTGTACCCAAACTCCTTTCTGGTCTCCAATATTGTAGTCTTTCTTGTTATATTTTTTCACAAATCATCTCATGTTCCTCTCAACCCCATTACCATGGAGATGAGAACAACTAAAATTTTGACTCTATGACCTGCAAACTAGATAAAATCCTCGTGCACTCTACTCATGAGCCATTGGTACAAGGGCTTATATTTGCCAAAGTAAGGGAACTCATATAGCTAGTAAAATCCTATCTTCTGTAAGAGCTTCTCACCAACATCATCATACACTAACATGTCTTCTAATGTGTATTTATTTTTCTCTGTGTTCAAGAATGCGTCAATCTCCTTATTATTCTCTACAGTACGGTGCTTTTACTCACTCACCTTACTTTTCCTTATGGAAAATCCCACTCCTGGCCGACGATAACCCCCTCTGGATATTGCATCTTATAAAATTTGATTTCAGGAGCCATCTCTTCTTATTTTTATACCACCTTCTTCTTTCCCTTCACTCCTGCTGCAACTGCTTTCTTGGGAACCATTTCTACCTTGTAATTCTTTTTAGATCCTTGCCGCTCAAATTCTATAATATGCAAAGTAAACCCTAGTTCAATTCAGTGTACCCTAGGTGAAATCACGTGCCCTACCTCCTCTCTGTCACCTCGCTTTGCTCAAACCCTTCACTACTTGGGACACAAGCTCCTTTTACGCATAGATCTCTTCTTCACGACAAGTTACACACCTCTCGCACCTTAATACAATTATGTGGCTGTTTGCACTTAGCTTCTTTTCGAACAATCTTAATCAAAATGGTAAAAATGAACTTGCATCCCATCCTTATATAGATTTTTAAATTTTTGATGCATTCATTACTCCTTCACCTACCAAATATCCTCTCATTAATTGACCAATTCCATCCTTTCCATGTGTTACATTCTCACACCTCAGTTATAACCTTCTAGTGCACCTTCCTACCCTATGGGCACAAACTTATCTTCAACACCCATCTTGCACCTGAGTACCTTGTTACTACACCTTCTACTTGTAGTTTCTATGGCCTTTTCTTACCTCGATTTATATTGTTTCTTCATTTATCTTCATCTTTTGTCTCTTTTTAGAAGCAATCCTTTGACTTGAAGAAAACCCGTAGCAACTTATTCTTTTCATCTTTTAATTCCCACAATCTTGTACCTAGATATCAATAACCACCCCACACTAAAAGGATGTGTAGTTGTCTACACATAAACATGCTTCATGTGGTAATTAGCACGCTTATTTCACAACACCAACTAAATTGAAAAATCATAGCGACGAATAAGGAAACACATTAAGGAAATACAAAATTTAAAACCTAATCTAAATGGAAATAATGTCTTATTACAAACAATAAGAAGACTTATTTATAGTAGGGATTCAGCCTACTCCCGTTAAACTAACTGGGTATCCATAGTCCATCAAGTGCTTCTAACTAGCAAGTGCATGTTGCAAGGATCTCAGTGATAACATACAACCCTAACTAATGTACCTTAATTTTTCCTAGATGGCACAAGAACTTAGAGTCATAATGAAGTACCATTTTTCCAATCTCAAATTTCTTATCCATTATGTTTTTGTCATGCCATTCTTTCTACCTAGCCTTTTCTTGCTTCCGACTCCAACGTGTTATGGCTCGTTGCTCATCCAGATGAATTATCTTCTCAATCCATTCTTCTAAATCTTGTTCATCAGCTAGACCTCCAGCGTGCGTAATACGTAAAGAAGGTAACATAAACTCCATAGGAAGAAAAAATTCTGTACCAAACACTAACTGAAATGGTGTGGCTTTGTTCAACCTTTTATATGTCATTCGATATGCCCAAATTACTGTAGATACTTTATCATCCCAATCCTTTCTTCTAACATCATAGATCTTTGTTAATTTATGGCCCAAAATTTTGTTGAAATCCTCAGCAGTCCCATTTTTCCTGAGGATGATAGTGTGTAGTCTTATGGTGTGCAATCATGAACTCCTCCAATAAAATTCTTATTATCTCATTAATAAAATGTGTGACCCTATCACTAGTCAAACTCAAAGGACATCCATACCTTGTAATAATATGTTCTCATAGAAACTGAGGTGTTGTAGCCATTTTAAAGTCCTTGGTAGGTGTTACTTCTGCCCACTGTTTAAGATAATCTGCGCAAGTTATAATATAGCATGATCCAGTTCTGTACACAGCTGGGGAAATAAGTCCTAAAAAATCTATATGTCATTTCTCAAATGGTTCTGCACTGTTAATAGGTCTAAGAGGCATTTCATCTCACTAACTTGGTCTTCTAAGATGTTGACAATGATCAAATGCCTTACAAAATTCCTTACAATATTTATAAAGGGTATCCCATCATAATCTAGCAAGGAGAACTTTGTGTGTTGTGGCATCACCTGTATAGTGGCCTCCTAAGATTCCACCATGAGCTTCTTCCATAATGCCCATGTGCTCATGTTCCAATACACAACAAGCACAATATTTCATCCCAGCCCATTTTGTACAAGTGACCACTAATTAACATATAAGGTGCAGTGCATTTAGCAAATTGTTTCTTCTCTAAGGATTTCATTCCTTCTGGTGCCATCACTGTGCATAAAAAGAGAGAAATTTCCTTTAGTTCTGATGGCATGCATTATGACCTAAATAATTGTGTATCTGGCATGCTATCCTCAATTGCACGTGGTTCTTTTCCTGACTATATTCTTGATAGATGGTCTAGTAAAAAATTACTTTTTCCTTGTTTTACCACAACTGTGAAATCAAACTCTTGAAATAGTAGCACCCATCAACATATGTGCCCTTGTAAAATAGGATTATTTACCAAATACTTCAATGCCATGTGATATGTATAAAAGATGAATGGTGTAGCTAGTACGTACTGACAAAATTTATGCAATGCATAGATCATAGACAAAGCTTCGCACTCTGTAGTTGTGTAATTTTTTTCTATAGGAGTCAACTTTCTACTAGAAAAATAGATAGGATGATCTACAATACCTTCTCCGGGTTAAGCCAACACCACGACCAATGTTCGTGTTAGAGGCATCAACATGTACATGGAATGGTTTATCCCACGAAGGAAAACACGGAATGGGTGCGGTAATAAGTTTCTCCTTCAATGTCTATAATGCACGCTGCTGCTATTCACCCTAGTAGAATGCACCTTTCTCTTTCAGTAACTCTTCTAACGGTGCAACAACTTTAGCATAGACTTTAATAAATTTTCTATAATTTAATTTTTGTCCCAAAAATCTACACACCTCACTTTGACTGGTAGGCTCCCTAAGTATACAATGACAACAACCTTCGCTGGGTCAACCAACAAACCCTCCTTGCAGATTATGTCCCCTAAAAGTATCCCAAATGGTGTAGTAAATATGCACTTCTTGATGTTCAAAGAGATACTAAATTGTCTACACCATTCAAACATCAAGCATAGATTGTCACAGTGGTCCTTAACTAATCCATACACCATCCAATTGTCTAAATATATGTATAATAAGTTGTGAATAAATTCTTTGAATTCTTGGATGACTATGCATGAAAATATAGCATGCACATTTTTCAGACCAAGAGGCATCACAGTATAGTTAAAGCTACCCCATTCAGTGGTAAATGTAGTCTTTTTCATTATCCTCCTATGCAATTCTAACATGATGATACTTAGAGAACCCATATGTAAAAGAATATATTTTACACCATGCAACTCCTTATAGTATTTCCTCAGTAAATGACGAAGGGAATGGATGTTTTACACATACAACATTCATCCCCTATAGTCCACACATATTCTAATTCATCCATCCTTCTTGATAATGATCACCATTAGACTAACCCATTCTGACTCATCAAGGGGCTTGATAATTCCAGATTTCAACATGTTATCAATCTCTTCTTTGATGTTTTCACACAAATTGGGGTTTATTCTATAAGGCCTATTTCTAACTGGTCATGCCCCCTCTTTAAGCTTTATCTTCATCTCCTCTAACAACACATGCACCCTTTAAGTTCATGGTACCCCCTAGGAAATAGGTCCTGGTAGTCCCTTAATAACTCAATGATTTTTTCAACTTCAGAGTTTGACCAATAATCTTCAATTATAAGCTTCTTTAGGCTCAATATATGTTCCAATATTCACTCACTTTGTCTTCATAGGTTCATGATAGGCATGTGTGGTCTTATTTTCACTTTCCAATACCTCATGCCTTCATGTTGATAGTTTACATCTAGATTATCTAATTCTTCATCATCTACTAAGTAGACCATTTTTTCCTTCTCTTTCTCAAGGGAAGTGTGTGGAAGTAATATTGCATTGGCCTCTAGTTCTTTATCAAGACACACTCCTGATTCCTCTTTATCTAATAATTCCTAGAGTATTTCTTCAGCCTTGGAACTATCCCCTATATTTAAGCACTTGATAACTTTCAATTCTTCTTCTACTAGAGGTTTTGTAGAGAAGAAGTCAAATGTCTGTGCCATTCCTACAACTAAAATATTCCAATTTCAAGTTTCTCTATGGAGTTCTGCATAGACATACCAAGCACGTGCACAACCTTGTAAAGTGTAATAAGACCAGCGCACCCATAGTGAAGGTGGTAAATCTTCCTTCCCTTATGTCCAGAGTCTCTCACAATTCTAAACATGGTACTTAACAAGTTGATCACCGTGATATCCACATATTTGTGTAGGTGCATTTATCCTAAAGAACCTAGTAGCAAGATCAATCCCAATTTCATTCCATTTGACTAGATTATCCCTGTGGACCACTCACCAGCGTGCTACTATTCCTTGTATTGTATATGCTATCATATTTCTCCTCTCCATTGGGTCTATCCATTTTTCTTCCATGGCACGTAGGAATATCATGGGATCCCCTTCTCCTATGTAACAAGGTGTTGAGTTGTTACCTATCCTCCTTACATAACGCGGTTTAGCGCCTTGAGAGAATATGCTCTTTACTTCTTGCCCTACCATCTCATAAGTGTTGTGAGCCCAATTATTAAAAGAAACACTTGTAGTATCACTAATAAGATTCACATCCTTCCACTAAATTAGTCCTTCTTTAGTTGGTTCAACCATCTCTGGATCTCGGATGACACGTACATAAATCCTATTCAAATATTCTTCACTTAAGGGCTCCACATAGGGTGCATATTTTCTATTTGTTAAATGGATAATGACCCTTTTCTCTTTATTTTCAAAATTGATATGTCCCTTTTTGAACTGGAGATCAACATTATTTTCATAGCACCAAGGATGCACTAATAAAGCTGGGAAGCTATCTGATTCTATCAGCGCTAAAAATTCAAAGTCTCCAGTGAACTTTTCTCCTTGTATGGTAATGGATGCATCTTTTAAAACTCCTATGGGAGTGACCTTAGTCTAATTAGCCATAAATAATACAATAGAGGTTGGCTGCAATAGGGGTCTCCCCATTTGTACCCATGCATCCAAAGTAAGAACATTGACTTCTACTCCTGTATTAATCAATATATTACTCAAAAACCACCCATCTAGAATAACATTCAAATTAATTTCCTTGTCATAACCTAGATATGAGGAAGGATATTTGCATGCATGATATTTCATCCGGTCTCAATACTTACACGTAGAGTGTTCCCTTTTAACCAAATCCCTAATAGTGGAATGATGTTCTCTTGGTGCAACATTTTACACAATTCTCTCAAATCATCTATATCAGTTTGGACTATCTCTGATGCTTTATTTTGCTCCTTCAAATATTGTATCTCACCCTGAAGATTCCTTATAACTTCCATGGTATCCTGATAAACCTCCTTCTAATAGGTAGGGCTTGGGTACCTTGCATGAATAATTTCATCCTTAGTGATGGAAGGTTTCTACTGTAATGCCTCCCTGACACGTGCTACCTCAACATGATTTGTGATCTTTACTTGTAGTGCCTCAGATTTTACTCCCATCTTAGGCATCCATTGATTGTCCACATCCTTTTGTATCCTAACCATCCCCTTAATTTTGTTTTATTTTTTATGTTGCTTACTTAGATGCTCATATAAGTCTGAGCACTCGCCATAGCTATGGTTCTTCCCATAGAAACAACATGAAATATTATGAGGAAATTCACGCCTATAGTGGTCAAGAGATCCACATGTATAACATGTTCCATGAGGAAACTCAATTTTTCCACCACCACGGCCTCATCCTCTGAATCCACCATGGTATCCTTGACCTATGCCACGTATGCCTTCAGAACACTCCTCATTCTAATTATAACACACCAGATTGTTCTCCCAATCATGATTCTCATTCTTTCCCTTAGAGTTATCTGAAACTTCTGTCTGTCGTACACCAATATCAATAACATCATTGATCTATCCAATCAGCTAGTAATCCTCTATGTCATGTGTTGTGGACCTGCAGATTTTACAGTAGCTTGAAACATTCTTCCCTATCATACGTTGCAATAACGGGAAAAATCTAACATCATGGTTTAAGTGGTATATCTCACAATCCATCAACAATGAGCGTACTATTCTACAAGGAAAACTATCCTTTGTGTGACCCTTTACTTTAAAATCTATACACCAAATTCCTAAGCGTGTTTCATGGGCTGAATTTGATGATAATTTATCTAGTTGTTTTTCCATAGCTGTAATATTTGCCTCTAAGAATGGGCTAACACTAGTGTTAATACTCCCAACTACCTCAGCACGTAAGGCTAATTCTAATGCCTCACACAGATCAGTATATGTATTATGTGACAACACCCTCCTAAATGGTGTAATAATTCCCCCAACAAACCATTATGCATGATGGCTTGCATGTATGTCATAAGAAATATTTTTTTAAAATGTTTTAAACCATGCATCATACTCTCTATCAGTTTTAGTAGTGCCCTACTTAATATCCTTGAGCGCACTTATATTCTTCTGCTCAAACTCAGGGATGTAGAAATATTTTAGGAATGTATCCTTTAAAGTTGTCTGATCCGGGTCAAACTTCCTATACCAACTATGTGCATTCCCTTGTAACATAGTAGCAAATTGGCTTTCCCTTCGCTTAGAAGTTGTGATTCCTTTTGCGTGCCATAATATTTCACACATATGCACATGTCCAGCAACATCTTCTGTGCCCCTATACTCTATAAGATGTAGAGACATTTCCTTATAAAATATTCTAGGGTTGGGGTGGACCATGTCCACCTGATCCAAAACCTCTAGTGTTTCCCCTACCCTAGAACCTCCAAATCCACCTGAACCAAAACTTCCCGTGCCTCCTGATCCCTATCCTGTATCTAGAATAGGTCTTGTATACATACTCCCTTGTGCTTTGATAGTAGAACTATATTGAATCCCTATGGTTTGTGAAGTAGTTTCACTTCCAGAAGTGAATCCAACATTCAGTGTGCTCATATTCTATGTGGATGAGGCACCTAAAAACACACCTCCAAATAGAAATGAAGCCATATGTCCTACCATTAATGTAATTTCTTTCTTACTCCCCAAACTTGCTTGTAGATTACTTTTCGTATTAGATACTATAAAACCAAGTGCAAGGGTTAGGTTAACAGGTGGATTCAGATGTACACCCATGGCCCACATCATCTCTACTATCATGCTTCCTTGTGAGGTTGAGGAGGGTTCCCTGTCATACTTTCCTAGATGGGGGAGTTTTGATTGCTCTGGCTCCACATCTTCTACATGAGCTCCAAATCCCTCATGAGCCATCTCTCTCCTCAAATCCATCTGTGTTGTAATATCACGTTGCTTCTCTATCTCCTTCTTGCGTACCTCATTATACTTAAGCTTCCTTTCCTCCCTTTACCTTTCTATCGCTAGGTCTTCCACCTTTCACCAATATTGTCCCTGCCCCCGCACATGGTGGGGTTTAGTTAGCCATTCGTTTACTATCTAGGTTGAAAGTTACCTTCAGGATCTTGATCACCAGTGGAATTCATTATAAGTAAGCTCCCTGTGGATGTCGTAATAAATGGAATTTAGATACCTCTAGACAAGAATAAGTGGAAATTGAGTATTCCAAGATATAACTATTCAAAATACCACAAATCCACATATCTACAGCTCGAGTCCAAACCATATTAGGATCATAAAGGGCTTGGAATTCTTCCTACATCTAGACAAGTGTGCAATACCTTCAATTCCACTTAGATGCTTAAGCAACCAGCCATTTGTATAGTTCTACTGGAAAGATAATGAAAAATCTCTCATATAAGTTATAGTACATATTTTGTTCCACCCAAGTGTGTGTGTTAAAATTAGATCCAATGTTGAACCATAGTGCATATTCTTCTTCTAGATCACGTATTGATTCTTCAATACTTGCTAAGGTCAACCAGTATGTCTTCATTGCCAACCATCCTGAAAACAACTAAAAAAGAGGTCCCAGAAATAGAACAAATGATGCAGCCTAGAATTCAGTGATACAAACCCACATAAATCCTATACGCACTGGAAAATCACTCAGCCTTGACTGAGCGCTCATCCGAAGTGCGTAAAGATACTAGGTCCCTCTTTAGGGTTGTTGTAGCTGGAGGTTAGCATGATGAAAACTTAACATATATAGTTCATTACTAACACATCATTCTACAAAGCATACCAAATCTATATCTAAGGAAAAAAATAACTAAGTACTAACCATGATGAGATCAAAAAGCATACTAGATTCAGATATTCATAGAACTAATACTTAGATTTATTCAATATCCTCCATTATATTCAACGCATAAAGTTACAGAAGCTTCATTACAATATCAGAAGTATGCATGTAGCAAAAGAACACTATATATCTCGATCTCATCACCTCTCTGTCAAAATTTCCTCTATTTTATAGCTATTACAAAGTATACTACATATATATAAGGGTGGGGACTTTCCCTTCACTGCTTATCCATTCCAAAAATAGGTCGCATGTTATTCTTAGCCATGGGCCTTTACAAAACTAACCATACATGTAATTACACCAATAGTAGACTACTACTAGCTAACTGATAGTAGCAGATCTATTTTTAGCCTGTTTCCATATAGAGTACTTTGTCTCCAATCCTCTGAAATTAACCAATGTGTGGCATTCACATCTCTACCTCGTTTGTGTGCTCTACACACCATCTCTAAAAATAGACGTTATGAGTGAAAACGGCTATGTCTCGAAAACTAAACTTTTGTTCCGTGCATGCATTCTTCCTATCCAGTCACACTTTTGCATATGACATGCTTTCATGTACGGACTTCTTGTGTCCTTTCTCTGTCAAGTGTTCTTTGATCAACACACACCATGTTTTAGTAGTTCCTGGAGTTGTTCCTTTACTTCAGTACTCTCCATATGGGATTGCTAATACAACTTGATTTTTGGTAGAGGGGACTCTGATAATAACTAAATCTTGTGCTCTACTTCTTGTTTTGGTGGAAAACCACTGGGAGCTTGAAACAATTCCTGAAAAAACTGAATAATACTATCCAAATCCTCTTTTCTATAGTTAGAAATCTATGAAACTCCTACCCCATCTTTTTTATCCTATAAAAAAAGTAAACAAAACTGATTATTATTCTCCTGAATAATTCATTTTTCTTGGTTAACACTCACCATAGTAACCCTTGTCTTATGATGGTGTGCTTGAATGTTGTATATTATCCCATCCTTGACCCATTTGTATTAGTTTCCCCTTCTCTTAAATATAGCATCCCTGATATACAAGTTAGGACTCCTGAAAACAACATTAAAAACATCAAGTGGAATAACGTCAGCTTCTAATACATCAATATAATGGAAATTTATCCCAAACTCGACCTTACATATTTTTTTAACCTAAATTTCAACACCCTTCTTCACCCAACCCAAAGGATAAGGGTGTGGATACTCATAAGTCTCAAGACCAAGCTTCTTTACAACTGCTTCATAAATCAAGTTAGACAAAGAACCGGTATCAACCAAAGCATTTACCTTAGTTTTATTGATTTGGAATAGTCTACTCATCTCCTCTTCCTGGCTGTCCATGTTGGTGGAAATACATCCAAGCCTCTCATCTACATCAAATTCAACTTATGTTTCCACCTCCCCTTCTGTCTTTACAACTGTCATGGACATCTTTGAGTCCTTGGTTCAGTTCTTCGAATGAAACTTCCAACATGTAGCATCAGTATGACCATTGATATCATAGTTCTTGAAAAAAATTGTAGGATACTTACAAGTATTTAAAGTAGTGGAAGATTTATTACCTTTGTTACTTGTTTTCCCATGTTCTTTATTTTTCTGATTTATTGACTTCTTTGCCCTTGGATCAGCTTATCCTTGCTTCTTTTCATCATCTATATAGTATATCTACACACATCCCTCATTGAGATATTTTGGCTTCATGGAGATGACTTTTTTTAAAGGTGACTGTGAAGTCCTCCCAAGTACTTAGTTAAAATATCCTCATCCTCCAAGTCCATTTTTAGTAACATGGCTTGCCTTCAAAATTTCATAGTATAATCCTACACAGTTTGACCATGGTCTTGTCTAAAATACTACTATTTAATCATTTGGTTAGTCTTGTGGCCAATAGGATAGAAGTTAGCTCTAAGTAATTCTTTAAATTCTTACCAAGATTTCACAATAGGACATTTCTTCTTGTCATAAGTGGCTAGATGTGTTTCCCACCAAACCAGAGCGTGTCTCTTCATTTTGAGACGTGCAAAGGTGATCTTATGTGCCTTAGTGAATTTATTGATGCTAAAGTATACTTCCAATTATTTCAACCATTTATCAAGAAATTCTGCATAGATATTTGTCCTTCAAAAAATTTAATTTCAACTTTAAAAGGAGCATGATCAGATTTTACCTTCTTTTTTTTTATTGAATTCTCTTCTTCACACTCTTCCCCATATTATTCCTTATCTTGGCTCCTTCGTATGCCAAATTTTTCTACTAATCCTCAAACCAATTATTCCATGTAGTCTTTATTAACATAAATCATTTTATGCAAATCTGAAAGTTATTCTTGTGTTATAAACATCCTATCCATCATGGTCTCCAACATCTCGATTCTACAGACCAAGTTGTCTTCCTCCATTTGTCCCCAAATTATTTGTTTCCACTTCCTTGCAGAAATATTTGGATCACAAGGTAAAACCTCTTTGCCTTTGGATCTTGTCACTTTCATATAAATCCAAGAATGAATACCATAGTCTTGGATACTTGTTAGCTTTGATACCAAATTTATTTGTAAAATATCTACTTTGGAATTCATTCAAAAAACCAAAATTATATTGTTTTTCTACTTTCAAATAGAAAATGACAATTGAGCTAGTGATTGAATTGTTTATGCCTTAGAACATAAATTTGCAAAGAGAAATGAATTAACACACACCCGTACGCCAGGGATTTCTATCCTGGAAACCTCTAGAGGAGGAAAACCAACTAGGAAGGGAAACCCATTCTTTCTTACCTTTTTACTTTATTGGCCAATTCACTTATTAGAGATACAAACTTTACAAAAAGTGAAAAAGGAAATCAAAAATGTCTCACACTTCCTCTGAACTACTTAACTACTCTATTCTCAAATGCTTTCTTCTACAAACTAAATTTCAACACTCTAGAACTCTTGCACTTATTACCATGAATTATTTTACTTCCCATAATCAAAAATCTCCTTCTTACATGTAATTATAGCCTTTCTCATGTCTTCATGTGTACTAGAGGATGTGAAAGGTCATGATGGAGGATAAAAGACACATGCAACCTTACTAATTCTAGGACTATTCATTTTGAATTTTATTTTCTATCTGAAAGTGACAGGATTGCCACCCAGTGTAGACTATTGGTCACAGGATTGTCACCTTGTCTGGGAGGTGTTTATAGGACCACCACCCTGGTTGGATGGTGGTTCTGTTAACATATAGACATAACCTCTATTTCTTCATTTTCCTTTTATGTTGTTGTCTGATCTGATGAAGTAGAGTTATTTTGGATCCATGTTAGATTAGGTATTTACCTTATCTCATGTTCACCTAGGTAATTTATTTAACTTTATTGTATTTATCCTCACCCACTTATGTTTGTGGATATTTATTTTATATTATTTAGATATTAGGAGATATTATCTAGTTGTTAGGTATAGTTCTTTCCTTGATCTATGGTATTGAATAGATCCTTGATGTATAGTTCTCTCATAAATCTATGGTCTTGACTAGTTATTTCCTTGATTTATGGATTGATCTATGATCTTGACTAGTTATTCAATTGTTATTCCTTTCCTATATAAGCAAGGCCCATTCTCATTGTATTTCATTGAGTTCAATATTAATATATGATATTGTTTCTCATTTGTTTTGCAAAGGTTTTATGTAAAGTTTTTTGGAGAATTGCTTTCATATTATAGATCATGGTGTTTGATTAACATATATGTTCTTGGCTTGGTACGATCTGGTTATCATTCCTTTTAATCCCTATGGATCATATTGATGCCTTACGCTTACTGAATTATGATTTATTAGAAAAATAAACTGAAAGGGAGAAGGATATACCGTGGATAACAAAAAAGACCAAATTATTCTTTAGGTTCAATGGTAAATAAGATAGATAACAATCTGACATCCCTTAGTGATACAAAAAGATAGAAAGATGTTGGAAGTGATTGGTAAAGTGTGAATATGATCAACCAAGGTAAACAACTTAAAATAATAAATACCAATCAACAAAGGGTTTCTCGATTGTTGAACTTTCATGATGACATACTTTAGAGCTTGAATCCAATGTGAAACAAAACCCACAAAGGGGAAATCAAAGTAGTTAGAGAAGAGAACTATCTACTACATCAACAAGGATTCTAAAGGCCAATCAGGCTAGAAATATATTTCTAAAAAATTCATATTCAAAAATAGAAAAAATATATACAATAGCGTTATCTCTTCTCCACTTACAACTTTAGGAAAATTGGTGGAAATAATGTTTGAGTAAAAGGTAGATTGTCAGGATGAGTTAAATAAGAAAGAATTGATGTAATTTCTAGCAAGATGTAGAACAACACTATGATGCCAAAAACAATTAAAGAAAAGGAACAGGAAAATATCAGGATGATATCTGGTAAGTTAATTAGGACTACATGTTGTTGTTTTAAGTTTGATATAGTAGAGTTCCTTGAATTTAGTGATTAACTAAATCAGAAATTGAAATCTGATTTCTTCATTATTGAAAAAGAAAATTATTTTAAAGTGTAAACCTATGTTTGTTAATGCAATATATAAATTGCTTAAAGATTCAAAAAGAAATTGGAGATTATCAGTGAGTTCATAAAAAATACTCAAGAAATAGTGAATAAAATGGAGTGTTCTAATGTAATTCAATATTTTTTGCTGATAAGGACTACAAATACCTGGAGGGTATGTGGAAAACAACAAGCCAAATGGAAAAGAGGAATATTTTGAATGATTTGAGTAATCATGGAAAAAAAATAGGATTAAGATATCCGAAAGGTGAAATCCATTGATGTTATTGGATGATATCAGTTGGAAAAGAAATATCACTAGGTGCATTTTAAATAAAAATAGGAATTGAACAAGGAAAATGCCTAGAAAAACAAGTGAGTAATGAAGCAAAACATCTTAGGAAGACTTGAGTGAAATTGAAACAATGTTTTCCATTCTTGTTTGTGTGATATATCACTTTTTCTTTACCATATTTCATACATATTGAATAATATTACATTTTATCATATTTTTGTCTGTGTGACAATGTTTACTACTTGAAAGGATATAAAAGTCGATAAATTTGAATTTCAGATCTAAAAATTGTAAGTTTTTCGATGAAATATTGACTGATCTTCAAAAAAATTAGAAATAATTATTTATTTGAATGATTGATTGTGATTAATGAGTAAAAATCATCCGGATAATGATTCATTAAGGGGGGAAGTATGTCACACCCCACAAAATTAGTTATTAATCTTGAGAAAAGATAAGTTATTAACTGGTAATTTCATTACTTAACATTCTATGATTATTCTATATGTGCTAAGGTTTAGAGACATTAAGGTAATAGGTCTTAGATAGACCCCATGACATAGTATTGAATGATTATGATACTTACTTATGATCATACTCAAAAAAGGTTATATGGTTGGGTTTCACAGTATCACACATTAATCATATTACTTCTTCCAGTTAATGATACCATTATGCTTCACTGTACATGATTCTTCCATTAACAACACGTACAGGAAAAACTAACATATAAAAGGATTGTAATAGTATGATTATATGTAATAAGACCATGTATATAATCTAGATTCCACCTTTGGCCTCAAATGGGTGACTAAAGTGGAAGAAACATTTTTGGACCATATGAATTCAGTTGTGTATATAATGTATGTGAGGGGTCATTGACCCAACACGATATACATGTGATACTTAACCTTGATTTTATTCATACCTTACAATGTTACAATGTTATATACCACTAAGGTAGCCTATCCAATAGGTGGGTAGTATTTGTTTACAAGAAAATGAGTTTGAGCGAATAAACTCATTTAATAATTTATTTTGATGGGATAATATGTGGATATTATAGAGCCAAACTTAATAAAGTTCGGAATAGGAAAAATAAAGCTTAACATGAGATACAAATGGGTCCTAATTTAATTCTTCAAACATTTAAACTTGTGTTTAATTAATTAATTTAATTAAGATACATTAGTACCCCCCCTTCATGGATGTTCAAATGGAAGTATCAATGTGGGCATTAAATTGACTCTACTCACCAATTCATGTTAGAATTTGAGGATTCTAATAAATACATATTCAATCAACTTACATATTATATAATGGTACAATAAATATTTAAATAAACATTACATAATAACATAGGTAAATAAATAAATACTTATAGTACATAAATAACACAAGTGACACAATATTTATAGTGGAAAACACCAATAGGGTAAAAACCACTTTGAAATTAACCTTTTACTTTAGAAAACTTATTTTACATCTAGTAAGATCACATCCTCCTTTGAATCCCTATTTACCAAGGGTAAAACCAAATCACTTGATTTACACACCTTGAATATATTTCCTAAATATATCAAATGAGGACCTAAAGTACTTTTTATATAAGGTGATTGAGTATGTCTACTGACTCACCTTTTCAACCTAAAATGGTTGACACATATACCTAGGTGAGTGTATTTAATAAATAGAAACATAAATGATTCACATTATTAAATACTTACCTAATGTATATTACTTAGGTATGGATATTTAATAATAGAAAAATAATTCAGATTATTAAATATTTAACCTATATAACATTGATGGACCCATATTAATCAAGGGTTGGCCAGACCACTTAATCATTATGTTTCAACACTCCCCCTTAATGTTAAGTGGGATACCATATGCCAATAGATTAGCTTCCCATGGTAAACTATAGGATTTACAATCCTTAAACCATAAAAGTTTTAGGAGAGAAAATCGGGTGAAGGAATTATAACACCTTCATCACACTCAAGTTACCTTTTGGTACAAAAGGATTTGGAATCACAAATATCATCCCATGATCTGTGGCTAAGTATGATTTGTGATTTTTACATATTCTCACATGTTCTTATAAAAGGTTATCGAACCCAAGAATATAGGATCCTTTTATAACCAAGGACCTCCTTAATAATATGCTTATACTAGATGTTTACAGTAAACTCAATAACACTAAAGAGTTTACTGAAGACTACCTCTAAGATATTTCTAGACTTATTTCTTAAAAATAATCCGAGGAGGTATACAGGCCCGAAGGTATTTTTACACTTTCCTGAAGGTCTTTTTTACACATTCCCAAAGGTATTTTACAAATTCCCCAAGGTATTTTTACAAAAACCAAGTTCCATTAGGAGGTGACATTGTCATGCACACTCTCCCTCAATGAAAACTCTGAAAATCCAATATTTTCATGAAAGTGACAAAATTTTGTAGCACTCGGGGGATTTGTGAAGATATAGGTAACATGCTCTTTTGTCAGCACGAACTTGAGATCTATCACACCACTTAGCACCTTCTCACAGATGAAGTGTATATGTATTTCAATGTGCTTCATCATATAATGTTGTACTAGATTATGTGTAAGAGTTTTGGTGCTTTGGTTTTCATAGAACAAAGGAACACTTCGTGGATCCTTCATCTTTATCTCATTGGAAAACCTCTTTAGCCATAGAGCCTCTTTTTCATCTTCCATCGCACTTGTATACTCAACTTATTTTGAAGAGATAAAAATAGTTGGTTGTTTTTTCTACATGAAGTAATGACACCTGCACAAAATTTAACACATAACTAGAAGTAGTCTTTCTATCCAATACATCACCAACATGATTAGAATCACAATATCCATCTAAGTTAGTATTTTCATTATTATTATAATGCAACTCATAATTGATTGTGCCTTTAATATATCTAAGAATTGTTTTTGTAAGATTCCAATGATCTCTATAAGGTTCTTGCATAAACCTAGAAGAAATTCTGACTACATAAGAAATATCTAGTCTGGTGATAGTTACATAAATAAAACTACCAACTAACTTCCTATATAAAGTAGGATCAATTTTTTCACATGCAGGTTTAGGATCAATTTTTTAGTCCAACTTCCATAGGAGTAGAAATTGGTTTACAATAAATCATGGTAAACATTTTAGTACATTGTTTGAATACTATGATTGAGAAAAAACTATAGAATTTTTATCTTGAAATACAACCATGCCAAGAAAATGATGTAAGATACCTAAATCCGTCTTTTCAAATTATTGTTTCAATTTTTTTCTAATTCTATAAATTAAAACAGGATTATTGCCAGTCATAAGCAAATCATCAACATATATAAAAAAAATGATAATATATGATCCTTATTTCTTAATGAATATATCTTTGTTAGAAGAACAATTAACAAATTCTAACTGTTTAAAGAAAGAATTAATTTTTGCGTATCGAGCTCTAGGAGCTTTCTTTAAATAATACAAGGATTTTTTCAATTTACAAACATAGATTTCTTTACTAGTTTCTTAAAATCCTATAGGTTGAGAAATTTAAAGTTATTCTTTTAAATAACTATTCAAAAAGGCATTTTTCACATCCATTTGGTGGATTTCCCACCCAAAGTGAGTGGCAATTGCAAATAAGGTCCTAACAGTACTCATTTTAGCTAGAGGGATAAATGTCTCAACATAATCAATACTAGGTTTTTGAGTGAAACCTCTAACAACAAGTTTATCTTTATGTTTTTAAATACTACCATCTAGGTTATATTTTACTTTGTATAACCACCTAGTCCCTATAACAATTATTTTCTCTGGAGATGGAACCATGTCCCAGGTTTGATTTTGCATTAGGGCATTATATTTAGCTTGTATTGCATTGATCCACTTCTCATCCTGAGAATCTTCTTCAAAGATTTGTGGCTCAGGTTCACACAAGGTCATTAATGCATGGTATTTATGATGGCTTCTATTCATTTTCCTAAGATCAATATGATTAGAACTTTCTAACACAGATTGAGCCCATTCTGGTTTCTTAATTAGGGAGTTAGGAGATTCAGAAGCATATATAATATCAACAAAAGAAACATCATCATGACCATTTACTATATTATCATTATGAGAATCATAACCATCATTAGAAATATTGACAGAGTTAAGAACATATTTACCATAATAAGATGAAAAAAAGTATTTTTCCAAAACCACCACATTTTGGTTTTCAGTTACTTCCCTTTTTGCAGGGTCATAAATCCTTAGACCTGTTATGCTAATATCATATCCAATCAAAACACAATAAAAAGAAGTCATATCAAGTTTCTTTCTTTTTCTTTTTAGTAATTTATAAAGAAGTAGGATTACCAAAAACTCTTAGCTGAGAAGTATAAGTGTTTTTATTTGACCATTTTTATAAAGGATTTGAAAGATGAATAGCTTTGGTGGGAATCCTATTTAGAATGTAGACTGTTGTTCTCGTTGCTTCTACCCACAAAAATTTTGGAAGACCAACAGAATGAAGCATAATGTGAGCCATATCTAAAATAGTCCTATTATTATGTTCTACAACACTATTAGATTGGGGAGAATGAGGATAAGTTAATTCCGTTTTTATACCAAAATCAATACAAATTTTTTCAAATCCTTTGTTAACATAATCACCCCCATTATCTATTCTATCTCTTAATTTTATAATTTGAAGAGTTTTCAACAGATGTTTTAAATTCCTTAAATTTCCCAAGTACATCAGATTTAGTTTTAATAAAATATGACCAAATCATCCTGTTGAAATCATCAATGAAAGTCATAGAATATAAAGAATAATTTAATGAAGCTACTTCAAAAGGTACTATAACATCACTATGAATTAGTTCTAGTGGGGAAGAGGAAATCTCTTCAAAATGTGATTGAAATGGTTTAATACTTTGTTTTATGATTAAACACCATTCACACGCATCATGAGAAGAAGAAAACATAGAAAAACCTTTCACAAGATTATATCTAGTAATTTCATATAAACTTCGATAATTAACATGTCCTAATATTTCATGCCATAGTTTTGAATTATTCAAACTTTAAGAAACAAAATAGGATGCAGAAGAGAAATCATCAAAAATAATCAAACCATTTCTTTGAATTCCTTCAGGTATTATATTATCATTATTATCCTTGATATACCAAGTATCTTTCAAAATTTGAATAACCAAATCTTCATGAGTTAATTGATAACATGATAAAAGGTTATCTTTGAGTTTAGGAACAAATAAAACATTATTTAACACCATTAGAAAATTTTAGTTTTCCTTTCTCTATTGCTTCTAGAGATGACTTATCACTAAGATAAACATGTTTATTGATTTTCACAACATCAAATAAAGAATTTGAAACATCAGTCATATAATTTTATGCTCATGAATCTAGAATATATTCAAACAATTGTTTGACAACTGGTGGGAGAAACCTCATATCTAGAAACAACTATCTAGATTTTCATTGACATAAGTTTTGATTTGACCCTAATCTTCCAAATGTTGTAGTTGGTTCCATTCAGGATTTAGGTTTTGTCAAGACAGAAATAGTTAGACACCATTGTTTACCTGAACCCATAAAACACACCCCATTATAATATACAATGTACCACCGAGTTAGATACATATTTATTTAAAAAATAGCACTTTTAATATAATAATATCTAATTTTTATATATCTACATAAACTATTTAATCATAACTAATTATGTCATTATAATACATATTAATTAACCTCCCATGATCAATATAATAACCCGCAATATAAAGGGCTTTGCATTATACCCCAGAATTACAAAAAAAATTCTGACCATATAGAAGTGAAGAAGAAACCCCTAAGAATGAAAAACAACTTGAAATTTTGGGAAAACAAGAATGTAGAAAAGATCTGACAAACTTAAATTTGACATCTAAATGATCGTTATTACGACTTATTTTTGGTCTATCGTGACGGTCATTTGACCGTAAATTTTAACATAGTGAAAGTTTTCTGGAACCTTCAATCTTGAATTTGACATCTAAATGAATGTCATACTGCTTTATGTTTGGTCTTCCGTGATGGTCATTTGACCGTCAAATTTAATTGAGTTAAAACTTGTGTTTTTCCAGAATGTGAAATTCCAAAATTTCTTCTTCTGTATAATATTAGGGAAGTTATATTTTAATACATTATATTAACCTATTATAATTTATAATGTAAAAATATATTCACTTTTTAAAAAGAGGTATATATTTTATATAATGTAAATAGAAAACAACATATAGTCTATAAAAAAATATAAACTATAGTATATATATATACTTTAAAAAAAACACATATAACCATTATCACGGGGGACCCTCATGGAAAAATATTTAAAACATTTACTAGGCCATGTATTTTTAAATTCTACATAAACCTTAGAATTTATAGAGGAGACAACATTTTCAAGCTTCCAATGAAAAAAATTCAAATCCTATTTTGATGGAGCTTTGTGGCCTCCTTCATTTACCTTTGACAATATTCAACCTACACATATTAAAACTATAGAAAAAATATTTCAAATATTTTACCCTTACCTATACACACGTTTTCACGGAAGGTAAGAAATTTCCAAATTTTCCACCTGTGAATTCACCTTGATTCTTCACAAAGTAAAAATTTTAGGTTGCACAATGGAAATAAGGGGTTGGTTATTTTAAATACCCTTCCACATTGGTTGAAAAAACCCGTACAAATTAAATAAATACAATACAAAACATTTGATCTTAATTAATTTAATTTACCTAGCTTTATTACCATGTTAGACTTTGATGATTCTAATAAATATGGATTTAATCAAATTACATATTATATAATGTTAAAATAAATATTTAAATAAATATTACATCATAACATAAGTAAATAAAGAAATACTTATAGGAAATAAATAACACAGGTGACAAAATATTTATAGTGGAAAACCCCAATAGGGTAAAGAACACTTTGAAATTAACCTTTTACTTCAAAGAACTTATTTTACATCTAGTAATATCACCTCCTCCTTTGAAACCATATTTACCAAGGGTAAAACCAAATCACTTGATTTTCACACCTTTGATATATTTCTCAAATATATCTAATAAGGACCTAAAGTCCTTTTTATATAAGGTGATCAGGTATGTCTCCCAACCCACTTTTTCGACCTAAAATGATTGACACATATATCTAGGTGATTGTATTTAATAAATACAAACATAAATGATTCACATTATTAAATACTTACCTAATGTATATTACCTAGGTATGAATATTTAATAATGGAAAATTATTTCATATTATTAAATATTTAACTTAAATAATAGTGATAGACCCATATTAATTAAGGGTTAGTCATACCACTTAATCATTATATTCATGGATGTTCAAATGGAAGTATCAATGGGGGAGTTAAATTAACTCCACTGACCAATTCATTGGGGAGATAGCCAGTTCAGAGCTTAGCTAACTATTGAATATCTAACAGTTAGTATTATTGATGTATAAGTTTATAAGAAATGGTAAATTTTGAATGGCGTAGTCGTATGGTAAAATCTGGTGGTATTTTCACTATTATCCATGCATTAATGTTACTTAATGTTCACCCATGTATCTTGGGGCATACAATAGGTGGTTGGAAAAAAATGTAGTGGTTTGTGGTTTTGTTGTTCATTTGATGGTATCGATCTTCTCGTAGCTCTGCATGTGATTGTTGGTTTTGTGGAGATTCAGTTAAAACTTGAGTCCACCTTTTAGAAACTCAACATGCAAAGTGTTGTTTGATAACATTATTTTTTGATCAGGTTGTTCTGTAACATTATATTTCTTTGTCGATGCTATAAAGAGATGAGAAGCTGAAAAGAAAAGGTTCGAATGCATTAAAATGTTTGTTTGTGATAGCACTTTCTGGAAGGAATGAGAAGAAGAAGTAAATCAAGTTCCATCATAGGCATGATATGATCTATCACTCCCTTAGCCATTTATTCCATTTATTATTTAAAAATAAATAAATTATTGCAGTAGATTTGTGTTTGATCTTTAGGTTTTTAGGTTGCAATGTTAATCTTGTGCTAGGTATCATCATTTTATTCATTTGACCTTTGAGTCGTATGAAATTTCTGTAAGGTATTACAATGTCTTCTAATGTTGTTTCTTGTGCCATTTTTATCGGGTGTGTGCATGAATAACCCAAAAAAGTTGGATGTCGGTTCTTATAAGAAAATAAATATGTTAAATTGAATCATTATATTCAAGAGTATAACTTTGGGTATTAACGTAGGTCTCTATGTTGAATATAATCTGCCTATAAATCTCTCATAAGGTTATTATACTAACTGCAATTGTGAAATTAGTTAACATTTTTAGTCTATTTTCATAATAAACCTCCCACACAATATGTCAATTATACATTATTCTAAACCCTTTAAGTGGTAGAGGTGGCCTTTGATGTATTCTCAGTTGTAGGTGTATATATCGATTCAGTATAATTCGATATGGAAATTCTTTAACCCTTTATTAGAATTTGAATGGCCTTTGGTACTCATTTATCTTGATGACATTTTATCTATTTGGTGAGGGAACAAGCCTCTACAAGGATAATGGGATCTTCATGTGTTGCATTTACATTATGTCTATGCTATAATGCCATTTTGACATTTTAAACTATTAATAAAGGGCTTTACACTTATTAGCTGGAATCGAATAAGGGATACATGGAAGTCTTAAGTTTTCCAATTCTCAAGTTTATCTCATAAGGTCAAATCAACCAAGAAAAGATAATGATATGTCGTGTGGTTAATAATGTGCATGATGTAAATATTTGTTTTACCAGTTTGATAGGTTTCAGTCTTGGGGTATTAGACGTTAGTGGTTGTACCTCCTTTTTAAGTCATACATTTAAGTGTTATGGGTGGGGTGAGTTGTCAACCTGATCTTTATCTTGAATTTTGGAATTTGAAAAAAATAAGGTAACTGTTAGCTACCTTGAAGTTGTGGTGTAGTCCTTTCAAATAGATAGCTGAGAGTTCATTGTGAAGGCATTATGTGGTATGGGTTTTGGTTGTATATGAACCAAAGTAATTGATAAATTACATTAAGTTATAGGATCCTAACCTATGTATGCGACTTAATTAAATACCTACCAAAATATTCAAAATGACAGTTAGCTTATATCATAGATGAAAAGGATTTAAGACCAAAACACCTGATATTTTGGATAAGACAATTGTCTGAATGTGACCACGGAAAGCAATGAATTGTGTTGATAATGGTATTATATTTTTGGGACTGGTACCTGGCTCAGTTAGGGAAAATAAGGATTCCCTTAGTAAAATTTATTAACCATATCAATATGAGGTACCTAAGGATAATATTGTAAACTTATTATCCGGTGAAGAGTAAATTGTGAATGGATAGTAATACTTGATTTTGTATTACCTATACTAGTAAAGGTTGATTGCTGCAAGTGAAACCTATATGGATCTATTGTGCTATCTTGATTTTTTATTTATGATAATGAACTTAAGACATTGAATGAATTATTATGATTTTATGTTTTGATTTGTAGAATTTGTTTGTTTAATGGTTTTCATAAGTTCCAATTAATTCCATAATTTATATAGTTCTAATATTAAATGAAATAAGTTGTTAATTGGGAAATAGTTCATATCATGCTAGCTCAAATTGGACTGACCATGTAGGATGTTATTTTACTTTACCATTTCTAGTTGTAGGTTCTATGATATACCACAAAAGAGGCTAAACATCGGGATATCATTGTATCTGGTTGATTGGTTCTTGTTTGATTGTAAATGAATTCAAGTTGTCATATTAGAAATTGAGCCTATGGTAAATGTGGTAATTTTTATGGGTCAGTTGTGGCTTAGTTGCATTAAGCACCAATTATTGATATGAAAAAAATGATGGAGCGGGATTATAAAAAAAATATTCAAGGCAAGAAATATACTTCTGTTGTATTTTATTGGTTATAAAATTTTATCTTGAAAATGAGAAACAAAAAGGGGATATCAGTACCTCCTATTTATGTGAGAGGTTCCCTTATTGAACACAAAAGAGAAAAACCAAAACACTTATTTACAATATAAACATTTGTTTAATATTTTGGTAAAATATTTTGATATTCAAGATGCCTTGAGTCAAATATTTCCAATACAAAAGAAAGGAAAATAGAGGAACTAGTATTAATAAAATTAAGATAGAAGAGCACTTCCAGACACATAGATTGTAGAATGATATCTTACTGATGCTTGATAAAATAAAAATATTTAAATCTACGCATATAAAAACACATAACATGCATGTATTAGACACAAAGTTTTGGATACAAGATCAACTAAAAGACACAAAGTTCTTTCTTAAATATGCATAGCTTCATATGAATTAGACAAGGAATAGAAAGAGATAAGGCATGACAGAGAATGAAACTTCTTCTATATTGATTTATATTTCAATGTTCTTTTTACACCCAGGATGTCAAAATCCCATCCCTTACAATGAAAAGAAAAGTTCCTTAAATAACCCAAAAATGGTTACAAAAGAGCCTTTTCAATTTCCTTTCCAATTTATGCATTTTCCAAGAATTATTTATTGGCATCTGTGATAGCTTCCTGTAATGTGCAAATTTTTTTCATCTTCTCTTTATATATAGTGTCTTGTCTGAACAAATCTTCTTTAACAACATTCTTGAATTGAGACTTGATTTCATGGATGGTGAATTTATCATTTGAATTCTCCTTGAAGATTTGGTA
Organism: Taxus chinensis; assembly: GCA_019776745.2. Classification (NCBI taxonomy): domain Eukaryota; kingdom Viridiplantae; phylum Streptophyta; class Pinopsida; order Cupressales; family Taxaceae; genus Taxus; species Taxus chinensis. Next base: position 532,802,986 of record CM034153.1, on the reverse strand, counting down.
GTGAATATCCTGGAAGGATGACATGACACAAGATTTAAAAGCTTCTCCTTTTTGTAACATGTTTTTGAGTTATCAAATATCCTCTTGAAGAACCTTTGTCTTCCACTAAATGCTAAAAACCCACTTCTTAGACAAATTCAACTTTACATCATCAAATACCTTATTTTCCAAAAGGATTTGTACATTTTTTTCACTCATTAGTCTAAGATCCTAAATACATTCACTCCAAAGTTTCAATTCCCTATCCAAACCACTAAGTGTTGTGGTGAACATTAAACGAATCTTAGCAATTTTTTCATATGCCTTGGATGTTTCCGTAATGAAATTCAAACCTATGATTATAAAGTCATCAACCATGGCTTTCATTTCCTTCCCATAAGTGACATGCTTATGAATATCTTTAATGGCTTGAACCTCGTGATTAGACAAAATGGTAGGTGGTGGGATGGAAGCTAGGGGATTGGGTCAAGTACTTTATCTTCTGCCAATAAATATTTGATGAAACTTGACAAAGTATTATTTTGCTTCTCTAACTGCTCCTCTTTCTACTTCCATTTTTCAAATCTTTCAATCAATTTAGAAATTATTTCCCTCAAGTTATATACCTCACCAAGAGAAATTCCTATTAAATCCAGATCACCCACAAATAGGTCCTTTTCATCATTGTCAAGCTTGGGTCATGCAATCTCCATGAATTGCTATCCTTGGGAGTATGAAACCAATGTAGAGGTGACCTTATCCTTTTTAGTTGGAGGAGGGGGAGTAGTACAAAGAATTTTTTCCACTACATCAAACTTAGGAGAAACAATACTTAAAGTGGCCTTCCTTTTATTGCTTTCTAGCAATGGTTGTACCCAAGAAAATGAAGAACTAGAAGTGGAAGGAGCAATGGGCCCAAATATAGATGCACTCATCACACTTAGAGTTTTTACAATAGTCATTCTAACATAGAGATCTCAGCTTGGGTTATGGGATCTTCCTTAGTAGATGTTCCCATAGATTCTGAAACTTGTTTATTTGCTTGATCCTCCTTCACATTGCTTTCTACATGGATATTCTCCTCTAGATTTTATTTCTCTTTTCATTCACTGTAATCATCACCAAGTTCCACAATTTCTTCCTCATATGGTATTTTTTAAATTTTCTTAGCAGAGGGTAGCCTCTCACTGTCCTGAATAACCTCCTCTACCTTATCATCCTTGTTAGCTTTTCCCTTCTTTGTGTACACCAAAGTTGAAGATTTTAGTTGAGAAGGAATAGATTTTTCATGTGCTTTAGGATATGATTAAGGTATTTATTTCTAAGGGGTAGAGGTAACTTGAGAAGTAGACCTGTATTTTCTTTCCCTAATCATTTTAATTTTCCTGTAAAACCAAATCCTAGTTCTCACCGAGACAGGGTTGTTGATCTCCCTCAAATCATCTCTCTTCTTAACAAACCAATCAGTGGTTTCAATATGGGTGTGCTTGATTAACCTCTCATACTCAAAAAACTGCAGTTCTTCATCATCATCCTCAAACTTTTTAGGAACATTAAATATACCAAAATCCTCATTTTTTTGCGGAGACAATCTTCCATAGTACCTTCTCCAAGCCTCATAATCATCAAAACAATCTACCCAGTAGTCTTCAATATCAACAAGATGTTGATAACCCATTCTGAATTTGGTGGCAATGAACTCCTTAATATCAAAGAAAGTTCTAGGTGTATAATAGTGAAGGGTAAGAGGGGAAATTGCTATGTCAATATTCTGAGCATCTAAAGTAGTATTTCAAGTGTAATTACCCAATGTGATTGAGAAATGAATACCTGCAATATTTTTATCTCTGCATTTTATATGTATCTTATCCAACTGTCTACATATCTCAAGTACAACCATCTTATCATTGCAGTACATAGGGAGTTTTAGGGGTTGTCCCTCAAATCTAGCCAACCGTATATATGAGAATTTCCAGAATTAAGTGAAAATGTTTCCATAGACATTAATAAGTTGTTTTGCTTCATTTGAAAAATCTCCTAGTGGTATCTCCTTCCAACAATATGAAAATATACATAGTGAATGCATCATTCACCCTCCCTAAATGATGGTTACTAACATTCAAGGTTAATTATGGATGATACACATAGATAGGTGCATCCTTCTTGTCTTCCATAGGGGAGAAACCTAAAAATTCTATATAATCTGTAATAGTATACATCAAATAGGAGGTCATGTAGAAGGTGTGATTCCTTTGACCATCTACCAATTGTTCACTTAGGCTATCACAAATTATCCCTACCTAGTTCAAGCTTTTCTTACCATCACATATAATATTGATATAGGGGAACATCCAATAATGAAACTCATTAGTAGAGGGAATTCCCATTATCTTGGAAAGGAGAGAGATAACACATGACAATTCTTCATGGAAATCAACTCTGTACATTGTTTTGGGTAACCTTGTGGTTACTTTCTTCGGGTTCTCAAACCAAGACTTGGCCACTCTACTCTTATATCCTTCGCTGTCTTAATCAAAAATAAGTTGTTCTTGGTCCCTGATACAAATTTTCAATCCTTCAATCATGGGAATCCTAAAATAAGTGCTAATTAAATCTTCATTGAGTTAAGCCACCACCTATCCTTGAGGGTCAACAATTTCCTTTGTCTCTAGGTTAAAACTGGAACTGCAAGCTAGCACTATGTCGGCACATTGGACAGAAATTGGAAAGCCTCCTACCTCTACGATTCCACCCTCCTTAATTAGTTGAGTGATAAGAGAAGGGTTTTGAAAATTAATGCATGCCCATAAATCATCCAAATCAAGGTATTGAGCCTCAATATCACCTATATCTGGTATAGTCATTTCCAAAGAAGATAGGTGTTCATATCCCTTGAAACTGATCTTCATTTTATGGTAGGAGAAGAAGGTCTCTATGAGATAAATTTCCTTACTTCCTTGAGTAATGATTTGATGATTCATAACTTCTCTAATACCTGTTAATTTTGAAAATAATGGAGTAGGACTTGACCATGACTACAAATAGTGGAGAGAGGGTACCTGAAAATAATTTAGAAAATACAAGTGAGATGGTAAAAATGACCAATTACCATGAATATTTATGTGCATACAAACTCAAGTAGGTCATTGAGGTGAAATAAATGAGGTAATAAATACTCTATGCCAACCTAAGATAATGAAAATCGAAAAAGGTGTAACAAATGTGCACAACTAGCCCATGGGACACTAGAACATCTGGGACGCATGGAGTTGAAATAGCCGATTTGAATAGGTAGCAAAAAAAGTGGAGAAAATGTGCACAAATGGCTCAAGGGACAATAGGATACATGGGATGTGTGGAACTGAAAAATCTATAGTGAATGAAAATTCGCAAAAGCATTCTTGCGGAGAAATGGAGGTTAGGGGGCACTCGGGACATCTAGGACATGAAAAGCCAAAACACCCGCAACACACTAAAATTAGATAAGTCTGAAACATTTAACCTAGACATTCCTTAGGACATCAGGACACGATTTCCCCAAAAATCCAAAAATACTGAAAAGAAGGAAAAGAAAGGTCATGCAGGAAAAATGGAAAATCAGGGAACTGACGGCCCATAGGAACTTAGGACACGAGGGATAGAAAAACCCAAAATACCTACATAACAAAGCAAGGGCCTCAAAACTCAAAATTTTGAAAAATGAATAACTTTTTGAAATTAGCTCTTTCTTAGGGGACCCTTACAAGGGCATTTTGATAGTCATCTTACCTGAAAATTTTAAAAGTGTAGAAGAAAATTCACAACCCTTGGGCAGGTGACAACATATCCAAAGGAATTAATATGATTTAATGCTTAAGATATATTATTATTGTTAAATTACCTCTATGAATATATATTCCAGACAAAAAAATGTGATCCATAATAAAATACTTTGACTATTGTGAAGACTTAAGTGTAATGAGTGCATATGGTTATCTTCTAAAGACTCTAATTGATTGTTATTTGTTATTATAAAGAGGATTAGTTAATGATTTTTCTATTATGATAAGTTTCATATGACTATTGGCCATGGGATAGTTCATTCTCTTGTAAGGGGGAAACAATAGTTAAGGAAAATATTTTTATTTGGTATACTTGCATGGAAAACATTCACTTTCTTTGTGAAATCTTGTTGTCTATGAATCAAGTCTTAAGTTATTATCACCTAGAAGGGAAAAAACATAAAATTATTGCCCAGGTGAATCCATGGGTTTGCTTTTATGAATCAATGAATTATAAAGAATTAAGGTTTATACTTGATATGATATGCCTCTATGAAAAAATGTGTAAGTGGTTATAGAGGCACTAAGTGTATAATTTGTGAATATATATATATATATATATATATATATATATATATATATATATATAATCCTAAAACGAAAGAATGGATTAATTTAATTTGGAACGGTGTTGATGGGATATGTTACCTAATAGCAAGATGAAATTTTGTTGACTATATATATATATAATTTATATATTAGTTTGTTAAAATTCTTAAGGTTGCAACTTGAACATAAGTATATAGTCATATACATATTTATGTACTAAATAGATATGTATTATTATTAAATTACATTAATGGGAAAAGTATCATGGGTGAATGATGAGCTATTAAATTTCTTATTATAAGATCTATTTTCATTTAAATAAGAAGACACTATGTACTTTCATTGAACCCTCTTTAGGGAAATGGACACTTCATTATATTGAGTTATTATAAAGGGAACTGGGATTGAGTAATTGGAATGTTGTATCAAATTTAAGGATTAACATATAATATTGTTGTAATAAAACATACATGAGCTAAGTACATAGTGGACTATAGTTACTCATTTAGGTGTTAGAAATATTAAGTCAGATATTTGACATAATGCTTACTTATGAAATATAATAGGAACTATGGAATTATTACAATAAAGGGATCTAAATCTTCAATTAGTATGTATCATGATTATTTATGAATTCTACTTAGTTAGGAGTAACACTGAAACTTTGGTTTACTCATTTCGTAACTTAATTATATAGCAATAAGATATGATGATCCCATTTAGCAAAACTTGGTAGGACAAATCAATATGGATGCTACCACGTTGTACCCTCTTAATGAGGAAGTTAATTATAAATAATAAGGATATAGTGGAGAAACTTCTATGTCAAGTTATCTCATCAAGTTCCTATAAATGAGAAGGTTATAATGCACTAAGATGCAAGTATTGTTCTAGGTACAAATGCAGATAGTGCCGCATGGATAAGTACCCAATGTCATATTAAGATGAATATGGAAAAGAGAATGACCCGTAATGATGCAAGTCATTACAGAGACACTCACTCCCCCTTATTCATCCTAATATGACATTTAGGGACTTACCCATGAAGGATGGTCAGAATAGGTACCTTGTACGTAACTTGTAAATGATTAACACTTCGCGATCTAGTCCTAATCTAGATAACATAAATTAATTGGGTGATATTAAACTTCCTAATAATGAGTATTCCATCACGGAACCGAGAATGGCATACATGTCTCTTAAAACTTTGCCAAATAAGTGTAAGCTGCTGATTACACTATCCCAGAGTCACCAAGGATCTAAGTGTCAGATGTCGGATGGGATTCGATGATGGATACCTATGTAGACACTTAGAATGTAATATTTGACTATTTTTTATAGATGAAGAAACCATTAGTATACTTTTATATACAAAACCAAATGATACACTTGGTGTAATCACTCGTAAAGAGTGTTGAGGGGGATCATGTAGGATCCGTATACTCTCATACACCTGCACATGGTTTATGACTATTATAGGATGGATTGACTAGGATGATGTTAATTATAAATTATGAAAAATGATAATAAGGAATCATGAGATATGAAGTTAAGATTTATGATGGATTTAAATATATGGGTATTTAAATTAATGAAGCATGAAATATAAATTAATTAATTAAAAAACAAAAAAAATTTAGAATTGAAGTGACAAAAGATATGGTTAAGAAGGATGTTTAACTATCTACACTTCTCAAACATGAGCCTTAGATTGTCACATTGATCCTTGCATAAACCATACACAGTTCAATTATCCAAATACACTCGTAAGAATTTGTGAATAAAGCCATGAAATGTTTTTACAACAATGCATGATAATTTTACTGGTGCATTATTCAATCCAAATGGCATAACTATGTATGTAAAACTTACCCACTCAGTAGTGTAAGTGGTATTCTCCTAGTCTTTGCATGTTATGTAAACATGGTGATATCTTGAGAACCCATCTGTAAAGGAATAGATCTCGCAACATACAAATCCTTCAAGGATTTTTTGGTGAAAGGTGTGGGAAAAGGATCTATGACACATGAAACATTAAGTTTTGTGTATTCTAAACAGATCCTGATCTACCCTTCCTTCTTGATATTGATGACCGTAGGACTAACCCACTCAAACTCTTTAATTAGATTAATAATTCCTAACTTGAGCATCTTATAAATTTATTTCTTTACCTTGACATATAGATTTGGGTTCATCATGTAAGTCCTCTTCCTAATAGGTCATGTGCATTCTTTCAACTTTATCATCATCTCTCTTAAAGAAGGATGCACACATTTTAATTCATGGTAACCTCTTGGAAAGATATTCCAAAATTCATGCAGGAGCTCAATAATTTTTTCTAGCTATTGTCCTGACCACTAATCCCAAATGATTGATTCCTTAGGCTCATATTTAGTTCCAATGTTAACCTTCTTCATTTTCATGGGATCATGGTACACGCGTGCCTTCTCATCTACTAAATCCATGACCTCACATGCACCCTCTATGTGGATGAAATCTAGGTTCTCTACCTCTTCTTCATTAATCATATACACTAGCTTTCCCTTTTCCTTTTACTTCAAGGTGTGGCCCAATTATAACTCATCTATCTCTTCAACTTCCAATCACACCTTCGGATCAAGTTCACCAAGTAGTTTAAGAAATATCTCTTCTCCCTTTTTGTTATCCCACAAAGTGATGTACCTCATAATCTATAGAGCCTTATGTATAGGTGGCTTATTAGAAAAAAATCAAAGGTTTGAATAATACCTGTGGTCATCTCATGTCCATTTACAGTCTTCCTTTTTACCTCAGCATGGACATACCATGTGTGCACATATCTACGTAGTGTAGAGTAAAACTTATGTACTCATAGGGATGGTGGTAAAGCCTCCTGGCCTTGTGCCCATAATCTCTCACAATTATGGATTTTTACTGAAGCTGGAGTCTTACAATGATATTAACATAAGTGCATAGGTACATTTTTCTAAGTAAACTTGGTGGAAAAGGTAATTCTCACTTATTGTCATTCGAAAAGGCCATCTCTATGTGTAGCCCACCAGGGCACTGTTTTCCCACATAAGGTATAAACCAACATGTTTCATCTATCTCCTTTATTATTCCACTGTTTCCATGGCACATAAGAATGTATCAGGATTCCCTTCACAAATATACCTTTATACCTGATCTGATCCTAAATGCCTCACCATGTGTGGCCTTATCATCCTGGAAAACTATCCTTTCATCTTGTACCCAACCATCTCATATGTTCCATAGGCACATTTATCACAACCAATACTTGTGGTATTGCTAAATGAATGCACATCTTACCATTATAAAACACCTTCCTCAGATGGTTTGACAACCTCAAGGTCTCTCACTGTGTGTGGATAAATTTTTTTCAGATCTTCTTCACTCAAGGACTCAACATATGATGTGTATTTGGAATCATTCAAGGGTATGATGATGCTCACTTATTTATTCTCAAATCCAATATACCCCTTATTGAAACATAGGTCCGCATTGTTTGCATAACACCAGGGTCACCCAAGTAATGCTAGAAATTATTTTGCTTCAAAAAATTCCAATACCTCAAAGTTTCTAGTAAACTTGGCTCCATGAATGGCAATGGATGCATCCTTTAGAACCCCAACAGGAATAATCCTAGACTTTTTTTCTATATATAAAAACTTTAAGATGGATTCAATGTTGTTCCCCCCATTTGATTATATGCATATAGAGTTAGAAAATTCACCTCAAAACCTTTATCTATCAATATGTTTCTTACTAAAAACCCATTGATCACTACATCACGTGTAATTTAATTGTCATATCCATGGTTTTTTAGTGGAAATTTTTCATGTAATATCTATCACCCACACTCAACTCTCATGTAAACAGTCCCCTAGAAGTGGGATGATATTCTCCTCGCACAACTTACACACTTCTTTTAGGTAATCTACATCCTTCTGCGGGAGATATTTTTTTTTCATGTGTTCTCTCTTGTGTACATACTCTTTCAATCATTGTATTTCTCCCTGTAGATCTATGATGAATCCTATGGTCTCTTTGTAAACCTCTTTTTGATGCACCTTGTTTGGATACTTAGCATGTATCACTTATTCCCTCATGATGATTTTTTGGTATTCAAAGGCTTACGTGCACATGCTTCCTCGATGCACGTTGTGACCAACATTTTTTATAACTCAAGATCAGGGATCCACTGATCAACATTCACACATTGTACCTTAACCATCCAACGCCATTTTCCTTCTTGGTTTTAATGATTTTATCATATAGGTCCTAGAAATCCTCTAACTTATGCTTCTTCCCACACCACGATAAAACTATATTATGAGGATAGTCACACTGATAATTATCAAGGGACCCACAAGTATAATAAGTTCCTTGAGTGAACCTACCCCTATCACCGCTATGACCTCGACCTCGATATCCCCCTCGATCCATTCCTATTATCCCAATTGTTGCAACCTTCACTATGTTATCCTTCTTGCTCCTTTGATCCACTTACGACACTAGTCTTATGCACTCCTCTCTCAATGGATTCGTGGATATGATCAATTAGTCTATAATCGATTCTGTCATGGGTATGGGCATGGAAAATATTGAAATAAATTGATACTTTATTCTGAATCATGTTTTTTAAGAGAGGAAAATTATGGACATCATGGTCCTTATGGCATATTTCACAATCTAGTAACACTACATTCACTGACTTATGCAAAAACTATCCTTAGTATGTCCTTAAACATCACAATCAGTGCACCATATACCACTATGTGTCTCATGTGCTTAGTTGGCAGAAATATTCTCTAGTTTTTTCTCCATGAATGCAATTTGCACCTCTAAGAACAGGTTCAACCTAGTATTAACATTTATAACTACCTCAGCATGCATAACTACTTCCAAGCCATTACACAAATCCACATATGTCTTATGAGATAAATCCCTTCAAAATGGAGTCAACAATCCTCTAATGGACCATTATTCATACTAACTATGATGGATTTCGTAAGATAAGAGTCTTCAAATGCATGTCATAATCCCTCATGCTTTCAGAAAAACCTTTCTTGATATCCTCAAGTACACTGACACTCTACTTCTAAAACTCTAGAATGTGAAACTCAACCAAAACATTTAGTGCACAAAGCATTGTAATCCACCACAGTCTAATGTGGATCATATTTCGTGTAACAACCATGCACACACACTTGAAGTGTATTCAAAAATTATCTTTCCTTCCTATCTGAAGTTGTGATTCCCTTAACATGCCATATTAATTCACACTTATGCACATGTTATCCTACATATTCAATATCTCTATACTCTTGTAATTGGAGATACATCACATATTAGACTTGAGGTGTCTACTATAGTTTTTGGGGTTTACGTGATGAATTCTGTGGATGTGTAATATTCCCACTAAATCCAAAAGTAGAACCTCCACTAGTATTTCTTTCAGGTGGTTCTTGATTTGATCCCCCTAATCCTCTTGTGCCCCCTGTTGTAGGATGCATAATAGTTGATGAACTCCCTTAATCCTAGTTGTAGTAAAAAATAATCCACCTACTATCTATGTGGTTATAGAACCTACAATATTACTTCCAAAGGTCTATACTCCAACACTCTATCATGAGTATGTGCCTAATAACAATCATATATAACTACTCCCAAAAATTGGTGCCTGTTGTGCTGTCACCCAAAGATGAAGGGGAATCTCTACTACGCTCTCATCTAAAGATGAAGGGGACTATCTAGTATGCTTTCTAAACATTGGGAGGACCTGATGTTGTGGATCCTCATCTTCCACAAGAGATTCAAAATATTTACAAGCCATCATTCCCATCAACTCTAATGATGCTACAATTTCCTCTCACGCACCATGTTCTTATCTCATGATTCATTAAAATTGATCTATATTTCCTCTCTCTATCTATCTTCCTCCATGTCCACCATCTTTCTCCACTCCTTCTCCTACCCCTTCACGTAGTAGGGATTTAGCTATCCATAACCATGCTCTTTAAATCCAATTCTATAATCAAGATCTCGATTGATAAAGGTATAACGCGTAGATAAGATCCTATGGAATCATGAAAGAATATAAAATCATCTTCCTCTTGATACAAATAAGTAGACTCTAATGTATAATTGTGCAACACACCTACCCACCAATGATCTACAACTCTATTCCACTCCTCATATGTATCAAAGAGATTATGGTAATCTTCCTACATCCAAATTTTTGGCCTAGGGACCCCAACACTTATTCGATGTGTATTCTACCAACCATTCATATAATTATATTGGAAAGAAGATGAAGAAAGTCTCATATAGCTCATGATAAATATCATCTTCTACCCAATGAAGTGCATTGAAATAAGGGCCAATGTTATACCTCTACGTAAATTTATCTTGTCTGTCTTCTACCCAAATTTCAAAGCTTTCCAAATTTAATTTATAGGACATCTATATGCAACATCCTTGTAGATAGTTTGAAAAGAGGTACTAGCAACGGAACAAAAATTTAGTCTTTTATTTCATCTAAAGCAGTATGTGCGCTAGTACCTCATCCAGTCCATACCGAATTCTCACCAGAAGTTCACAAAAATACAAGGTCCCTACTTTGTATTTTCTTTTCAATATGTTAGCATGCATATTCATAATAACAATTGTCTAAATACTGAATCAAACATATCAAACCATTTTATGAACTTACTTTGGAAAAACATGTAATTGTTGTCACCAAATCACTGCACCCCCCGAATGGCTTGGGAATGAATCATGAAATTTTGTGTGATTGGGAAACATGAGATCACCTCTCAAGCTATGGGACTTGAACTCGAGGTGAACCTCCGAAGAAGGCCGGATTCCTATTCCTAAACTAAACACAATGCTACTTCTAATGTAGGATAAATTTCTAACTAATAATATGCTAACATTTAATGGGATTAGAGAAAGAGATTTGCAAGGAAATAAAACCTATACTAGAAGTGGTGATGCACCAAATTAAGAGATGCTTAACATCTGGAAGGGTTAATGTGGGAGGTATGCTTGCATCATCGATAACCTTCACCTATCGTGATTAGAAATGGTATAAAATACCACAAACCAAGGTAGACGTTCCTCTATTAAACTTGAGTGTACATAAGGGTAGATCAAATCAGATACAACACAATTAATTTATCAAAAGTAAACCACACATGCATATAACATCTATTTCTATGAGTAGGGAAAATACCAACATAAAACTTAATGCAGAAGGAAAACGAATTTTTCACAAATGGCATAAAATATAGTAGTATTATTCCTTCACATCATGAAATAGACAACTTGAAATAAAGGTAAGTTAATCACTATCACTAAGGAATTGTAAATTCACAAAGTAAACACTAATTAACATTCAACACAATAAATCAGATTTTCAACATCAAGGTGTAACTCTGAATATAATCAAAACGTTTCTTGGAATCTCAAAATCACTCTTCTAAAAAATAACCTATATCCTCTATTCTCTATATTCTTTTTTTTAATACTCCTTATGCTCAACTATTTATAAGACTTTTAGGTTGAGCCATGAAAATTGGGCCCTTAACTAGAACTTAAACTAAAAATAGAAATGTCATTACTTTTAAGGGAACATGCTCCCATGAAAAGAAATTTTTTTACAAAAGTTTTGACGAAGTCAACCCTGTAACTTTGACCAATTCAGAGCTAGAAACTATCCTCTCATGGCTGCTCAACTCGATCTGGGTTCAAATTCAGGTTGTTGTTATCTTCAGAAAATGCCTCATCCACTTTAGAAATGGTGGTTCTCGCACCCTGTAACTCACTATATATCTCAACAACCTACTTCATCTTCTCTTTTCCCCTTGATGTGGAAGTAGATATTAAGCTTTGTGTTTTAGAAGCCGAAGTTGGAGAAATAATTAAAATAAAGTCTTTGAAAAGCCGAAAGAAAAATCTTTGAAATTCTACAGAGGAAAGTTCTGAAAGAAATATCCAAAGTCAAAAGTTCCAAAATTTCGAACTAGAAAGTTCTGAAAAAATTTCCTAAAAATTTAACCAAAAATTTCTCCCGAAAAATTTCTCCAAAATTTTTTTCCAAAAAGTTTTCCTGAAAATTTCTCCCAAGAATTTCTCTGAAAATTTCTCTAAATTTTTTCCAAAAAATTCTCCTAAAAATTTTTCCTTGAAATTTTTCCAAATTTTGGAGTTTTTTGGTTTTAGGCTTTATAATTTTACACTCACTCAACGTTTTTAATCCCAAAAATCTCCAAAATTCCAAAAAGGAATTGTCCAAAAAGAATCCAGAAATTAAACTTTAAAAATTTGATTCAACTCAGCCTACCTCATTCCCGAGCTTCTAGTCTTGCAATGACTCCATGACCTTCATTTCTCACTATCCCAATTTCTTGATTTCTGAATGTAGATTCAACCACCAAAATGAGTTATCATACAAGGCTTTCAAATCTTGAAGTTATCCTGATAACCCCAAAATATTTATAGAAGAATATTCTATCTTAGGGTATTATCATATTGTCCATTTTTGCACGGGGGAAAAAATTGACAACATTTTTGGCAACCTCTCAAGGATGTTTACCTACTAAGAATGATTCCAGTATCCTTAAGTCATCCATTGGGTATGGATTCGATATTTATCAATATGAAACCAATTTGATCCTCTTTGATGTATCCCAAAATTCTCTTGAGCAATCCGATCTTGGACCCTTTTTTGGAATGCTAAACATGAGGTATACCGAATCTATTGAACACTTGGCATCTGGAACTTTGAATGAAGTAGATCATGAAACTCTTACTGAAACTTTGAACCTTCCTTTTCCTTGAGACCCTTGAATGATGCATAGTATGCAGAACACCACAATAGTGACAACAGAAAACAAAACATAGTGAAACGACTAAAAACCATACATACCCCAAGTGAAACATGTAGGGTGTGCATTGCACTTATTATGTTAAAAGAAAACCTATAATACCCTACACTAACCAGGAGCATAGGTGAGCTAAACAAACCCTGTAACTGGCTGTGAAAAATAGATCCCTTTTATTACAATGGATTGCCATGAAGATGATGTGATAATGGACATGGCTGGAACTAATAGTGAAATACTGACATAAATCCAACTTTCCACCTGAATTTCAAGGCATGATTTGTAAAGAGCAAGTATCCTTCTTTTAGTTGCTATGCATTTGTTTCATAAAGACATTGCAACTGATCCTAATAATTTTGAAACTCATCCTCACATTTTGAAATGAATGTGACTGGTTGTGGCTTCTCTTCTGGTTTCAATGAATCCAGGTACGTGATAGGACATGGTCTAACCCATTGAATATTCTTGCTTGTCTGTACTTAAACTTTAACCAGAAAGTCTTGTTGAAGACTTTCTTGAAAAATATGGTTATCCACGACCTAAATTACCTTGTTTTTCTCATTTACAAATAGCTTATCTTTCACCCATGTGAATGGTATGGAGATGATGTCTTGTCTATTTATTTTTCCTTCTTTGACAATAAGGAGTTCCTCCATGACATGCAACCACTTTGGACCACCTACAATCTAAAATGAAGTTGTTGGAAAGTCACTGCAAGTATTCGAAGCATATTGATCATGTAGGAGTTCTACTTTCATCTGAAGGAAAAGTTGTTTAGCAAATTTAACCTCTTCATCCCACATGAAACCTATAAGATCAAATCCTTTCACCTGTTGTTTTTCAGGATAATTAAGGGAAGCAAGGTCTCCTTGTTTTTCTTCCACCATCACTTGTTCATCAAACAAATTTGGCCCCACAATTGAGAGTAAGAAACTTTCAATAATATCATTATCACCTTAAACCTTCAAAGTTGACTTAGTTTCTCCCACATGCTCCTCTCTTTCTTCATTTAATGAAAATTGCAGATGATCCAAGTCTTCCCATTAAAGGAGATAACTTGAAACTACATGTGTTCTAGAGGTGGGTATTTCTATAGGCTCTTTTGCATCTAAATACTCCTCTGAAGTTGGCAGAAAATCTACTTCTTTATTCTCCAAATCTGTAAAGGGTTCAACCTCCCTTATGGTGTTTCCTGAATTAGCAACTGATTCCCCATGACCTTTCTCATCTTCAAACATAAAATTTTCAAGATCAAATTCATCTAAGAAAATAGAGTTTTGAAAAGATGAAGAAAGGGAAGAATCTGAAACTTCCTGCATGGTATAATCTATACTTGAAACTTCTAATTCCATCATGGAAAGAATCTCACTATGATCATTTGTTATATTCGATGATGATGTTAGAAATTCTGTACAATTATCCAAAAGTGATGTAATTTCTTGACGTGCTTAATAGGTAGAATCATTACACTCATAAGAATCAACTTGTACACTTAAGATTATTTCTTCTTCATCTTCCACATTTTCTTCTCCAATAGAATCTTCCACCTTTGGTGATTCAAACTCTTCTGATGGGACTGATCCAATATTAATACTGCATTCTAAATAAGTAGACTGCTAGTTCTCTTCATTCAACTCTAGATTTGTTTCTGGTACAAAACTAGTTTGTTCTTCTTGTTCTTGAGCCTCAACTTTAGAAGGTTTAGTCAGGAACGAAGTTTTCTTGATGTTAAGTTTTGTAGCCCATTTCCTCATATTATCTACATGTTATCTTTTTCTATTCTCTTCGACCACATACTCCTCTCTTTTTCTCATTTCTTGAAAATGGTCCTCCTAAAATGGATTCGGGGCCACAAGAGGAGGGTTGGGTTGGGATTTAAATGATTCCCTTATTGTTTGAGGAAGAGATTCATTATCTTGTCTTGACGGCCCTTGTAGAAAAGAGAGAACTTTAGAAGGACGAGGAATGGAATATTCATGATGAAATAGAGGAATAGGAAGTGAAGGAAAGGAACTCTTAGCAGGAGTAGAAAATGGAAGATTAGGACTATGAGGTTTAAGTTGAAACTACATAGATGGAAACATGTGAAGAGGGTTATAAGGTGGTAATAAAGGGGCATCCCATTGACAGGATTAACTAACACTACTTTCATAAATATCCCTTTTCTTGATCCATTCTCTAACTTGAATCATCATCTTGATTATGAATTGAAGGTTTTGTTGAGGGCTAAGATCACATGGTATATGGCTAGTCCATGGGTATGAAATTCTGAAGCCTATCTAGGTTTCCTTCATCACTTCATTAATCCTTATCCGTGCCATGCTATGCTCCAAATATCGAACCTTCTTCTGAAAGTGATCCTCTTCAGGAGTGGAAAATATTCTAAAATCTACATGCCATTGTTATTCTCTAAACCCCATGTTTGGTGGATAACCGAATTGACTTGCATCTTGCTTATGTGAACATGCATGCTCAAACTGATATTCATCATGAATTGTGTTTGGAGGTGAATTGTAATAGCCTAAAGATGGAAAGAACTGCCACTGCTACAAGTGGGATTCCCACTATTGAAATGAAGCCATGATTGCACAACTTCATGAATGAGAGAAAATGGAAAGAAATGCAAGAAAACTAGATGGAAAATTGATAAAATGAAAGTCTACAACACAAAGAGTAGGGTACTTAGACCAATGAAGTCACCATT
Source organism: Taxus chinensis (assembly GCA_019776745.2). Taxonomy (NCBI): domain Eukaryota; kingdom Viridiplantae; phylum Streptophyta; class Pinopsida; order Cupressales; family Taxaceae; genus Taxus; species Taxus chinensis. The sequence continues at coordinate 532,787,045 of CM034153.1, read as the reverse complement.
TGTACTTGGGTATACCTCCTAAGGCTGAAATTTCACTAAGATCACAATAACTTAATGAAATGAAATGAACACAATACACACACCTATGAAAGATGTGCCTCTTGTCCCATCCGGCATGCCAACAACTATTGTTACCAAATCACTGCACCCACAGAATGGCCTAGGAACGAATCAAGACATTCGGTGTGATTGGGACACATGGGATCACATCTTAAATTGTGGGACTTGAACTCGAGGTGAACATCTGGCGAAGGCCAGATTCCTCTTCCTAAACTAAACACAACGCTACTTCTATTGCAGGATAAATGGCTAACTAGTCCTATGCTAACATTTCATGAAATTAGGGAAAGATATTTGCAAGCAAATGAAACCTATACTAGAAGTGGTGATGGACCAAATTAAGGGATGTTTAACATCTGGAAGGGTTAATGTGGGATGTATGCTTGCATCACTAACCACCTTCACCTATCGTGATTAGAAAGGGTATAAAATACCACTAACCAAGGGAGACATTCCTCTGTTAAACTCGAGTGTACATAAGGGTAGATCAAATCAGATATAACATAATTAATTTATCAAAAGTAAATGACACATGCATATAACAACATCTATTTCTGTGAATAGGGAAAATAATGACATAAAAATTAATGCAGAAGGAAAATGAAGTTTTCACAACTGGTATAAAATATAGTAGTATTATTCCTTCACAACATGAAATAGACAACCTGAAATAAAGGTAAGTTAATCACTATCACTAAGGAATTGTAAATTCACAAAGTAAATGCTAATTAACATTCAACACAATAAATCAGATTTTCAACAGCAAGGTGTAACTCTGAATATAATCAAAAGGTTTCTTAGAATCTTAGAATCACTCTTCCAAGCTTGAAGAGCAACTCCTTTAGAAAATAACCTATTCCTCTAATCTCTCTATTCTTTTTTTAAATACTTATGCTCAACTATTTATAAGCATTTTAGGTTGAACCATGACAGTTGGGCCCTTCACTAGCACTTAACTAAAAATAAAAATTTCATTAATATTAAGGGAACATGCTCCCATGAAAATAACAAATTTTTTGCAAAAGTTTTGACCAAGTCAACCCTATAACTTTGACTGATTCAGAGCTTGAAACTGTCCTCTCATGGTTGTTCAACTCAATCTGGGTTCAAATTCAGGTTGTTACTATCTTCAGAAAATGCCTCATCCACTTTAGAAATGGTGGTTCTTGTACTCTGTAACTCACTGTATATCTCAACATACTACTTCATCTTCTCTTTTCCCCTTGATGTGGAAATAGACATTAATCTTTGTGTTTTGGAAGCCAAAGTTGGAGAAATTTTGAAAATAAAGTCTTTGAAAACCCGAAAGAAAAATCTCCAAAATTATGCAAAGGAAAGTTCCGAAAGAAATCTCCAAAGTCAAAAGTTCCAAAATTCTGAATTGGAATGTTCTGAAATATTTTTCTGAAAAGTTCTCAAAAAATTTCTCCCAAAAATTTCTCCAAAAATTTGTCCCAAAAATTTCTGCCGAGAAATTTTCCCCAAAAATTTCTCCAAAACTTTTTCCAAAAATTTCTCCCAAAAAATTTTCCCTAAAATTTTTCTGAATTTCAGAGTTTCAAGGTTTCAGGCTTTGGAATTTTCAACTTGCTCAACATTTTTAATCCCAAAAATATTTGAAATTCTGAAACAAAATTTTCTGAAAAGAATCCCTGAAATTAAACTCCTAAAATTTGATTCAACTTGGCCTTCCTCGTTCCTGAGCTTCTGGTCCTACAATGACTCCATGACCTTCGTTGCTCACTATCCCGATTTCTTGATTTCTAAATGTAGATTCAACCACTGAAATGAGTTATCCTACAAGGATTTCAAAGCTTGCAGTTATCCTGATAACCCTAAAATCTTTATGGAAGAATATTCTATCTCAGGGTATTATCATATTGTCCATTTTTGCCCCGGGGAAAACATTGACAACCGTAATAAATAACCAATATCAATTGCATCAATAAATATTCATACTCAGACATGTTGATAGCCATAATCCATCAACAATAGTCCATTATATCAAATGTATTACATAGTTATTATAGAACCATGTGCACAACATGAAATCATATATCATTACTCCACTGCATAACATGAACTCTCATAACTTAAACATGACACACAAAAATGGTATGAAATCAATACATACACACACACACACACACACACACACACACACACACACACACACACACACACACACACACACACACACACACACACACACACACACACACACACACACACACACACACACACACACACACACATAGGGGTGGGGAATTTCCCTTCACCACCCATGCACTTCCTAATAATAGGCATGTGCAAAATAGACTACACGCATGCTTTTACAAAACAAATAATAATAGCCTCCATGTGTGTGCTTGATTTACATGTTCATTCTCCAAAAATATCATTCATTTGGATTCCAAGTTATAATGCTTTAATCCTTTTCTTAGCAGGTACTCCATCATGATTTTCTATTTTTAGCCTGTAATATGCAATATCGGCTAAATCCTAGATTCTATCTAGTTGTGCACAAACCCCCTACACACTATTTCCACCTTTCTTCAACGCACCTCTGCACCTCCCAGACATGCCCCAATATTTTGTGCACTCTTCATACTTAGTCATTTTTCTCGGTCAACCTATTTTTCCACTTTTGTTATAAAGTTGTGCAAATGGTTTGAAAACAATTGTTTTTAGAGACATTTTTTGAGACCTTTTTCAATCTCTCTTATTAAAAAATAGAGGGTGAGGTCTAGTTTGACAAGATGTGAGACATTGTCACATAAAAACTTCCCATTAATTCTATATTTTAAACATTTATGGATTTCATTCTGACCTTATAGGATGAAAACATGATATGATTGAAACATAATTCTCTTTTGCACTCCCTTATATAAAAAACAATGACCTCACATACTCCCTATAACAAAAAAAATGCTGGTTTGTAGCATCACCCTCCATATTTTGGACTATCATACCCCTAATCCTAGTCCACATATAACTATTTATCCCACATCCATTGACATTTATTTTTAGTACTTGATCCTACTCTTATTGTTGATGCTCCTATTTCAGTTTCTTCTATTCTTTCTATTACGTTTATTACTACATATCATCCTTCTACATTTGTTCCTCTAAATTAGTTACACACTATGTTTATCCCAATTTATCTCCTTCTCACATGTTTGGTTCCTTTGAGAATCATAATAATACATTTGGTTCTTGAATGCTTCTTTCTATTGGTTTTTTTGTAGAGATACTAGTAAGCATTCAGGGGGTATTACTTCCCCTATCTATCCATTCAAGTGGACTTCATTCTATGGAATTATTTATAAAGTAGGTAGTAATTCATAGGGACAAATTGTTGATAGAGATCTCATTTTTGTTTACTCAAACCTTCCCAAGGATCATGAGCTACACATGAGTTCTGCTACACCTTTAATCAGGCTGGAGAACCATGATATTTTAGTTATTAGACATGAGAAACTTGGAACACATTATATTGTTATTGTGCATCATCTAGTTGTGTACTTGACACAAAATCATATGTATGCATCTTCCTCATCCATACATGTTCATTTGGGATGGATATATGATAAATTTGGTGGAAATTTAAACATTCACCGAGAGGGAACTATAGGACTGGATCCTCCACCATTCATCTTCCTTATCATCTCATTGCTCCTCTTAGTTTGTAATGCTCCTTGTTATTGATATATTGTCTTTGGTAGTTGAAGAGCTAATGTCATGTTTTATATGGTGTCTGTTGTCTATTTTTGTACCATTGCAAAAATTGAACAACTCAAAAAGTTGTGGGCTAGGGAAATAAGATTGTGAAAGAGTATAGACATGCCATGAAACAAAGTGGTAAAAGCCGCTGAAGTCACAAAAGTAGAGTAGGTAGGAAAAGATTCCACGGATGTAAAATAAAATCCATGCTACATAAACAAGCCACAAAATGAGGAAAAAAGGTAGAAAATATGTGTAATGAATAATACAATGTCGTGGCACAAAGGGACAAACTACATGATAAGACATAACCGTGGAGTAAAGAACAGGGATCCGTGGATGATAACAAAAATCTATGGATGTCTAAAACCATGGAAAGTAGAAATTTCCTGAGGAAGGATAAAAATGACAATGGTATGCATCTAGAAGATCTGATTCTTGTAAATATGATATGATTAAATAAATCTTATCCTCCTCCATGCAATATAAAATAATATTCAGTGAGTTGATTGGAAATAGATGCGCGGAGTAAGGAAGGCATCTCTAACATGTAAAGGGTGTACTCAAAACAACTCAACCACTAGAATTAAATGTAGTATGGGTGTTGTTCCTTCTTCTACAAGGAAATTGGCATGGGGAATTGGTCTTTGCAGGAGTATCATATTTTCTCAAAGAATTTAATGAAGGTGGTTGGTTGGTGTATTAGGGAATTCAAATTTCCATTTCTTCTTTCCTTCTTTCTCTTCTTCAAATTTCTATATTTGTAAAGTGATGCCTGGTTTTAGTGTTGGATACTTTGGTAATGCATGGGAATCATTTTTTGTTGAAAAATAATTCTAAGGGTTGCATTCCTTGGGATTGAGTGTTGTAATTGTTTTTCATCTTCTTCTTATATCATGATAATCCATGCATGATATTTAAGCAATAAATATCTAGTTTTTTGGCTCATTTCGTCGTTATCTATTGTTCTATTTCACTTTCTCTCCTCTCATCTACTTATATGTTTGTTGCATGCATCATTTCAATTTTTTTGTTCATTTTGCATCATAGAATTGGAACCTTCAAAACAATTTTTAATATGTGGCCTAGTTTGGTGCTCTTCATCATCATTTTCTTCCATCTTCCCTGTTGTAGAAGTATTCATCCCCTTATTTTTTTGTACTACCACCATCTCTAGTTTGGGTTTATATTTTATTCATCTCTTTCTCACCCTGGTCTCTTGGAATGTATAGTAGAGTTAGATAATTGCATTTCAATTCCTAGGAGTAGTTTAACATTAGGACTGAGTAGTGGAAGTTGGCCTTCTCCGGAGGTTTGTGTCAGTTTGAGTGCCACAACTTAGAGATAGTCCCATGTTTTTTCAAATCCCGAATTGTCTATGATTTGGGATTGGGTGCATATTTGAGCTCTAATAGTGTTCTTAGATATTTCCAACATTTTGAGTTTTTATGTGTCACTTGGTGATATTTTTTACTAGACCATTTTTATTCATACTAAATCTATAAAACCATGGAGTTATTTCATGTGGTTATGCTCCATTATTGATCTTTTTTATTTCCTTGAGTTGTATGCTTTTACATCACCACCAAGTCCATCTTTTTGAGAGGTATATTTATGTGTATTTTTTGAAATTTTAGGCATGTTGAAAACCTCTTTTTAATGGAGCTATTATGGTGAAGCCTAGTGTCAACTTATCAATGTACGAGTATTTTTTAAAAAAAACTTATACATAATTCTTGTTCCACTCCATCCATTAAGTAGTATGAACATGAGGTGCATATCCTACTTTAAGTTTCGTGTACTTTCTTTTCTTTTTGATTTTGGTTTGTAACACACCATTTTGGCATTAGATCATATTATGTTTTGTGATTATTTGCACTATCAACACCAATTTTAATAGTCTCCTTCATTTATAAATTTATCTTTCCCTCCTTCTAAAGTGGATATATTCTATTCTATCACAATTTCAATGTATTTTTATGTTCAAGAAGTGGATCTCGACCATAGTGTAAACCAAAAATCTTATTCAGAAGAGTGTATGAGTTTCTTGGGCCATGCCTCTTGGGATTCCTTACAACATGATATTACTCTCTCCACTTTTTTGTATTCAGTATTATTTTGGGTTCCTTATGGTGATAAATTTCATCCATGAAAACTCTTTTTTCCCAATTATTTGATCAACATTTTATTGAGTAAGACTTATATAGAGTATCAGTTACCATAATGACTTGAAATTCATGTATTATGTTAAGATGGACTAACTACCATAGGGAAAGTTATATTTCACTATATATTTATACATGGGTACCTCATCAAGCCTAGTGGTTGGAACCCATAACTCTCTTTTCCTTCCTCTTTTCTCACTCCCCATTTTTCACTTAAGGGAGGGTGATGGATTGTGTGCTCATACTATCTAGTGGTTTGGGATATTTCCTAACCAACTTGGTATTATCCGTGTTCACAACCAATTTTAGATTTAATATTGATTAGGGAGTTGTTATATATTATTAGTTTTTGGAATGAATGTATTTATTTTCACGCACATTGTTAGTGTGAGTTTTTTTTATAACATGTTATTGGTTTCATGCAAAAAAATTATTTTTGGATGAAACTAACTCCCTTGACTATTTATTAGGAACTCCCATTAGCATCAAATAAGGGTTATAGAGAGAGGATATAGAATGTATTATTCATGCGGAAATAATGAATTGAATAGTGTGCATGTTCTTTTCTTGATTATTGTATGAGATATAATAGATTCATTGTGGAAATGGTGTACACGAATGATCTTTTGGTTGCGTGAGTGCATTGAGTACTTTGATATTAAAACATGAATATATCTTGAATGTACCTACTAAAAATATACAAAACCTAAGACCCAAAGACCCCCAAAACTAAAAATGTTAGAAACCAAACCCTACAATATTTAAACCTAAACCCCCCCAAAAAAGTGAAACCCAAAACCTAGGGAGCCCCAAAAGGATTTCAACACTTGAAAACTCCAAGTTCAAAATTCCCAAATACATAAAACTTTAAAGCAAAAAAAATGATTGCTATAAAATGAACCCAAAACTTGAAACTGAAAAGGAGAAAACCCAAAAACTGAAAAACAAAAACTTGAAATCATAAAAAACAACAAAAAACCTTGAATATTTAAAGCCATAAAAAAATTCAAACTTGAATCCTGAAAATTAGAACGATGAAGACCTGGAACCTAACATCCATAAAATCAAAAATATAAAACCTAAAATTACTAATAAAAAAAAATGATTGATATAAAGCACCCCTAAAATAAAAATTACAAAATCTAAAACAAGAAGTCGAAAAGCAAAAACAAATGAAACTAGAAGCCTAAAAATGTCAAACCCAAGACCCAAAAGACTAGCACCTAAAGAACCTAAAAAATTGAAACCAAAATACTGCTATGAGAATTCTCATAGAAATTTTTTTTTACATTTATATGAGTCACCTAAATAATAAAAAATTAAAACACTTAAAGAGGGAAAACCCAAAATTGTGGAAAACTTGAAATATTTGAAACCCAAAATGTAAAATACCATCCTTGAAAAATTTGAATGTTGAATCTTAAAAATCAGTTAACCCCAAAATATGAACCTAATAAGATTGAAATTTAATTTATTTGATATAAATCATCCCCAAAACTAAAAACATAACATTAGAAACCAAAAAATGAATATTCAAGGACCCCAAAACTAGAAAATCCTATTTGAAAATTTCAAAAAGCACATAAATTATCTAAAATGCATCTATTTTAAAATTACTTAAAGATATCCACCTTAAGGAACTTGCATTAGATTTATCACATACCATATTGATTAATAACTCCATTAACTTGTGACATAACCCCAATCTAGCTGCATCATTCCATATGGTTTAAATAAATATTTTTGGAGAAATAAACGACTCCAAAATACACCATATGACCAAGATATTATGATTTTTTAAATCGAATTAGATCCAAACAAAAGAGAAATTTCCCAAATAATGGGTCATAAATACACAAAAACAATAATACAAGTGGCATGTCATTATTTGATGCATAGATAGAATAATAGTTTATGTGGCATAAGCATATTAGTTTAAACATGAAATCAAACGTGCAACTACCTATAGTTCCAGTATGGATAAAAACTTTGTTATAATAAAACTTATGTTAAAACACTATATGTGTAAATTGCATCATTATTTGTGTTCCATTTTAGTGAGAATTCAAATTTTTAGTATATATTTAAACAAAATTTTGAATTTATTGTCTACTCTTTAGTGATGTAAAATTGACACAAAGACAACATATCTAAGCATTTTTTGTCACATCGAGTTTTCACATGTTATTGTGTCGCATACAATTGATGTAAAATACATGCCTTTTCACAATGCAAAGATTTTAAAAATAATTAAATTCAAAAAATTAATATTTTGTTAGTTTTTTTGTCTCTTTAGTGTTAACTATGAAAATTTCAAATAAAATTAAATTTGGGGATTTTTTTACATGGTTCCATTTTTAGTAAGTGTACTTATAAATGACATGATAGACATGGTTTCAAGAAAAAGGGCATCCATTGTGAATCTAAAATTCATAAACTTATGTAGGGGGCTGATTGAAGAAGGTGAATGGCATTATTCTTTCCCCACATAGCCATGTGTATAATATTCAACTATTATAAACTTCAATTTCAAAGAAAGGCATCATATTATAAGTTAATGACCTACAAATAATACTCTCAAGAATGTATGATGTAGTCATAATTAGGGGTCACTAATATTGGATGCCTTAGACCACACAACTTGTTATCCATTTATCCCCCATGGGGAAAATGGTCAACTTGAAAAAATGGACTTAGGCAGTTGATAGAGCTTTAATGGAGAATCTGAAGAAACAAGTAATCTTAATGTTTTTTAGGAACTTGAAAACATTTCAAGGAATTTCCCTTTGCTTCAGTTCAATACTTAGCCAATTTTTTTTAAAAAGGTTAAAAATCAGCCCGGTGAGCTCATAAGCAAGTTGGAGAGTAACTCAGAGATTCGATGTTTCTTTACTTCTTAAAATTAATGAAGAAAAGTTAATCCAAAAACCTGATTTGCATAGCTATCTTATTTTCAATTTTACAATGTCACTCTACTGTTAAAGGAAACTAAGTAAAGCTCACCCAGTTCCATGAGTAAAGAAGTATCAAAATCTCAAAGAGGCAAGTGTAAAATAATAACATAGGGATAGAAAGTTGCTTTACTACTAAAGTAATAAGAAAAGCACTCCCATATGCCTGAGTAAACCAAGGTTGAAAATTCATAAATCAAGGCTGTGAGGGGAGTCCAAAAATCATGCAAAGAATAATATGATGGAGGAGTAATGCAGAAATTCCACCCGTTCCTACTTCTAAGTAAAACTAGTGAAAAAACCTAAGTAAAGAAGTTCCACCTTGAAAACCTATAAAGAGGGAGGAAATAAGAGTAGTTCATATTTTTTATGTTACTCTACTACTAAAAATAATTGAGAAAATAAATTCCCAAGGCCTGAGTAAAGAAACTACAAAAAAATTTAGAGAAGGCCAAAAGCAAAGAGTAATGTTGAAATACAAAGTGACACTATTATGAAATACTAGGGGGTGAAAAACCAATAAAAAAGAACATGCAAAAAGCCCACAAAGAAGGGTGAATTAGACAATAATGGTACCTCAGATTCCTGTAATAATGGAGGAGATTAAATGGTCGTAAATTTTGACCAAGTTTGTGGATTTTTTTGATATCTTGGAATTTCAGGAAATATCTCGACCTCCTTTTCACCATGAAATCATGAAAATCATATTTAAGTGGGAGTAAGTTGGTGAAAAAAGAAAAAAACACTTCCAAAATAAAATGAACAACTCCAGAAATCCCAACAACTAGAATTTAATGTAGTATGGTCACTTTTCTTCTCCAGTAAGGCAAAAGACATTAAGGAATGCATTTTGGAGGCTTCCCACACAATTTTTAGAGCATTTAATGACTTATTTGGTTGGTAAATGGAGAAATCTGGGATTCTATCTCTCTCTCTTTCTCACTTCTATATAATTTAAACTTCTTATTTTTAAGAAGGAAGGGGATTACTAGTGAGAAAATTTGACAGGTGGAAAAATCAGCTTTCTCCACCAATGTTCACGGGGCTACACCCCTCTACATTGAATGATACAACTAGAATTATTAAATAAAACTAATCCTAATCCTAATCTAAACTCTATGGGTGGAAAAATTGGTTGGGGATCACACAAAGACACTCCACTGAACTTGTGGAAAAGTTCTTGTACAGGGAACAAGGGAGTAAGTTACAATGTTGAGGAGAAAGGGAGGAAACTAGTTAAGGAAGATTACTTTTGTGAGTAGATTGCATAGCTTCACACCCAGTAACCGAAGTAGTTCAACATATAATATAGAAGAAAGAAACAATGAAGAGGTTAGTGAGACAAACAAAACCCACATAAAAACAATTTTTTTTTTAGGATCATTCATCGAAGATTCAAATCTCTCTTTGATCACCATGCTTACAAAGTGCATACAAGAGGGAAATAAAGGGGAAATAGAATAAGTGTAGTATTTATTCCATGTGTAGTGATGAATACAAATATTCGACCAAGCTATCACAATTCACAATGGTACATAGTAGGAGTTCTTCAAAATTAGGAATCCTTAAGAATGGAGAGCCATCCCAATTTATAAAATATGAATTTTCCTTTCACCTCCCTCATATGACTCTTGGATTCAATACTCCACTCGTGACCTTTCATTTCCATGACTTAAGTATTTCTCTTATAATTTGAGAAAATACTTTTACAAATTTAAAATAGGCCACTTAAGTGAATAGAATGAAAGACAATGATGAGTCCCAATGAAGAATTAGAATAGAGAGAGAGAGAGATAAGGAAGAGAGGGAGAGAGAGGAGGAGGGAAGAAATGAAGGGAAAACACTCCTCGCATGAATAACTAATTGAATTCCTTGATGCAGTCATGAAATTTGAGTAAAGATATTTCACACTTGGTGATCCTCTACACTAATAAATATTTCTCCCTTGAATAACTTTGAATAATTTTCCCCATCCAGTGATGACCACAAACTCTATGATGCACAGACATCCTGGACCACAGAATGAGTGTTCAAAAACACTGTTATGAGATTTACCGATGCAAGCTCAGGATGAACACATACAATGCCCATGATGACCCTCCTTGAAACTTGGTTGATGAACTATTTGACTCGTTGAAATCATTCTGACCAACTCACTTTGAATCACCTAGTTCCTTGAGTGACGAAGATGAATTCACATGATGCACCTTTTGATGCCCTATTTTGCCTCTATATACCATTGCACTCAAGATGATGCTTCCAGGTTCTCTGTGAAGCTATCATTCCTCTGTTTGACCCATGAAACCATATCATTGTTTGAAGAGGATTCCAAAAATCAGTATGGTGAGTGAAAACAAATCCATATGCAACTTTCCATTCCCAAAATGAAAACTTTCTATTTTTAGAATATGAGCCCATGCCCTGCCATTTTGGGACATATCACCTGTCTTTGATCTAAATTTCACCTTCTTGAACCTTCTGTCATATTCCATCCTCCTCTGTTCCTAAGATATTATTATTTTTAGCACATTTCTATTTTTAGCAGGTTGTTTTTTGGGGACCTTTCTATTTTGGGAAGAAGTCATTTTCTATATTACTTTCCATTTTACACCTTTTCTAATGTCCTGAGTGATCGAACTTGATAATTTAGTAGGAATTTTCTTTTATAGCATGTGAGGAAGAATAAAATATGATATTTTTATTAAGTGGTGAAAATGTCCTCAGTTTGTGATGGGAACAACTTTTTTGGATTTGGCTCTTCACATGAACTTGTGCTCCAATTTTCATCATGATTCACTTACTAGAAAGCTCAGAAATAAAAAATGAAAATTTACGCCTGGTAAGAGCATCTGGTATGAAGCCGCCATGGCAGCCATTAATGGAGTCACCAAGATATTTTTAAGGTTTTCTTCCCCACATTTTATTGATGAAAAATAAACTTCTCTGTGATGGGTTTTTTCTCTAAGTGCTCCATACAAATTTTCAGCTCTACCCACTTATCAGATCAACGAAAAATTGAGGAAAAGGAAGCTAGGGCATGAAAATTGATTTCTATGCCATTAATGGTCTAAGGAACCTTTGAATTTTATATTTTTTCAGAATGAAGGCATTTCATAGAGGAGTATTTTCCCAAATTTGTAAGAGGATTTGACTATTGGTTTATGAGTTATGAGTGGTTCTTCAGGTTTTTCACATGAGGATTTCTAAGAGCATATGATCATAGTTTTTTCCGAGAACTCTTTGTTTTTATCCTTTCTGAAGTGATGAATGGTGGAAATATGATAATTAATATGTTTGAGGTGTTGTGGAAGGTTTTTTAGCAGCATCAATGGAGGATTGGAGGGAGAATCCAACAGTTGGAGAAAACATGTGCGTGTGTGAAGGAAGCAACTAGTGGTATCCTGACAGTTAGTTTTTTACAATTTTTGGATTTCCAAAGCTTTATGGAATTGAGTGAATTTTTTGTTACTTTTCTAAAGGGATGAAAGGGACATCAATTTTCACATCATTCTAGGTTGTAACACTTGGTGATCATCTGTACATTGTGAGGATAGGCTTTGGCAAGCTCTTAGAGGCTGAACTGGTGATGTGGAGGGTCCCATGGGTGATCAGGGGGATAAAAAAATTTCAGAAAATTTTACCATCACTTATGTCACTTTTCTAAAGGGACTAAAGGGACATTAAAATGTGTCAGGCTCCTAGAGGTGACATGTGTCCACTTCAAAATTTGGCTAAGTACAAGAGCTTACCTTGAACCAACTTGTGACGATCATGTCTTGAGCTCTTGGATGAGTTTCAAAGTGAAATTTTATATGAATTTGACTTAAAATGGCTTTCTGAATCTAATGTTGGGGACCTTAAATCTTTATTCTTCTATACGTGTGCCCTAAAAAATTGGATTTTTTTTCTAGCTCCATGATTGAGCATGAGAAAAACTAGATATAGACATATTTCACCTAGGTGTTGTGAAAAATATGATTCCACCATCTTTTAGAGATCTGAATTAAATTTCCTAATATGTATTTTTTATCTCGTAACTCCTTCTAGATCTCTTGAAATTGAATATCTAAGCTCAGGTGATTTTTTAACAATGTATGTTGCCTAGGCCTAAGAACCTGTTTCTGATGAACCTTCCCCAAAACTTCCAAATATTTTCTGAATATTCAAAAATGATTTCCATTATATTCTTAGACCTTTATTTCATACCCATGTTGAATTTTGGTCCTTTTTTATGCTCTAGAGGTTTGTATTAGTCCCAGGAAGGCTAGGGGTAGCCATTCCCAAAACTGCTAAAAATGACGTCCTTCATGAGCTCCTAAAATAACCTAGGGTAATGAGTTGACATCCATTGGAGGGTCATTGGACTAACTGGGTAAGGTCGATGGTGGGGATGAACTGGTCTAGGGGATGCTTTTGGAAGGTATGGATTTGAAATTTCTCGACACTATGGTATTTTTGTCCTACCTTTGGATGTATTTTTCCCCTTGAAACAATACTAGACAACAACTATCTCTATCTTGGCGACATGTTTTGGATTGAGTAAATTGAGGACATAATATGATAATCCCAGAATCTCAATTTTTATTTGTGGACCAGTACCTTATTCATTGGGATTTATGGAGTCACTAGAAAGATAGGCTAGAAAAATTTCTTTATTAAACACACACATAGACGCAAGAACATAATGAGGGATAAAAAAAAGGAAAGGAAATACACAACAAAAATAAGGGAAACAACCTAAATCACCAATGTACATATGGGAGATTACCCACTTTCACTGAAGTGCAAATTCAAATTGAGTGCTTACCCATAAATGAGTGTCATTGAATGTTGTTCTTCTATAAAGCCATTGATAGATTTACTGAAGTATGAACCTCTTCTCATCTTCTTGAGAAATCTATCTTGATGGTTAGCCTACTTGTACATTCCATCTTCTTCATTACTTTGACCTTGTTTTCGAATTCTCCTTGTATTTCAAGTTATTTTCATTTGCTGATTTTTTTTTTGTTGTCATGAAGACATACCATGATTGTTCTTGACTTTCCATTTTCATTTTGACTACAACATAATTTTTTTTCATTATGCATATGTTTCATGACCATCACTGTCATGGGTTGATTTTCAGTAGATGCCTCATGAATTTTTGCATCATGTCCCTTCACCTGAATTTTTCTTCTTTTTAATTATTCCATGAAGTGACCTTTCACATGCTTTAAATATTTTTTCATGTGTTTCCTTGTACAACGTGTTACTTTCATTGTAATACCCTCTTGGAAAGAGAATGAGTTCAAAATCAGATCTCTAACCAAAAAAATTCCCTCTCTTACCTTGTCCATTTTGGGATTCATCCTCCATATTTGTGTCGAGGGCATCCATATCTTAATTATGATGAGCATTGAAAGGTTAAAATCCATTAAGAAGGTTTTCATTTTGAGTAAAATCAACTTTAGGATCAAGCAACAATATTTTTCTCTATTTTTCATCGAGCATGTTTCCATCCTCATGAAAAGGAAATGAGCATAAGAATGAATCTAAAATTTCATCATCTTCATCTTCCCGTTATTGATCACCAAAAGTTGAGAGGTCTATTTTTGTAGTGAAATCATCATTTTCCTGGGTATGCTCTATTTCAGGTTTGAGAGATGGAGTTATGTTGTCATTCTTGCATTCAGCGTCATTTTCTTCTAATGAGAAAGAGAATCCTTCAAGTTCATTGGAACATTCATCACATGAAAAATCATATTGATCCTCAAGATAATCATTGAAAATGTTGAATTTGTCTATTGAGATGGTGTTGAGCATCATTCCTTCTTCTTGATCTACATCTCTCGTTACTTTGAGATTTCTTTGTTGTAAGTCAAGGTTTTCATCACCAACTTGGTATCCACTACGAAAACTTAATCTACACCTTCATCCCATGAAAATTACACCCTTTCAAACTCATATTTCATCAAATCTTCATTTTGTTCTTTAAATGGATCTATGATGCTTGGAAATTCCTCCACCAAAAAGGGAAGCTTAAGATTCCCCCCAAAGATCATGAATAAGTTTCCATATTTGGAATTTTTGCATGGTATGTCTATCATTGGGTTGTTTGGCCGTTGAACAATATACTTAATTTTTCTGATGGGAAGTATATTATTTGTTTTACTGTGGACCGGGATGGTTATGTGTGACCAATTCAGCTACATATCTCCTCCAACATATCGATAGAAGCTTCGGCCTAGAAACATGTCATACGAGGTGGGCATGTTTGCTACAAGGATTCTCATTGTGATTTTCTTGTCAGGGAAGTCCCCCAATACTACCTCAACATATTTAACTTGTCCGACGAGAGGTACTTTTTTCATCTCCGTGGAGAGACATTTACAAGAGTTAGGGAAAAAGGAGAGACCAAAAACTTTAGAAACACATTTTCTAAGGCACTAGAGTCAATTATACAATTGTTTAGCTTATACCAGTTGACAAACAAGGCAATGTAGAATGGATCAACCTTATTAGATGTAGAGGGTGTTGAAGTGAGAAAATTCAGGGATGGAGTGGATTGGGATGCATGTAGTGGTTATTTGGTGGAGGATATTTGGGAGCATGAATACTACCTTTGACATGTTTAATTAATCTCTCCAATTGTTTAGGATGCGTTCTTAAGTATTCAAACAAAGAAATTTGGATCTTGAATTTTTGAAATGGTCAACAAGGTCTAAGGATGAAGAGGTGGTGGGATAATCATGGGTTATGATAGCATTAACATAGATATTTTTAGAAACTAATTTTCCAAGAGAGGCAGAAGAGGACTTACTTGAAGAGGTAGAAGGATTGTTGGTTAGGGTGGCTTCATATGTTTTATTAGTTGTCCTTATTGAAGAATTCTTTGATAATCCTCCTTTCATTTTTATTTTTCTCAGAGTCTCCATTAGAGGATTCAATTTTTTAGTTTGGGTAGTGGAAGGGGAGTAATTTTTCTCTTTTTGGGATTGGGTGAATAATGCATATGAGTAACTATCAGTGGGTTCCTCATCTTCAAGTGTGCATTCACAAAACTTGATCCTATCATATTCATTTTCTCTTTCCTCTTCATATTTAAAACTTTACTCTTATTTGTATTCATATCTCCTGTACATCGCATTTACTAGTGGAGCTTCCAAGGCATGCCTTTGGGGTACTCCTGTGATCTAAGAGTGTTACTTCTTCATGGAAAACATATCATTAGCCATTTTTTGAATCATGGGATTAGTGGGTACTGAAATCAAACTTTGACATTTCTGTTTACCATAGGGATTCCTTACTTTACTAGACAAGATTAGATCATCATTTATTTCAATAGCATAACCTTTTTCTTCTTTCAAATCTCTAGGTTTAGATCTTCTCATGAAGAACCCAACTTCTAGTTGCGTAACACTAATAAAGAATTTTTTCAAATTATTTTCATAAGGCACGAAATGTTCAGGAATCCTTTTTATGGTCCAGTTATACCTGGCTATGAAGTCTCTCATATATTTTGTAAATTCCTTATTCATTTGTAGTAGTTGAACTAAGAGATCCTAGTTGTCTTTTGTAGTTTTATATTTGGCTTCAAATTTGGATCTTATATCATTTAAACAAGGGATAGAAATTACTAGTTATAAATAGAACCATTTGGCTACCTTTTCTTACAAATATTCAACAAACAATCTAACAGATACATCTTTGTGTTTGATGCCCAACATGCCACATGCAATGATGAGATCAGATACATGCTCTTTAGGAAGCTTTGTGTCATTACCTTTGAATTTTGGAAGGTTTTTTCAAGAACACTTTGGAAGATCATGAAGAGGAGGTGTAAGAGAAACTGCACATGTATTCCTTGCCCATGGAATAATGGGTCGAGGTATTTCTCTTTCTTCATCTACCATGGTATTTTCTAATTCAACTAATTATTATTTGACTCTTGAAAAGTATATATTTCTCAGTTAGGATTGCAAAGAGGCTTTTGATCATCTAAGTACTTTTTCATTTCATTTTTTTGGGTATTTTTGAATATATCCATTTTTTGTATGTTTTGATTTTTTGGCAGAGATTCATTTTTGGGTGCACTTGAGAAAATCTCTCCCTAATAGAGTCACCAAAAATTATTGGTGAGAAAATTTGTCAGGTGGACAAATCAGGTGTCTCCACCAAATTTCACAAGGCTATTCCCCTCTGCATTGAATGGTATAACTCCCATTATTGAATGTAACTAATCCTAATCCTGTTATAAATGTTTTGGGTGGCCAAATTGGTTGGGAATATCACAGAGACACTCCACTAAACTTGTGGAAAAGTTCTTGTATGGGGGTGCAAGGGAGTAAGTTACAGTGTTCATAAGAAAGGGGGGAGAATATTTAAGTAAGATTACTACCATGAGTAGATCACATAACTTCACACCCAGTAACCAGTGTATTTCAACATCTAATATAGAA
This sequence comes from Taxus chinensis, assembly GCA_019776745.2. Lineage (NCBI taxonomy): Eukaryota > Viridiplantae > Streptophyta > Pinopsida > Cupressales > Taxaceae > Taxus > Taxus chinensis. Next base: position 532,769,708 of record CM034153.1, on the reverse strand, counting down.
GAAAGCAAAAATGAATTGGTTAGTGAGGCAAACAAAATCCACATAAAAAAAGTTTTTCGAGGCTCACTCATCAAAGATTTAAATCTCTCTTTGATCACCATGCTTAGAAAGTGTATATAAGAGGGAAATAGAGGAAACACAAGGAAGATAAAGAGAAGAAGTGTAAATTTTACTCCACACATAGTGATGAATATAAATATTCAACCAAGCTATCACAATTCACATTGCTAAATAGTAGGAGTTCTTAAAAATTTGGAATCCTTTAGAATGAAGAGGACATCGAAATTTATAGAAATTTGAATTTTCTCTTCACCTCCCTCATACGACTATTCATTTCCATACTCCACTCGTGACCTTTCATTTTCCATGAATTAAGTATTTCTCTTATAATATGAGAAAATAATTTTAAAAATTTAAAATAGGTCACTTAAGTGAATAAGAAAAAAGACAATGATGAGGCCTAATGAATAATTAGAATAGATAGAAAATGAATAGAGGGAAAGAGAGAAGGAGGTAAGGGGTGAAGGGAAATCACTCCTCATGACAAACTGCTTAAATACCTTGATGCAGTCATGAAATTTGAGAGAAGATTTATGACATTGGTGATCCTCTACACTGATGAAGATTTCTCCCTTGAATAACTTTGAATAATTTTCCCCATCCAGTGATGACCACAAAGACTATGATGCACAGATATCCTATACCACATAATTAATGTTCAGAAACACTATTCTTAAATTTACTGATGAAAGCTCGGGATGAACACAAACAATTCCCACGATGACTCTCCTTTAAAATTGGTTGATGAATTCTTTGAATTTTTGAAATCATTTTGACAAACTCACTTTGAATCACCCGGATCCTTGAGTGATGAAGATGAATTCATATGATACACCTTGCAATGCCCTATTTTTCCTCTGTATACCATTACACTGAAGACGATGCTTCTAGGACCTCTGTGAAGTTCTCATTCGTCTGTTTGACCTTTGAAACCAGATTATTATTTGAAGATGAGTCAAAAAATTAGTAAGGTGAGTGAAAACAAAGCCATATGTAACTTTCCACTCCCAAAATGAAAAATTTCTATTTTTAGAATATGAGCCCATGCCCTGCTACTTTGGGACATATCACCTATATTTCTCTAGTTTCTCCTTCTACACCTTCTGCCATATTTTTTCCTCCTCTATTCGCAAGATAATTCTAATTTTAGAACAATTCTCTTTTTATCAGGTTGCTTTTTGGGGACCTTCTATTTTTGGAAGAATTTATTTTATGTCCTACTTTCCATTTTATACCTTTTATGATTGTCTCGAGTGATTGAACTTGCAATTCCATGGGACTTGCCATTAATAGCATGTGAGGAAGCATAGAATATGATATTTTTAGTAAGTGTTGAAAAAAGACTCGGTTTGCAATGGGAACAAATTTTTTGGCTTCATCTCTTCATCTTCTACTCGTGCTCTAATTTTCATCATGATTGGCTTATCGGAAAGCTCAGAAATAAAAAATGAAAAAATTACACCTAGTAAGAGCTTTGGGCTCAAAGCTACCAAGGAAGCCATTAATTGAATCACCAATATTTTTTGAAGGTTTTATTCCCCAGCTCTGATTGATGAAAAATAAACTTCTTTGTGATGGTGTTTTTCTCTAAATACTTTGTACAAATATTTATCTCTATTCGCTTATTGGATCAATGCCAAACTAAGGAAAAGGAAGCTAGGGCACAAAATTTGATTTCTCTACCATTAATGGTATGAGGAACCTTTCAATTTAATTATTTTTTCTACATGAAGGTGTTTAGGAGAGGAGTATTTTCCTAAATTTTCATGAATATTTGACTACCAGTTTGCGAGTTATGAGTAATTCTTAATTTTTTCACATGAGGGTTTATGACAACATATGGTCATGGTTTTTTCTCAGAAATCTTGGTTTTTATCTTTGTTGCAAAAAGGAATTATGGAAATATGATGATGAATATGTCGGAGGTGATGTGGAAGTTTTTTAGAAGCACCAATGGAGGATTGGAGGGAGTATCTGGTAGTTGGAGAAAAGTTGTGTGTGTAGTGACAACCTGACAATTAGTTTTTTACACTTTTTGGGTTTCCAAAGCTTCATGGAGTTGGGAAACAATTTTTTTCACTTATGTACCTTTGCTAAATGGATGAAAGGGACATCAATTTTCACATTGTGCCAATTTGTGACACTTGGTGGTCATCCGTGCATTGTGAGGATAGGCTATGGTAAGCTTTTGGGGATGAATTGGTGATGTAGAGGGCCCCATGAGTGATAACGGGGAAAAAAATAGCTTGAGTCAACTTGGGATGATGTTATCTTGAGCTCCCAGATGAGTTTCAAGGTCAAATTGTATATGAATTGGACTGAAAACAACCTTCTAAATCCAATTGTGGGGTATCATCTCTTTATTCTACCTTTTATCCCTAAAATGGATTTTTATTTTAGCTCCATGAATGAGCATGAGAAAAAGTGGATATAGACATATTGTACATAGGTTTTGTGAAAAATATGATTTAGTCATCTTGTAGAGATCTAAATTACATTTCCAAAGGTGTCTTTTTTATCTACTAACTCTTTCTAAATCTCATGGAATTGCTTCTCTATGTTCAAGTGCTTTTTTAACACTGTACATTACCTAGGTCTGAGAACCCATTTCTGATAAACCTGCGCTAAAACTTCCAAATATTCCCTAAATATTTGAAAATACTATCCTAGATATTTTTAGACCTTGATTTCATCTCCATATTGAATTTTTCTCTTTTTTTCCGATCTAGGTGGGTGCATTAGTCCTAGGAAGGCTAGTGGTAGCCCTCCCTAAAACTACTCAAAATTGACGTTCTTCACGAGCTCCTAAAATCACCTAGGGGAATTGAAATTGATTTCCTAAATCACCTAGGGGACTGATTTGACATCCACTGGAGGGTCATTGGAATGAATGGGTAAGGTTGATGTTGGGGATGGAATGGTCTAGGGGTACTTTTCAAAGGTATGGCCTTGAAAGTTTTCGACATTGTGGTATTGTTATCATGCCTTCGGATGTATTTTTCACCTTGCAAAAATATTAGACAATATGGATATTATATGATGTGAGAAAACTATGTTAAATTCTTTTTCTCAACACCAATGAGTTGTAAACCTTCTCATGGGCCTGGAAAATGTTCCAATGGCTATATTCATCAAATGTAATAAATTGTGCAACATTTTAAAGTAATAAAATACATTTTTTGTGGTGTTATTTCAACCCTTGTTCATATTTTATTATATTTACCTTTCCTCTTCATTTTTTTTTTCATTTAGTGCATATTTTGATCAATTTGTAGGTCTATTTGTTTGTGTTTCATGGGGATTAGATGGTGAATGTTGCCTTGGGATTTTGTCACAGCTTTTCTAACCTCTCTCAAGTCAATTTTCCTTCTTATTTATCCCTCAGTAGGATATTTCCACCCGCTTTTATGGTGTTATCACCTCTATTAGTGTAGTATTTCATTTTCATGCATCTCTCTAACCCCCCCTCTCTCTCTCCTTGGTCCCTTGGAATGGTTAGTTTAATACTAGTTAGCTACATTTTCCTTTCTAGGAATATTTTAGCATTAGATTTAGGCAAGGAAATTTATCCTTCTCCGGAGGTGCATCTCAAGATGCAATTCCTACACTTGGAGATGGTCCCATGTTAGCAAAAAGTAAGGATCTGTAATGTATAAATCCTAGGGTTCTACTTTTTTCTTATAATAGTTTTAGCATGCTTGGTGAGATAGGTTTGAATCACATTACCACTTCACTTCATCAAGTTTTATGTTCTGTTGGTGAATATTTTATCCTTTGGAGGAATTTTCAAGTACATCTGATGACTTCACTGGTCTAAAAAACTTATTTTCTCAATCAACAGACCATTTCCTTTCCCATGAATTTTTGTAATCATGACTTCATTTCCTTGATGGAATCATCATTTACAAAAGAGTTTCATTCATATCCACCTCCAAAATTGTAAAATTATTCTTCAAACTATTTCAACACACCTCCAAATCAGTTTTATGGAAAAAATCAGACGGAAAATGCCTGTTCTCAAGAGTATGCAGATTTTGGAGGCTATCCTACACCTAAAGATGACCTTGAGGGCATAATTTGAAAGCTGGAGTAGATCTTGGAAGATCTCAAGGATCAACTAAAAATATTGCAAGCTAGATGACCTGGTTTAAGGTAACTATGTCCATGGGGAGGTCACATACCCTGTCTATTTAGTCCACAATAAAGGCTTGAGGTAATGACTAAGTCTTTTACCCAAATGGTCGGTTTCAATTCATCTTTACAAGTACTGGAATCTAATCAGTATAAGGTTAGAGAACCCTTTCATTGTGATGTTCCTATACCTTTTTCATACCAATATTCAATACCTAACTATGATTAACCACCAAAGCTTGAGGTTGAAATTCCTAGCTTCCTTAAAGATCCTCCTTTTGTTTCTTTTCGACAATAAAATTCTTCACTTTACCTTCCACCTTAACCATTGAAAAATCATGTCTGACCTATCCCACTCCTTCTCTTGCATGCCAAATTCCATTTTGGAAAAAAAAAAAATAGAAAATTAGTCAAGGAGGGTAGTAAGAAAAAGTGCCCAGTAGAGAAAAATTTGAAGAATCTGGCTACCAAGTTTGGGTCCAATCAGATGACACTTATGGTTAAACCTTTAAAAAAATTAGGGATCAAAGAACACAAGGTGGAAGCTATTTATACAGTAGAGAAAGAATGAGAGAAAACTGATCAACAATCTCTATACAGTGTGCATGTTGGCACTATATTCTCAGAGGTTGCTGATTCGTCCCAGCTTACAGAATCAATAATGGAAGAGTGCAGATCATATTCAGAAGAGCAAAAGGAGGATGAGATCTAAAGGGAGTATACTATAGAGCTTAATAGTGAAGAGGTTTATTTCTTATCATATTTAGAGGGTTTCATTCGTGAGGAAGAGCCCATTGAACTTACTACCTTTGTAGTCCCACAATCCTTCTTTCAACATGAGGAACCTGTTACTGTAAACAAAACTCAAGAATTAACTATGTAGGAGAACATCCAAGAACCTGTTATCCATATCAGTCTTCATGAAGAAGAAATATATGATTTTGATCTTGTAACCCTCATGTTGGATGAGGAGGATCAGAAATATGATGACACAATTCCTAAATAATTCATTAAAGTAGAGTATGAGCTTCTTATAAAATCAAAAAAGAGTTCAAATCAGCATGCAAACACTCCCCTTCTTCAAGAAAGTCTACCAGATGACTCCATTCATGGATTTGCATTTCATAGAAATGGGAAAATTTAGAGGATCAAATCATGTCCAATCAAATATATGGATTATTTAGAACCAAAAGAGTTGTAACCAGTCATGCTTGCTTTAGAGCACGAGGAAGAGCTTCAGAGTAGCTAAGGTCAAATTTAATAATGCCTCCAACGAAATGCAGAGAAACTTAGGGAGGAATTAATTTTTTATTTATTGATACTTTGAGAAATTTTGGAGTGCAAAGCATGTTTTCATTTCTGCCATGTGCTTTTGTTTCCAAAAATATCACATAGCCCAAATTTGTTAGGAAGGGAATCTATTTATCTCTACAAGCTGTAGGATTTTTTTGAAGTTTCCTTTGCCTCCGGTTAGAGTAGAGTACGTAGGTTTTTTTTAGTAGAAGAATTTTTTGTGCACACTCTGCATGCTTGTACTTAGAGCATGTATAATTTTCCTTATTTTTATATAGTTTTTTTGCATTGATTTTGTTGTAAAGTCTATCTTAGAAAAAGAAGTGTTCATGGGAAGTAAGGTTTTAATAGTTCCAAGTGCATCCACCTAATTAGAAAAGTGATCCAGAAATCTGTAATACATCACATTTTCCAAGATATAAGCTTAGTTTGTTTTTCATACTTGGCAAAAATCATATTTTGGGATAGCTTCAGAGATTCATTTTCAGTCTCAATATATTATTTGTAGAGGAAAGAGGTGGAATACTAGATTAAGAATAGTTTTCCACTCATATAAAACATTATCGAGAAGATTTCATAATGTGAATGATCAATTCAGTTGTTAGCATATCAGCTCCAAGTTCAAATAGTGCTTCAAGTGGTTCAGGGGTTATTCTTCAAGGTCATACTGGTTTCATGTTTATCATGTTAACTACATGCCCAATGGATGCTTCAATGTAACTAATTAAATCATCTAGCAAGAATATTTCCCCATGAGTCACCAAATTGTTATCCATTTTTCCTCATGGGAAAATTGGAAAACTTGACAAAATGGGATTAGGAAACTGATAGAGCTTTAATGGAGAATCAGAAGAAATAACTAATCTTCATGTTTTTGGAAGTTAAAATAATTTAAGGTGTTTCCCTTTATTTCAGTTAAATACCTAGCCAAATTTGAAAAAAAAAGGTTTAAAATCAGCTCATGGGTGAGTTGAAGAGTAACTTAGAGAATTGATGTTGTTTTACTTCTTAAAAGTAACTAAACAAAGTTACTCAGAAAACTTGATTTACAGAGTTGCCTTCTTTGTGGGTTTATGATGTCACTCTATTGCTAAAGGAAACTAAGTAAAACTCACCTGGTTCCATGAATAAAGAAGACTCAAAATCCCATGAAGAGGTAATTGTAAAAGAGTAACACATGGATATAAAGTTTATTTACTGCTAAAGTAATAAGAAAAGCACTCCTGCAGGCCCAAGTAAAGAAAGGCTGAAAACCCACAAAGAAAGGTAGTGAGGGGAGTAAATTTTCTCAAAAATCATGTAAATAATAAGTTGATGGAGGAGTGATGCGGAAATTTGATTTGTTCCTACTTATAAGTAAAGCTAGTGAAAAAACCTAAGTAAATCAATTGCACCTCAAAAACCCGTAAATTGGGAAGAAAAAAGAGTAATACAAAGTTTCGATGCTACTCTACTACTACTAATAACTAAGCAAAGAACTTCCCAAGGATCGAGTAAACTAGCTACAAAAACCCGCAGAGAAGGCTAAAATAAAAGAGTAACACGGAAATTTGAAGTTCCACTACTATGAAGTAGTAGGGGGTCAAAAAACCACATGCAAATCAAATGAAAACACCCATAAAGAAGGTTGATGTATGAAGTAAAGGCACCTTGGATTCCTGCAACAAAGGAGGAGAGTAAATGGTCATAACTTTTGATCAAGTGCTAAATATTTTTTGTGAATTTTGTGTGTAGGGATCAAATCCCGAGATCTACTAAGGAACGCCAAAAGTGAAGGCAGCTCTCTGGGTCTACACTAATGCTGGGGTGTGAAAGCATGGGGAGCAAACAAGATCAGATAACCTAGTAGTTCATGCCGTAAACGATGAGTGTTCATCCTTGGTCTACCAATATATTGGTCTATACTGGACCAAATCAGGGGGCCAGCTAATGTGTGAAACACTCTGCCTAGGGAAAATTTAGTATATTGATGTTGGAAATATAACTATCACTTCATCCATTGTTCAAGACACTATAGGAATAGAATTGATTGTATATCAACGTTATAATAGTAATACTTGTATCCATCAAAAACCCCGAGTTCATCAAGGGGAATATGTAAAGAGGGGAAAAATTATATTAGATAGTGTGGCTAGATCTTAGACTTTCTAGAAATATCTTGACGTCATCTTCACCATGGATTCATGAAAATAAGACTTACATGTGGGTAAGTTGGTGAAAAAAGGAAAAAAAACTTCCAACATAAAATGAATAGTTCTAGGCATCCCAACCACTAGAATTTAATGCATTATGGTCACTTTTCTTCTCAAGAAAGGAAAATGACATTCGTGAATGGATATTTCAAGCTGCCCACACCATTTTTAGAGCATTTAATTACTTTTTTTGGTGGGTGAAGGGGTAAATATGAGATTCCATCTCCCTGTCTTTCTCACTTCTTCTATATAATGTAAACTCCTCATTTTTTAGAAGGAAGGGGATATTTTGGGATGTGGGGAAACTCTGTCAATTTTTTTTCTAAACACCATTGACATGCAAACCATCTCATAGGATTCTGAAATGTTCCAATTTCTTTATTCATTAGATGTAGGGGGATGTGCAACATTTTAAAGTAATAAAATCTATCTTGTGGTGTTCTTTAAACCTTTTCTAATGTTTTATCTTATTTCCATTGCCACTTAATTTTTCTATTGCATTTTTTGCATGTTTTTTTCATTTTGAAGGTCTATTTGTTTGTGTTTCATTGGGATTAGATGGTGAATGATTCCTTGGGACTGTGTCACAACTTTCCTGACCTCTCTCAACTCCATTTTTCCACCCTATTTTTCTGGTGCTACTACCTCTGTTAGTGTAGGATTTCATTTTCATGGATCTCTCTAATCCTTTCTCTCTCCTTATTCCCTTAGAATGGTTATTTTAGGATTAGTTAGCTACATTTTCTCTTCTAGGATTAGTTTAGCATTAGATTTAGGTAGAGGAAGCTGGAATTCTCTGAAGGTCTATCTCAAGTTATAAGTCCCACACTTGGATATGGTCCCATGTTTGTAAAAAGTAGGGATATATAATTTGAAAATCATAGGGTGCTACTTTTTTTGATAACACAACCCTTATAATATTCACTATATAATTTGTACATAAACACACAAACTCAAACACAATTATGGAACTCTAAAAATCATCAATACTTATTCATCTTTAGAAATAATTTCATGGTAATGTAATATCTATCTCACTAGTGAGATGCTTAACAAACTACAAACACCCCAAATATGCCACTCTTAAATAATTCTAAAATCATAAAAATCCTATAAATTTCCCCTTCATCGATTAATCAATCCTCCTTCATTGTACACACATCCCATTAGCAATTAATCCTAATCATACTTAAAAAGGTACTAATCCTTAATCTCCATTATCCCTTATCTAATAAATTCAACAACCATCCTCTAACAAAAACATATATAATGGACCTTCTAAAGGCACGATCACACACATTCTTTAGTGCAAGATTTAATTTTTTAGAAACCTTACCAAAATAATAATCCCTCTTATGTAAGAGCCTTACCAATGATGGATATCCTTCTAATTTGGAAAAGTTACTTATACCATCATATTCCTTACAAGTGTAGTCACTAAATCACACACTTGTTATGTACATATAACCTCTAAATATCTCATTTATATGTATGATTCCTAAGCAAGAGAACTAGTCACTAACACCTCTTTAATTTGCTTTGAAATTTCTTTTATCCTTTTCATTTTTATTACTTGTTGTTTATTGAAAAATTATGGTTTTGGAAACCAACCGATATCTTTCTCATCTCTAATTTCATTGTTTTATATTTCTGACACCCTGTACAAGACTTACCATTAGGGATAGGAGTGCCTAGGTTCTACTTTCCCCTTCTGAGAAGTTTTTTCCTCTTTATCTCTTTTTTCTATCTTTCAAATTTTATTTTTTTCTTGTCTTATATTATCCCTCTAAGATGACCTTTCACTTGTTAATGAAAAAAATTAAGCAAGGTAGTCATATAGATAAAAGTATTCTTTGATCTCATTAGAGGGAAAGAATTAAATAGGCACATACTACTATAAGGAGCTAATAATTTCTATCTACTACATCAGGGACTGCATTTTGGATTGCATACTTCACTACATAGAAGGATTTATTCTGCATTCTATACCACACATTTACAATTGGGAAAAAGTATGTGTATCCCACTATTCTTTATATGAGTATAACTAGGGCATCCTAGCTCAAGGGGCACTATTCCAATCACACGCACACAAGAACTACGAAGATTCTGAAATGTAGTGCAACGTGCAGTGAAAATCTCATTTGTGTGACAACCGAGGTCATTAGGACTCAATAATTTTCATTATTTTCATCTAATGTGTTCTTGAGTAATGTGCATATTCCTAGGGTTTAATTTGTAGGTTACTAGTGTGAAAAAAAATCTAATGTGATACGTGGTGAAAAAGAGCAGCAATATCCCCTTCCAGGAACTCCTATCGCTGAGATTTTCATACCTTAGTTTCAGAATCTAAGCTTTCATAACCCAGAATCTCAAATTCGAGATCAATCTCCATTCTAAAATCAATCTATACCTATAGATATAAGTTGATTCATTATCTACACACTTTTTATAACTCTTGTTTACATTTATTTTTCATGTTATGGCTTGTTTACTATTATATATATTTACTTAGAAGTTTCCTTATCTTACATTTATATTTCATTAAATCATTTGGTGAACCCGATCCCTAATATTATCTTTTCAGATCTTTCATAGCTTCCCATACATTGGATTCCAATGATTCCCCATTATATATCCAAGTTCAACTTCATAATATCCTTGTAAAGTGTGTCTTAGTTGATCCTGTTAGGAAATAAGGGATAAAATATGTGGACCAATCCCTCAAAGAATCACCAAAAGTAGAAATTAATATGTAGAAAATATTACAGATCTCAAATAAAAGTGAAAAAAAAAAAATAACACAACACAAAGAAACAATATTTATCATGGTTCACCCAATTTTGGCTACATCCACCAAGAATCACTTAGATTTTATTACAAACCACTGCTCTCTTAATATAATACCCCGATATGTTTTGAGCTATGATAAACAAAATATACAAAATTCACACCTGAATTCAGACACATCTGCAATGTTACATAATGCCTACCATATGCACAAAACCACATAAGTAGACAACTGCTTTAGCATTTTTACAAAATTGTTGGTATCAAAACCATGGGCCAAAACTATCCTATAAACCTATGAGTCAAAAAATTTCCCATATGAGAAAAGTACAATTTTTGAGGCCAAAAAATTTTTTCTCGGGGGTTGCACCCCTGAACCTTGGCAAGAAAACTATGGAAAGTGTATAGCCATATTAGTTTACAGTCTTCAACATTTTCACACATGAAAATAGGATCCATAACCTAATAATCTCCCACTTGGAGACTATTTTTCCTCTAAGAAAGCTTTTCAACCCTTCACTAGTTTATGTGAAGACAAACCAAAGCTGAACACATCTTTAGTTTTTCCCTTGTGACCACCTTAGTCATCATGTCTACAGGATTATAACTGGTATGAATCTTCTCCATCTTTAAATTCTCTTCCTCAAAAATTTGTCTTGATGAAATGGTATCTTAACTGTATATTCTTCATCTTAGAGTGGAAATCAAAGTTCTTAGCTAGGTGTATAACACTCTAACTATCACTATGCAACTTTCATTCCTCCATCTTATGCCACATATCCTAAAGAAATTTCTATAAGGAAATAATTTCTTTGCTTGCCTTTATGGCAGTAACATACTCGGCCTCTGTGGTTGAAAAATCCACATGCTTCTGTAGTTGTGAAATTCAGCTCACTTATGTCCCACCTACAGTGTAAACATAACATGTCATGTTCCTCCTACCATCTACATCTCCATCCATATCTGAATCTACATAATGACACAAAGTGGTGTCTGATCCATTGTAGCAAAAAAGTATCCCCATGGTCCCTCAAAAATACCAAAGGATCCACTTTACTTCCTTCCATTGATCTCTACCTAGATCAATCATAAATCTACTCACCACTCTAACTGCATGGGCAATATCAGGCCTGGTGCACACCATGACGTACATTAAATTGCCAGCCGTTGATGAGTAAGTTACCTTGGACATCTAGTTTCTCTCTTACCCTGTCTTGGGACACTACTCTTTTGATAACTTGAAATGGCCTTCCAAAGGAGTCCCAACCAATTTAGCATCCTACATATTAAACCTCTCCAAGACCTTCTTAATGTACTCTTCCTAAGATAAAGTCATATTTCATTCCTTCCTATCCTGAGATATCCTCATACATAATATTTGTTTGGCTTCCCCCAAATAATTCATAGCAAAGGATTCATTTAGCTACTCCTTAAGTACTTTTATTTCCTGTATTTTTTATCTACAACCAACATGTCATCCACATACAAACACAAAATAATATAACTGCCATCCTCAAATTTATTTGTATACATGTAATGGTCATAATGACATCTAATATAACCTTGCTCCATCATGAAGCTATCAAATTTCTAATACCATTGATGTAGATCTTGTTTCAAGTCATACAAGCTCTTCTTCAGTTTGTACACCATCTCCTCTTTACCTTTGACTTCATAGCCCTCTAGTTAATATATATATAGATCCTCCTCTAAATAACCATGAAGAAATGCAAACTTTACATCAAGCTGCTCTAAGTGAAAGTATTCTGCTACAACTATTCTAAGAACAGTTCTAATAGAAGTCATTTTTAATACAGTATAAAAAATATAATCAAAATCAATATCTTTTTTTTGTGCAAACCACTTTACCACCAATCGGGCCTTGTATATTTTCTTGTCTCCTTCGTCCTCTTTGACTATGAACACCCGCTTATTCTGTACTGCTCTTTTGCCTTCAGTTAGCTTCACCAAATCCCATGTCTCATTCTCCACGAGATCTTAATTCTCCTCATCCATGGCTTTCTCCCACTTCTTCCTAGCATCTACCTATATTGTTTCATCAAATTTCTCTAGCTCTCCACTGTCAGTGAGTAATAAATAATAAAGAGAAGGATAAAAACTTTTAGGCTCTCTTATTACACTAGAAGACATCCTCAATATATGAGTTTGGGGTTCCTATTGAGGAGGTTCCTGAACTGATTCATGTGTCACTTTCCCATCTAGAATATTCTCTACCACTACATATTCTTTCTTGGATTCTTCCCTGTTTTCCTGTAATCGCTGCTTATACATGAATTTCTCATTAAAGACCACATCCATATATTGAATGATTTTCTTGTCCTTAATACTCCAAAAAATTAGATACAAATTCATCACCACCATAACCAATGAAAGTACATTTTTTTATTTATCCTCTAGTTTGGTCTAATCATCCATGTATATATGGACAAACACCTCACATCCAAAGACTCTAGGAAATGAATAATCAACTTTCTTACGATACCAAGCCTCCTCAGGTATGCCTCCATCCAAGGCATTTGATGGTCCTCTATTTAACAAGTGCATAGTTGTAATCACTTCTTCTACCCAAAAATAAAGAGGTAGTCCTACATGTAACCGCATACTCCTAGCACGGTCCATTATTGTTTTGTTCATCCTTTCTAACACCCCATTCTAATGCGGAGATCCTGTAACTATTTTTTTCTTGTGGGTTCCATTCTTTGAATAGTAATAATAAAATTCATTGTTGTAATACTCCCCTCCATTATCTGACCTAAGACATTTTAGCTTAAGAAATGTTTCATTCTCAACCAAGGATTTCCATTTAAAAAAAGTGTCAAATACATCAAATTTGTTTCTAATACAACAAACCAAAACTTTATTTGTTGCATCATAAATAAAAGTAACATAATAACTTGAACCCCCAAGAGATGATACATGACCCATCCCCCACACATCAGAATGCACCAACTCTAACTTACTCTCTTTCTTTGTAGTTTCAACCTTTAGAAACCTTACTTGCTTATGTTTCCCATATATGCAGTCCTCACATAACTCCAAATTTTTTTTTGTATATCTAGGAAAATCCTTCTTTATGATCTCCATGCCCTTATGGCTCATATGACTGAGCCTATAGTTCCACAATGTTGTATCTTCTTCTAAAGCCACAAGATTACAAACATTAGTGCTATTAATGGTTAGATAAAAGGTTCTAACCTTCTTACCTCTTACCACCACAAGAGAACACTTGGTAACCTTCCAAGAGTTTGCAGTAAATATCATAGTAAAACCATCACTTCGTAATTGCCCCACTGATATCAAATTTCATTTTAAAGTAGGTACATGTATGACATGCTTCAATAGCCACATATTCCCATTCTGCATCTTAACCCAAACAAAACCTTGTACAACTATACTGCAAGGCTCATCATCACCAAGAAAAACATGCTCAAAATACCCTTAAACATAATCAACAAAATAATGCCTATGTGGAGTAGCATGGAAAGAAGCCCCCAAATCTAAAACCTAAGATTTGATAATATTGTGCAAAGAAAGAATCAAAGCATTCTAGCATACATTACCCATTTCCACATTTTCCTCCTTGTTTTTTTCATGTTGTTTCTTCTTGTCTGGAATCTCCCAATGTTCCTTCTTTGCATGGCCATACTTTCCACAGTGCCAACATACTATGTTGCTTTTAGATTTTTACCTTACCCGATCTTTTGATTTTCCATGGCTTCCTCTATTCTTCTATCTCCCTCTAGTTTCCACTGTCAAAGTATTCCCTAAAGTAGAAGACTCCCCAAAGAATTTTCTTTGCATTTCCTCTCTTAGAATCACCCCTACAACATCCTCAAACTTTAACTTTGAGTTAGCTAGAACTGAGTTTCTTATCGCCATTACCTGGCTATTCCAACTCTCAGGAAAAGAGCACATAATTAATAAATCCCTAACTTCTTCATCAAATTATATTATAAAAAAATATAGCATATTTACAACCATATGAAAATCATTTAAATTATTTGCTACCAAACCATTCTCATACATCTTCATATAAAACAAATTTTTCATTAAAAATATATTATTAGAGGTAGAGGTTTTTTTGAATAACTTTCCTAATGCATCTATCAGTTATTTTGTAGTCTTTTCCTTTGAAACATTAAATAATACTGAAGATGCAAGACACTGCTAGATTTTCCTAAGTGCCTTCATATCAAGAAAATCCCATTCTGCATCCATCATGCTTGAGGGGTTGTTTAACTTCTCATACACTAGATTATAAAGATCTTTCTAATAAAGGTAATCTTCCATTTGCATCTTCCAAAGACTGAAATTATTCTTGTTGAATTTTTCAACCCTTGATCTTCCATCATCTACCATAGCTCCCACTCAAGCTAAAAATTTCCCTATGATTCAACACTTCAGAAAACCACACCAGGATCTGATACCAATTGTTAGGAAATAAGGGATAAAATATGTGCAACAATCCCTCAAAGAATCGCAACAGTAGAAACTAATATGCAAAAAATATTACAGATCTCAAATAAAAGTGTAGAATAAAATAACACAACACAAAGAGATAATATTTAACATGGTTCACCCAATTTGGGCTACGTCCACCAAGAATCACTTGCTCATATTTTATTACAAGCCAGTGCTCTCTCAATGTAATACCCAGATCTATTTAGACCTATGATCAAAAATATATATTGAACTCACACCCGAATTTAGAAACATATGCAATGTTACATAATTCCTACCATATGCAAAAAATCACATAAGTAGAAAAATTCTTTAGCAATTTTACACAATTGTGGGTATAAAAACCATGGGCCAAAATTGTCCCATAAACCTATGGGTTAAAAATCCTACCCATATGAGAAAATCAAAATTTTTGAGGCTAAATTTTTTTCTGATGGGCTGCACCTCGAAAACCCCACTCAGGGTCCAACCCGGGCCTGAACCATGGCAAGACAACTGTGGAAAGTGTACAGTACTATTAGTTTAAAATATTCAACATTTTAACACATGAAATCAGGGTCCACAACCTAACAGATATTGAATTTTGTCTTAATGTATGCAATCTTTCCTTTCTCCATGAGATAGGTGTAGAAGAAAATTCTTCTACCCTTCTCAATCCATCTACTCTTTGTATCTATAAATTTTATTATACACCTAAGTGAGTGTTGGGAGGAATCATTCTACCCATTACCATAGGCCCTTGCACTATTAATGTTCTATTTCATGTGATGCCTCAAGATGTTCCTTATAAAATACTTCGAGGCCATCATTGGTTACATACTATGCATAAACTTATTTCTACCCATGCCATAATACAAAATGCCCTTGCTACACATTCTTCTATGGATACTGTTATATATAGATTCCACGCCGTATGTGTATACTCCTAGTGATATTCCTCTCATACATGATGCTAGTGACTTACCTTCATTGCACATCCTTATCCTCTTAGGATGCACCCTAGTGCTACTCATCTACACAACCACATTTCCATTAATGCCCATGATACTCCTAGTTTTTCTCACTCTTGATTCCCTTCCATTAATCATATGCTTAGTGTTTAAAGTGTTCTATATTTCTCTACACCTTCCTCATCACATGTTAGATCATTGTATACTAATTTGACCATGATTATTAATGCAGACACTTTCCAATATCCTATGAATGCTTCATTTACCATGGATACACCTTATCTTGTTACATTCATGGGGGTAATATTGTTAGTTGTGGAGCCTAATATTATTGGTTAACACTCATAGATGGAGGAACATTTTATATGTATTTATTCATTATAAAATCTGGTCCATTCATTATAAGGTCACAAATCTAATGTTATAGGTTTGGGTGAATTTTTCTTTGTTTCCATAAAAAGGGTTGTGAGGTGTGACTCATTGGAATTCCTATTTTATCATTGGAATAGGGATGAGGATATTGTGATAGAGAGAAGAGAAAGTTACAATGGATTTGTCTTAGGGTGTAGCCCTTATTGTATTTTGTTGGATAGAATAAAAATAATGGTTGTTTTGGTGGATGTATCCCAGATCTGGGTGAACCACGTTAACTATTTTCTTTAATTTGTTTTCTTTTATTTTCTTCACATTTAATTTCTGCTCTGTAATATATTCTACATTTTAGTTTATACTATTGTGATTATGTTGGATTGTTCTAGATAGTTTTATCCCTTATTTATGAAATAATTGGCCTAAGAACCAGGTTTGTTTATTTAAGTGTTGAATCATAGGGAAATTTTGAGCTTGAGTTGGATGTATGGCAGATGATGGAATATCAGAGGTTGATAAATTCAATGAATATAATTTTATTATTTAGAATATGTAGATGGAAGATTACTTTTATCATAATTATATCTGTTTTCTGCTAAATGGAAAAGGGTAGAAACCCTTGAGCATGTTGGATGCGGATTGGGAGTTGCTAGATAGGAAGGCACTCAGAACAATCTGACTATGTCTTCAATCTTCAATATTATTTAATGTTTTAAAGTAGAAGACTATAAAATCATTCATCGATACATTATGGGAGTTATATGGAAAACCCTCTACCTCTAACAATATATTTTTAATGAAGAAGTTATTTAATATGAGTATGTTTGAGAATGGTTCAGTATCATATCATTTGAATGATTTTAATATAGTTTTGAATATGTTAGCTTCAATTACAATAGAATTTGATGAAAAATTTAGGGCTTTATTAATTTTGTTTTCCTTTTGTGAGAGTTGGAATATCATAGTAATGGTGGTAAGTAACTCAGTTCTAAATAATTCAAAGTTGAAGTTTGAGGATGTTGTAGGGGTGATTCTAAGTGAGGAAATGTGAAGAAAAATATTTATGGAATCTTCCACTTCAGGGAATGCTTTAACACTGGAAACTAGGGGGAGACATAAGAATAAAGGGAGCCGTGTAAAATTGAAATATTGTCCAAGGTAAAAATTTAAAATAAAGATGGAATGTTGGCACTGTGGGAAGGGAGGACATACAAATAAGGAATATTTGGATCTTCAAGAAAAGAAGTGAAAACATAAAGAAAACAAGGAGGTGAATATGACAACATGTAATGTCTCCCAGGATTCTTTGATTCTATATTTAGATAATATTGTTGAATCTTTGGTGTCAAAATCCAAAAATAAGATGGAATTCTCACACTATGGGAAGGGAGGACATACAAAGAAGGAATGTTGGGATCTTCAGGAAAAGAAGAAAACAAGGAGGTGAATATGGCAATAGGTAATGTCTCTCAGGATTCTTTGATTTTATATTTGGATAATATTATTGAATCTTTGGTTTTAGATTCAAGGGCTTCATTCCATGTTACCCCACATAGGCATTATGTTGTTGATTATGTTCAAGGGGATTTGGGGGATGTTTATCTTTGTAATGAGGAGCCTTGCAACATAGTTGGAAAAGGTTGTGCTTGAGTTAAGATGTAGAATGGGAACACATGACTATTGAAGGACATTAGAAATGTGCGTACATTAATACGAAACTTGGTTTTGGTAGGAAAGTTGGGAAATGATGGTTATAATGTGACATTTACAATGGAATCTTAGACGGTTACCAAGGGTTCTCTTATGGTGGAAAGAGGTAAGAATGTTGGAACCATGTATTTAACCACTAGTATCACTAATGATTGTAATCTTGTGGCTTCAGATGCATATACAACATTGTGTCACTATAGGCTTGGTCATATGAGCCATAAGGGCATGTAGATCATAAAGAAATTTTTCCCTAGATTTAGAGAAATAGGTTTTGATTTTTGTAATAATTGTGTATATGTGAAACAAAAATAGGTAAAGTTTCTCAATCTTATACCTATGAAGAAACAAAGTTAGTTAAAGCTAGTACAATTTGATGTGTGGGGGTTGGCTCAACTATCATCTCTTGGGGGCTCAAATTATTATGTCACTTTTATTGATTATGCAACATGGAAAGTTTAGTTATATTGTATTAGAAATAAATCTAATGTATTTGACACTTTTGTTAAATAGAAAGCCTTAGTAGAGAATGAAACAGGTCTGAAGGTAAGATGTCTTAGGTCAGATAATGGTGGGGAGAATTGTAGTAATGACTTTGATGATTACTGTTCTAAGAATGGAATTTTTAGGGAAAATATGGTTCTGAGAACTTGGAAACAGAATTGGTTGTCAGAAAGGATGAATATAAAAATAATGGAATGATCTAATAGCATGAGGTTACATGAAGGACTTCCACTTTATTTTTGGGGAGAAATGGTGAGCACAACTATGTACTTGATAAACAGAGGATCCTTAAGTTCCTTAGATGGAGGCATACTTGAGGAGGCTTGGTCTATTAAGAATGTTTATTATTCATTTCTTAGAGTATTTTGATGTGATTTTTTTGTCCATATTGACAAGGATGTTTCATTGGTTATGGTGGTGATTAATTTGGAAATGAATTTTGGAGTATTAAAGACAAGAAAATCATTCGATCTATGGATGTGGTATTTAACGAGAAATTTTTGTATTAGAAACAACTGCAAGAACATAGGGAAGAATCTAGGAAAGAATATGTAGTGCTATATGATTTTCCATATGGGTAAGTGAAACATGAATAAAGTCAAGAACCCACTCAATAGGAACCCCAAAATCCTATATTGAGGAACTCTTCTAGGGTAAGAAGGGCACTAGAAAATTTTTATCCTTCTTTTAATTATTTATTACTCACTAATAATGGAGAGCTAGAGTTATTTTTGAAGTAATGCAGTAGATGCCAAGTAGAAGTGAGAGCAAGGCATGGATGAGTAGTATCAGTATCTCATGGAGAACCAAACTAGGGATTTGGTGAAGCTACCCCAAGGCAAAAGATCATTGTAGAATAATTAGGTGTATAAATTCAAAGAGGAAGAAGGAGGAAATAAAAGATACAAGACTTGATTGGTGGTCAAAGGGTTTATAAAGAAGAAATCTATAAATTTTGATGAAATATTTTATCCAGTTGTAAAAATGACTTATATTATAACTATTCTTATAATAGTTTTAGTATAATAATTACACTTAGATCAGTTAGCTGTAAAAACTACATTTCTTCATGGTGATTTATATGAGGATCTATTTATGTAGCATCCATATGGATATGAGGTCAAAGGTAAAGAGGAGATGGTGTGGAAACTAAATAAGAGCTTGTATGGCCTAAAACAAGCTCCACAACAATAGTATAAGAAATTTGATAGCTTTATGATGAAGTATGGTTAATTTATATGCCATTATGACCATTTCATGTATATAAATAAATTTAAGAATGGTAGTTATATTATTGTGTGCTTATATGTGGATGAAATTTTGGTTGTAGGTAAAAACATGAAGGAAATAAAAGTAATCAAGAAGTAGCTAAGTGACTCCTTTCCTATGAAGGATTTGGGGGAAAACAAAAAAAATCCTTGGCATAAGGATATCTCTAGATTGGAAGGAGAGGAATTTTTATTTATCTTAATAAGAGTACATCAAAAGGGTCTTGGAAAGGTTTAGTATGTAGGGTACTAAACCGGTTACTACTCCTTTGGCAAGCCACTTTAAATTATCAAAGGATTAATGTCCCAAGATTGAGGAGGAGTAATATCATATGTCCAAGGTAACTTACTCATCAACAATTGGAAGTTTTATGTATGCCATGGTATGCATTAGGCCACATATTACCCATATAGTGGGAGTGGTGAGTAGGTTTATGAGTGATCCAGGTAGAGATTAATGACAAGCAGTAAAGTGGATCCTTTGATATTTGAGAGGGACCATGGAGTTATCTTTGTGCTATGGTGGATCATATAAAACTTTTCAAGGTTATGTAGATTCAAACATGGGATAATATTTAGATAGTAGGAGGAACACAACAAGATATATTTTCATTATAGGTGGGACAATGATGAGTTTGATTTCACAACTACAATAGGTTATGGATTTTTCAACCACAAAGGTTGAGTATGTTGTTACTACAAAGCATAACAAGGAGATAATTTGGTTATATGAGTTTTTTGATGATTTAGGGCACAAGTAGGAGTTGGGGAACCTATATAGTGATAGTTAGTGTGATATACACATAGCGAAGAACTCCACATTCCAATATAGGAAAAATCATATAAAGATACAGTACCATTTCATCATGACAACTTTGGAGGAAGAAAAATTGAAGCTAGAGAAGATTCATACTAGTTGGAATTGTATAGATATGATGACCAAGGTGGTCACAAGGGATAAAATGAAGCTATATGCAGATTTAGTTGGTCTTCAAGGATGATTTTGAAGATGATAAACATGTCAAGTAAAAATGGAATCTCATCTTGTGGATACAGTAGTGGTGGAATTTTTGTGATCAATCTCCAAGTAGGATATTGTTGGTTGTTGATATCGATATTATTTGTTTTCTTATTATTGGTAAATAGTTTTTTGAAAGGGACTATACCCTTGTAAGCAAAAGAGGGCCTAGAAAATAAAATAGGAATGAGAACCATTACAAAAAGGATCAAGATCCAAATGAGACAAAGAAACCCAAAGTATACCAAGAGTAGTTACCCCAACACAATAAACTAGTTCGAACACTGTAGAAGAGCAACAAAAAAACAACAAAAATAACAGAGGAGTGCAGTAAGAGAATCCACAATTACTTCTTGGTGGATTTGTTGATTCTAGATTTGATATTCTGCCAAGAGGTGAACATAGCCAATGTCATCATGTGGGTAGAGTCAGTAACATCCAGCTGTTCAATGGTGTTTTTGCTTTCATTTTCCGTGCCCCAAAGAGTTACTGGTATTCTGCTGAGATTAGAGACGCTACGGACATGCTGCTCAATAAATTTTTCAATTGCACTAAAAATAGCCATATTATGGTCATGGTGAGTCTTGGCTTTCCCTAAATGGTTTTCTAAGGATTTCATATTTTTGTATATGTCTTCAACCTGTTTATTATCAGTATCAGCCTCCTCCTCCTTCTTCCTTTTACCTTTTTGCTTTGCCAAGTTTTTAACCTCTCCTTTCAACAGCAACATGTCAGCTTCTAAGGCATCCCGCCTTTTTGTGGATCTCTCAATGTGTGTCTCCTATGAACCAGTACTACTAATATGCAGGAGGTTATGGGAAATTTGCAAGTCCTAAGGAACATTCCCTGAAATAGGGGTATCAAGTTTCAGTCTTCTAGAAGACCTAGTAATAGGTCTGGTCGAAATGAAATTGAAGGGGGTGGGAGAAGAGGTGGGGGGATGAAAGAGGGAACTGAGAAGGAAGGCAGAGGAGTGACAACAATGGTGATGGGGGAAAAAGGTGAAGAGATGGGGGTAGCGGCAGCGGTGCTGGGAAGAGGAGGAACAGAGACAAGGGAGGATGGGAAGCTGGGAGACCTAAGAAGACAAAGCTTATGTAACAAGAATATGAGACCCTAATGCAGCGGAACCACACGTGCATGCTTTTAAAACTCCAAAATGGAGTGCTCAAGAGAGTTAAGTAGATAGTGAGGGAAGCATACCGTGAAACACATATGGAATTGATTGAGGAACACAAGATGCTTTGAGGGCACAGTGAAAAATCTCCCCTCCAAAGAGATGTAATGCACCATCATACGGGTGACCTCGTCAAAAGGCGAAGGGATAGAGATGACCTGTAGACCCATCGTGACGAAGACCAGCTTCTTATTACCCTCAACAAATTTCCTCTCCTCAGCACCTCTGTCAATCCTTTTATTAAAAAAATGGTACCCATCCATGCCAAGGCTAGTAGCTTTGGCTATTAACTCCTCATTGATCAAAATATTTTTCCCGCCATAATCCACTTTGTGATCCTTCCAATCCTTCAAAAAATGAATGGATATACTTTGGTTGTGACCCTGAATCTTCTAAATAAAATTATTGATGCCTCCCTATCTGAGAAGATTCCAAATTTCTACATTATTTTTCCATTCTGGGTCTGCACTAGGCTCAATCTTACAAGGGGCACCTCCCATTATCACCATGCTTAAGTGCTTGCAAATAAAATTTTCAAAATCCTTATGAGGAGTTCTATAGCAGCTGCAGTTACCAGTCTGCCTTTCTCTGTTATTTTCCATGTGTTGGTCACCAAAGTGATTCTTAAGGAGAACAACAGTCAGGGGACAAGAATTCCCTCCTCTTTAGTGGGAGAGGTCCCCTTATTCAAAAGAAAAAGTTATTTACATGTGTACAGAGCATGGTTTTAATATGAAACTTGGATATCATGAAAGTGTTTAGGAGAATAGACCGTCAATTACAAAAGTACAGAGGAATGAAGATGTGGAAATGAGAAGAAAGGCATTCTCCAGAATTATAGATGGAAAAATAATTCCTTAAACATGCTAGAATATAATGACTTGGAATAAGACAATTGGTACTTGAACTAGTGAGATGCACTTTGAAAAGACACACAGTTCTACAAATAACATCTATAAGAATACAAAGCTTCTTGGTATAATGTAGACAAATGATCTAACAAGATTCTATAGATAGCTGCGAATAATAGAATTAGATGAAAAAATAAAGAAGGTCCTTTTGTATTGATTGTGTTACTTTTCTTACACTTTTCAAAATAAGCCAAGTTCCCCCCTCTCCAAAATGGCGAAGAGAGGTCATTATATAGTTTACAAATCAGTTACCCTTGGTAACTACTTCTTTTAATTAATGATTAGTTAAAGGGCTGCTAATCACAATACCCCAACTAATTACAATAAGTCCAAGACGAAGAAAGGCAGAAAGGAGAAGATTTAGGAGAAAGAGACAGGTGTTCATGACTGAGGAGGACCCACTGATTTGAGGATCCGTTGTCTAAATCTTTTTAATGCCTCTGCTATGTCACTGCCACATGGAACTGATGTGTTGGTGGTGGATTGAGTCCAAAATCTGAGACATTTCTCCATATCTTTGTTGAATTCGACTTGCGTGTGATAATCCTTGCTTTCTTCTTCAATAGCAGACTAGAGAGAGCAAATTTATTTCATCTTATCCTTTGTGATGGAATCTTCTCTAAATAGATTATCTTTAACAAAATATTTGAATTGGGCTTTAATTTCTTGTAAGGAGATGGGCACACCTGAGGTCTCATCTTGGAGGTGACAATTGATATCCTTAAAAGAAGATACCACCAAATTCTTGAAGGCCTCACCCTTTTGCTAGCTATTTTTCAATTCTCCCAAAGCCTCCTCCAGCACCTTGATTTTCCATTCCACAGTGTATACCCATGATTTTGACAAGTTATCCTTTCCATCATCAAAGACCTTGTTAGACATTAAAATATTTTCATCAGCCTGCCCCATAAGGTAAAGGTCTACTTTACAACTGCTCCAGAGTTTGAGCTCTTTATCTATATTTCCAATAGTGGAGGAGATTTTTTGTTGCAAACCATTCACCTTCTCATTGAGTTTGAAGGCTTCACTAATGAAATTCAACACTGCAATGAGCATATCATCCACCATGGCCTCCATGGCCCTTCCATAGATGGAATATCTGTGTATATCTTTGATACTCTGGACTTCATCTTGACTGAGGATTACAGGTGGTGGAAGAGTGGTTAGTGGGGTGGGGTCTAAAACTTTGTCCTTGGAAAACAGTGACTTGATGAAACCTGTAAGGACCTGAGCCTGCTCTTCTAGCTGCTCTATAGTTTGTTACCCTTTTTCAACTCTCACAATGAACCTGGTGAATGTTTCTTGAAGATTGTGAATCTCACCTTTAGGGGTAGACTCTCCCATGGGAATCCTCGAGAGCTCTAGATTAGACGCTTTCAAATCATGTTCTGGCTTGTCTAATTTGGGCTTGGCTATCTCCAGGAATTGCTGGCCCTGAGCATTAGATACTATTCTAGAGGTGGTCTTGGCCTTCTTGGTAGGAGTAGGAGGAGTAGTGCCTAATAAGGCCACCACAACATCAAAATTGGGTCCTGAGATTCAAGAGGAAGAATTTCTTTTCCTATTATCGACGAATGGTTGTACCCATGCGAAAGAGGAGAAATAAGAAGCAGGGGCAAGAGGGCCAAGAGAAAGGGAAATCATGGCAATCAAAGTGTGTACTATTGTCACCTCCAGTTGAGATATGAGTGGGGCACTCGGGGCTTCTGGTACAAAGGACTCAATGGTGCTCGAAAGCTCAGTACTTTGGACTTCTTTATCTTTATCCATTGGGGCTTCTAGGGTGCTCATGGAGACTAACACTTCACTCTCTTCCCTTTCACTGAGAATAATAATACTCTCTAGACCTGTGGGGAATTCTGAATTCTTTATCATGGGATCTTCTTCAACAGGCTCCTTCTTGACCTCCTTGATCTTCTTCTGATATACTTGAGTAGATAAGGAAGGAGTGGAGGATGTAGGACATTTAGTTGATGCAATAGGAGGAGTCTGTACAGGTGCTTCTGAACTGGGTGTCAATGCTTCCTTCCTTGGTGTTGAAGTATCCTTGGAGGAGGACTCACATGAATGCCTTCTAAGCTCACGGACCTTCCTATCAAACCAGATCCTGGTTCTTACTAAGACAGAGGCTAAGATTTCAGCTAGATCATCTTTCTCCTTTTTGAACCAATCTAAATCCTCCAAGGGAGTGTGTTTGATCAAGGTGTCATACTCATATGAAAACAGGTTAGAATTATCATCCTAAAGCCCTTCCGGAACTTGATACAAATTAAGCTCCTGAATCAGTTGAAGAGAAAACCTACCGTAATGTCTCCTTCTTTCCTCAAAATCATCAGCACAGTCGATCCAATAGTCTTCTATGTTTTCCCTATGATAGTAATTGATTTTGATGTTTTTCTCAATAAATTTATTCAAATCAAAACAAGTTCTTCACCTGAAGAAATGGATAGTGATGGGAGCTAGGGATCTTTCTATGTTTCTTGCATCTAGAGTCGTCTTGTAGGTGTAGTTTCCCAAAGATATGGGAAATTGCAGGCCAATAATTTTCTTATCCCTGCAAGTTCTTTGTAACTTTTCCAATTGCCTACATATCTCAATCAGGGCCATTTTATCATTGAAAAACATAGGAAGTTTGAGAGGAGTGCTCTCGTATCTTGCTAGCCTGATATAGGAGAATTTTCTAAATTGGATGAAGTAAGCATTGTAATTTGCTATTAGGCTCATGGCTTCATCTGAGAACCTCCTTGCAGTGTCGCTCTCTAGAATCCTTACAATGTACATGGTGAAATCATCATTCACCCTCTTAAAGTTGTGATTGTTAGTGTCCAGGGTGAATTGAGGGCAATAGGCATATACGAGGTCACCCTTATGAGGATCAATGTATGTAAATCCAAACCATTACCTTGATGCTACTAGGGTATACATCAGGTATGAAGTCATGTAAAACTTCTTTGTTTGTTGTAGATCAGATAGTTGCTCTGCTAGGTTCATACTGATGATTTCTACCCAGTTGATATTCTGAGTTCCTTCGCATACCATGTTGATAAGTGGGTACATCTAGAAATGGAACTCATTGGTAGAGGGTAAGCCCATGACCCGAGCTAGTAGGATTATGAAATCTGACAGATCCTCATTGAAATCGGCACGAAACAGAACCTTGGATAGATGGGACGTCCCCTTTTTAGGGTTTTTAAGCCAAGACTTTGCCACCCTCGCCTTGTATTTCTCACTGTCCTGGTCAAAAAGGGCTTGTGCTTGGTTCTGAGAGATTACTATAGAATTATCCATTTCAAGAATCCTTAGGGCAGTGCCAATGGTGGAAGAATCGAGCTTGGCAATAATTTCTCCATGTACATTCATTAGTACGCTCGAGTCGGGATTGAAATGAGCACTGCAGGTGAGTACTATATTTGTACATTGTACCGAGATTGGTAAACCAGTGGCGAATGCCAAGCCACTATCATGAATCATTTGTGCCATAGGAGAGGGGTTCGATTCTTTCATCCTAGTCTAGAAATCTCCAAAGTCCAGGTGACGAACTTCACTGTCCCCGATATTGGGAACGGCAGACTCGAGCGGTGAAACTTGCTCTTGTCCTTGAAACTTAATCTTCATGTTGATAGTAATTTGAAAAGAAAATTCAGTCTGAATTTTTGATGAAATTGCAAGAGAAATGGGTATGCGCACAAAAAATTTGATTGCGAGGGTATGAACAATTGATAACAAGAAAGCAATGTGCAAAAAAATGTAGGAGGGTAGTTTATTAAATAGCCATTTTAGGAGAGAGAAATATAATAAATGCACATTAAATACACATCTACCAACTTGAAAAGAAATATATTTTGGAAGAGGGGAAAAATTAGCCTAGATGGCCTTTGGTTCATTTCGAAAACGTGGGATGCGAAAGTGCAATTCGGTCGATGCGGGCGATGTGTGAAAAGGATGCACAAATGCTTCTGGGACATGAGGGATGAAAGTATGCGTAGTGAACGATTCGGAAGAATCAGGCAAAAGGTGAACATTGAGCCTGGGTGAACTTGTGTTATTTGGAACAAAAAGTTCTAATGGGGCCGAAAGAAATGGACTTCGGGTAAAGTGGCCGATCGGCGAATAGGGAGCCCGAATGAACTTGGGACATCTGGGACATAAATGTCTGACAGGCCCGTAGATCACACAAAGTCACCCATAAACACAGATTTTTTCAACTTCTTTGAATTTTTCTCCTTACCAAAACAACAGAAAAGGTGATTAATCCTCAAAATTTCTGATTTTGAATTTCTTAAGAGAGGGGAAAATTTGAGATGACAACACCGCGTGATGAGAATGATGACTAGGGTAGCCATTGCTGTTCCCACGAATACCTGAGTGACTACTACTATGTACCTAGGAAAATCCACATGTGTGAACTTCAGTCCCTTTAGAAACCCACTGCAGATCATCATCATCCTTATTACTGACTTGGGAATCTGTAAAGTCCTGTTTAAAAGCTATTGAAAGCACACTATTTCCCACATGTGCATATTTACTCTTCATATATATCCACTTTAAGTTCTCATTATACTTCCTATAACCTTGATTGCCCATCAAGATTTTCTAGAGTGCTGTTTTAATATCAGCATGTGTGGGAGTATTATTTTTGAAGTTCCACTCCCAATGCTCATATCTCATACCCTGAATTTGCATGCTCATAAGTATCTGCTTGTATGCTGCTTTGAAGCTATTCAGGAATGTTATCTTTATCATCCCAAATAATGTGATTAACATTTATGTAATAATTATCCATTGCATTTTCCACCTTGTTACCCTCCTGGTAAGTATGTTTGACCCAAATCTTATTGAAGGTTTGACAAATAATTATGGATTTTAAGATGAAGTCCTTGATGTCCCAAATTGGAGGTGAACACTGATTAAGATGATTAATGATATTAAGCGAGTCCCATTCAAGAATGAGGTTTTGGATATTATGATTTTGAGAAATTCTAAGACCCCATAAAGCAGATAATTCTTCAGAAAATTGATTAGTTTGAATTCCCATTTTTCCAGCATAAGCAGCAATCAAACTACCTTTATGATCCCGGATCAGTCCTCCCCCCACTGCAATTCCAGGGTTACCCTTAGAGACCTTTATGATCTTGATATTATTTGTTAACATTCATATCTTGGGGGTATATTATATATATTTATTCATTATAAAATTTGGGCCATGCATTATTAGGTCACAGATCTAATGGTATAGGTTAGGGTGTTTTTTTTTTGTTTCCCTAAAAGGGTTGTGCAGTGTGGATCATTAGCATTCTTATTTTTTCATTGTAATTTGGAGGAGGTGACTATGATAGAGAGAAGAGGAAGTTACGATGGATTTTTTTTAGGGTGTATCCCTTCTTGTATTTTATTAGATAGAATAAAAGGACTGGATGGTTTGTTAGATGTAGTTGGTATCTTGGTGAGCCACGTTAAATATTTCTTTGAGTTGTGTTCTTTTATTTTCTACACCTTTGATTTCAGATCTGTAATATATTCTACATTTTAGTTTCTAATTTTGTGATTCTATGGGATTATTATAGATAATTTTATCCCTTATTTACTAAAAATATATTTCCCTCTTTCTACATTTTTGTCTACGGTCATTAGGGCTAATTCATACTACTTTATTACTTATGATTTTCTCATATTGAATCTCTTTCTTTTAATGAGTCTTGTGTTCCTCCCGCCATTACTTGAAATTGATATCAATAAGCCTCATATCATTACCTACATTAAACATATTTTTAATCCCAGCTCAATCCTTATTATTGCACTTACTCTTTCCATTATTAAAAAAAAATTGAGTATTACATTTATTCGATTTTCTCATAATGGGCATATTCTTATCATTTGTACACTTCCTACTCATGTAGTTGGGATCTTGAACTCTATAGGGTTTTCCCCTCACTATTTTCCACCTATTCTAGTTTTTCCACATTAATAAAATACTCCTATTCTACATAAAATGGTACATGCACTATTGCACGACACTCTAAGTCCTAACCTTATGTTGAATATCTTATTACAATTTAAGGCATTCCACCAATGAGAAATTTTTACTTGGCTCCTCTATCCATCCCATATTTAATTTCTCCTACTCCTAGTGCATCTTCTCCTATTCATGATGGATCCTTAGCCTTGAAACATCCTATGGTATCTAGATCCCTTGCTCCTCTTATAACACATTTAGACATCCATTTTAGTTTCCTTCACACATGTCTACTACTCATAATTATTATCACATCTATCAATCTCATATCCCACCAAATAGGCACACTTCTTCTAATAGGTCACATGCTTCACATGTTTCCCACTCTATTTCTCCATAGGTTTCATCTAGACCTATATAATATGCTTGTCCCCATGCACTCTACCATGACCATCAGATCCTAGATCATGATAACATGTATACTTACTTTACATTAGCTGATTGTAAACCATTTCATAATACTCTTATTACATATATCCTTTTGGAATTCAAACCTGGGGATATCCTAATTCCCCACACTACTTGATGACACACTCTTATTCATGGTTCATACTTTATTTTTTAAGATTTAGTTTTATGAGCCTCACTTTGCACACACTATACCAGGGGGAATCCTTATTCCTCCCTTCTAGATGGGTTTATTTTATATATTTTCAATCAAAAACCCAAAAATATTAGCTTAGATATTAATTAGATGCATTCTTCCTTGCTTATATTACTCTATGTTACACTTTTTCTTATAATGTTACTACGGTTCATAGTATTCTTTATCATTTTTCATATACACTTTTGCATTTACATGGTATCTTGTGGTGAATTTAGGTCACTTACATGTTGTTACACAATGTATGATGCCTGACCCTAACCATTACACATCTCACTGAGGATCCTAGGGGATTTACCTTTTCCTACTTACTATTAGGTTCTATCATTGCAATATTTGACATTTTCATTCCTATATTCAACTCTTACATTATAACATACTATTTATATTTCTTAACTTGCTAACTAGTGTGTCATGTGTAGCATTGGCCTTGCAAAATTTCTTCCAATCATGATTATTTGATTTATTTGATTTTTTTCATTGTTTGTGTATGCCCTATGTTGTTTTTTACCTTGTTTACACTAGCCTTGATGGTTCTAATCACCTTGTGACATCTTGATTGGTGTCCCATGTATATATCTAGATAATCATTGTGTCCTTGTTTGTTGTTTGTATATATTTCTTTACTATTAGGACCAATAATTATAACTTAGAGAATAAAAATTAAAAATAACTTTATAACATGAAATACACATGTGACAATATTTAATGTGGAAAACCCCTGAGGGTTAAAAACCACAGAAATAAGATAATTCCATTTATAGAGAAACATTTATAGTCCATCAATCTCCCTCCCTCACTTATCTCCACACAATTAACCCGAGTGAACTCATTTTACAATGATCATGCCACATAAATCATTTCACCTGATGTGTCTTTTAAATATTAAGTGATGGGATGTGACTCCTTGCGAAATACCCAATTTAATAAAAGTGATTTTAATTAAAACTGATTAACCATAAACAACATAGTTTATATTAAATAATTAAGAATTTAAATATTTTTAACTATTTAATTATAAAATATGGTTTACAAAACACTTAATATTATAGAAACGATTTTGACTGAAGCTATGAACTAGAGTACATTTAGTTAAGATATACCAATTAATCTCAACATTTAACACACTAGATCCACCACACAAGAACACATTTCTAGTGCATGTAATTTTTAACCAGAATCAACTACTTTTAATTATTCCTGCCAGTCACGCCACCTCAGACATTACCATCAAATAGGAATCATGCCTAAGTTGGATTTGAACATGGGTGAAGTTGGATCAAAACATCCATCTTAACCACTCCACCCTAATCCCATCATAAAAATATGGATGGTAAATACTTTTATTATACCAGATATATGAGTTAGAGTGGTGGAGGAGCACTTTCTCTAAGTGGGATATGGGGGCGGGCTTGGGTCCTTAATGTCTGCTTAGTGATCCACATTCAGAGTGCCCCGCTATGTTTTGTTTTGTCCATATGGATAAGTTTCACCCCTAACTCAAGGTGTCCCCATGGCCACTTATTGAAAGCATCTAATGAAATCTATGGGAATGGAACTTGGGTTGATGATTACAAACTACTTGTAACTCACCAATGACCCAAGACCTTGAGTTCTAATAAATTGTGGATGGTAAATGATTTTACTATACTAGATCTATGAAGTGGAGTGGTGGGGGAGAACTTTCTCTAAGTGGGACACTTGGTGGGCTTGGCTCCTTAATGTCTGTTACAACACTCCCCCTTCATATTAAGAGGGGAACCATGCACCAAATATTACCTATTTTTACAACAAGATTTACAAATCCATAAACCATTATTGAAGGTTTAGGCTAACATATCACTTTTGAAGATTTATAACACCTTCATCACGCTCAACTTACCTTTTGGTAAAAAAGGATTTGGAATCCATAAATCAAAATCTATGATTTATGTTAAATATGATTTGTGAGACTACATGTCATGGTTTCTCATGGAAAATATCTCAACGAGCATCTCTAGGAGCCTTTTATAACACAAGGACTTCCTTTAAAAAAGATACAACACAGTGGTATGTACATTTTAAACTTAGAGTTATAAGTTTACAAAGATCATAAATATCTTTTTACAATTCTTTAAAATGGAGTAGAAGTATAGAGGAGAAGGAGATATTAACCAGTTGGCCATCACGAGGTGACATTTCCATGCACACTCCCCCTCAATGGAAACTTTGTACGGTCAAGTATTTCACAAAGCTTGCAATATTTTACACCACACAATGGCTCATAAACATAAATGCAACTTGATCTTAAAACAATAAATATTAGGCATTTATATCACCGTAGAGAACCTTATCTCAGATAAAGTGCATATGCATCTCAATATGATTTGTCTTTTGATGTTGAAACTAATTTTTCACAAGAGCAATGCAGCTATAGCTATCACATAGAAGAGGAGTACTTCTGCGAACTTTCATGTGTATCTCTTCTAACATCCACTTTAACAACATTGCTTCTTCGATGCTTCCATTTCACTTATATACTTTGCCTCATTAGAATAAATTTATATTGTTGGTTTCTTTTTGTTGTTCCAAGTAATGACACATGCACCAAACAAATTGAACACAAATCCAGATGTAGATTTTATATCTAACACAACATCAACATGCTTATAGTCATAATATCCTTATAGATATCATAATAAGCATAATACATATCATTATTGATTTCAATTTTAACCATTTATAAAGGATAAATACTAGTTCTATAACAACTAACATAACTATATGCCTCACTAACCATGTTAAAATACGTTGAAAAATTTCAACATATTACTCTAGTAAAATGTATATTAGATGCAATCAGTATTGGACATCTCCAATACAAACACAAAGGTGTCCCCAAGTGTCATTTGATATGCATATAATCATATTTTAGTAATCACATACTAAGAAAATTTTTTATCAACAACATATATATCTTCAATATCTATTCTAAGCCCTTAAAAAATGTGATAAGACTGAAAGATAACATATCTAAAAAGATAACCAAATCATGCATGAATAATCATTACATACAAAAAGGTGAGGTTTTTGTTCACAGAAGGTATTGAACACAAGATCATGAAGAGGGGTTCTAAGAGCGACAAACCCCAGCAAGGTCAAGGGACAACACCCCAGGTGTTCTCCCTATCATGATATAGGGTGGTGTCTAGGGGTAGTACCCCTCGATGCCAAACACAATTTATAATTTACTCCTCATAAATTGACAAAAATCAACTCTTTGTGAGAAAAATCCATGATTATTACGATAATTTGTATGATCAACATTTTGATAATAAATTAGGTTTTACTGAGGAAAAAAAAAGAAACAATCCCCCTGTCATTGTTCAAATTACACCATTCGTATTTTTATATATATTCCTTATTCAAGTCAAAAATAGACCTGTCAATCCAATATTCTTAGACAAAAAGCATATTAGTTTGACTAAAAGGAAAATTTTGTTGAAATTTAAGTGATTTTTATTTTAGTTTTACATGAAAAATGATGACTTATTGATCATATCATACAAAAATTAATTCACTTTAAAGAATCATACTATGTGACTTCGTATACAACACAAAATGACAATAAGAGTATGAAAAAGACTTTTGATAACTTAACTATTGTTTTTGAGAAAAACAATATAACCTTTGACACATAGTAGATGAAATCACTTAAGACTTATATATGAGATAATGACCCAGACGATAACTTGAATAACCGAATAAAACACATAATATAATTTGATACTTATAATTTACAATTAAATACTAAATTTAATAATAGATAAAATAAACTTCAAATATGAGAAAAAGCCATGAAATTTTATCCAATCGACTATTACATAAGATATTTCGTAAGAAGAATCTTTCAAACATAAAAAATATGAATCTAAAATATATAACTTATCAATGCATATTATGGCAGGGTGAAAGTGAATTTCAAGAGTGGAAAGATTCTAATTTATATATTATAACATCCTTTAAGCCTATGAGTCATCCATATGCAAAAATAGGTATTTCTCCAGGTGTAACAGATCAGGAAAAAAAGGCATTCAAGAACCAAAATGTCTCATGTTTGTACCCCAATTTTCAAAAATACTATGAACACGTCAAACTATAATTACAACTCAGCGGTCAAGCTCATAAGGGAGGAACAAAGGTGATTTTCCAAAAAAAAAGATTGTAAATATGTGGCTGAAACCATGTTATATCTCTTACACGCACCATAAATTACAAAAAAATGTTTTCCCACTGCATAAGAAATGTGGGATCAAAGGTTCCAGTTGAAAAGATATGATATGAATCATATAGCTTCAAAAGTATTGTATTTGTTGTTTGTTTCTCCATGTATTTAACAACAAAATAAAAGTTGAGTGGGAAACCCATGTCAAAAAAACCCACTAATTGGCTTATGTGTTATCCTAATCATCCTTTGAGACATCTCATTTTCCTTGCATGATAATACAAACACTTTATTTGATATCCAAATGCATTAAACACATTGAAAACCTAGTTAACGTTGTAAATTTAGCAATAATTAGATAGTTACAACAAGTAAAAAAATTATAATGTTTTGTGGAATTGTGCTAAATAGAGATCTCACTAATAACCATCCTAAAAATCAGTACCATTATGGGTTAAATCATCCTTGGGAAGTTTCGAGAAGAAGATTGACAATTATTTTGTGCTTAATTCAACATGTATTGATTCTTCTTCTGCTTCTTTTCAGCATGAGTGCTACATGCACTATAAGCTTTACAACACCATTATCGCCGTAGAGAATGGATACCACTTCATTTTTCCTTCTCTTTATCTTTTATTTTTAGTAGTTATTATATTACTAAAGACATTGAAATTTCACTTTTCTATTACCTTACTTATATATTTTAAATATTATCTCTTTTGCTCTTCCTTTGTGTCCCCAAAGTGGGATTTAGATAATCACAAACGAGAATAAAAAACTAACACAATAATTCAAATTACATTGAATGATGGTTTAAATGGTTAATTTTTTATTTTATTTTTTATTAGGGGTAAATATTTTTGAAGTGACTATACCCTGTCACAAAAGTTCTCAAAAGCTAGATAGAGAAGAAAAAATCAATCCATATTTTGTAAGGGACTATACCCTATTAAAAAAAGGATCCATAGCTAGATAATGCAATAAATACATCAAGTTTGGATAAGCATACAAAATATACATTAACATACAACTATAATTATCTAAGAAATTATACAAAAGGATCAAAATACTGACAAAACTGCAACAAAACAACATCAAAATAGAAAACCCAAAGTAAGGAAAATCCTCTTCACTTGTCTTCTTTGTCAATCTTTGTCCTTACCTTCTGTAGAGAGGTGAAGAGTGCAAGGGTAGTGAAATGGGAGGGATACTTCTTATCCATCTGTGAGAGAATCAAGTCCCGTATTGGTCTCAGCTCCCAAATGGAAGCAAGAATGTTGCTTAGAACACATACACTTTTGACATGGTACTCCATAAAGTTGTAGATAACCTTAAACATAGAAATGGTGTAGTAATGTATTCCTTTTACATTTATAGTCTATTATACAATGAGTTAAGCTTCTTGTAAATTTCAAGAATCTGATCATTATCTTGCTCAGGGTCATTATGCATCTTCCTTTTTCCTTCTCCCTTATAGACCTATTTGAAATTTTATTTCAAATCCCAAACCTCCTTTTCCAGTTTGAAAATTATATTGAGAAGGACTTCCTACCTTTCCATAGTAGAAGCACCAGTTAGATTGCTAATGTGAAGTAGATTTTGATAAAACTTAATTTCTTTGTTTCTATGAAGGATTCTTTGGGGGGAAGGGGTGATTAAGGGGGTAGAATGGATTTTTGGTTCTGATTTTCCTTCAACCAGAAGCAGTGGTGGGGGAAGTGGAGTCATGATAGGGGGCAAGGTCAATGGGAATAAAATTATGTTGGGAAATGAAATGGCGGTGAAGAAACAAAATGAGGCCTTGGTGAAGGGGAGTGACACGAGTGTGGTTTTGAAACTATATAATAGAGTGTTATAGGGAGTTTAAAAGATAATGTGGAAAGATAACATGCAAATTCCTTCTAAAATGATTTAGGAAAACAAAAAAATTGAGGAACCATCACATACCTTCCTTCCAAAGTTACATACCTGAAAATCATCCTTCAAATTTTATCGAAGGGCTCTGGAATAGAGGTCACTTTTATGCTTGTCATAACAAACTCAATATTTTCTCCATATGTTAGGAATTTCTTAGCTTAAATTTTTTTTTCTACTCTTACTGAAGAGTCTAACACCTTCTAGGCTCAGCCTCATGACCTTAACAATAAGCTCTTTAGTGATTTTAATGTTGATCTCCCCATATTCTACCTTTCTTTTCTTCTACCCATCTGTGAATTGAAGAGAAATGTCTTGATCATGATCCTACATTTTTTCAATGAGGTTTGAGACCCCACTCATTTACAAATAAGTCTGTAGGGTCACATCATCCTTCCAAGGTGGGTCGTAGGAGGTTTCAGTTTGGCATGGAGCTCCACCCATTTTTCCATTGTTTTTTCTTTGTTTCCCAATGAAAATTCTTCTCCCCAAAACTTATTCTTAATAACACCTTTGCATACCCAAAAATGCAAACACTGAGTGATATTATTAGCCCTGTGTAAGGAGATAATCACTCTAAAAATAGCGAAGGAATTCTTAATGCTATTTTTGATTTCATATTTATCCTTGATGATGTCATTGTGTACCTTACTAGGGAAATATTCATCACTAAACCAAGTTTGCATGTTATTACAAAATCCATAATTAGCAAGACTATCTTCCACTTTGTTTCCTTCACAATAGGAGTGGATGATTTGGCAGTTTGCAAAGGATTTACAAATCTCAATAGATTTATAAATGAAATTACTAATGGTCCAACTAGTGGGTTGTGCTTGATTTTAAAGATTTATAATGTTCAAAGAGTCCCCTTAAATTATAATATTGGAGATATTGGAACCTCTTACAAGTCTGATCCCCCACAATGTTGTCAGGGCTTCAGAATAGTGGTTTTTTTGGTAGCCCATTTTATCACCAACTGCATCAAGAAGACAACCTTGTTGATACCTAATTACCCCACCACCTCCTCATTTCCTTGGGTTTCCTTTGGATGCTCCATAAAAATTCAACTCATACCATAAGTTGGGCAGTAGAATCCAATGAACTAATGATCTGTCAATGTTATTTTGATCATTCCTATGTGAATTTTTAGTATCAATATTCCAAGAAACAAGTTTATGTTATTCTTCCTTGGGGTATGGTCTAATTTTTGGAGACCTAAACCTTTCAATGTTATCTTTGACAACAATAACCATTTCCTTTAAGATCTTGTTGCATACCTATGTGTTGTTCCTGAAGATTATTCCATTCCTGGCTTTCCAAAATCTCCAAATGGTATGAGGTAGGACCAAATTCCATAATATTATTATCATGAAATGTTTATATGGTGGATCTCATTTCTCCTAGGTCTACAAGAAGGTATTAGGAAGGGTCCAATACATATTAAAATTGGAAAAGATGAGACTTTAGACCTTTTAGGCATATTCACAATGCAAAAGTATATGTTTGATGTCTTCATCCTCTTTTTTGCACATGTAACACATGTTAGTCATAATGAAACGATTTTTAATTAGGTTATAATTAGTGAGGATAATTTATTATAATACAAGCCACAAAAAAAAATTAACTTTTGGAGTTAAATCAGGCATCCATATTTTACTCTAGTTTATATCACTTTAAATATTTTCAAAAAATGTATTGTAGCCTGATTTGATAGTATAGTCCCCATCAAAAGAGTAAACCTATATAAGCTTGTCCTTGGTATCATTTTGATTAAGAGGAATGAGTGCAAGATGTTTTTGCAGAGAGGAGACAACAATTTGTAAATTTTCCTTATCCACTTTTTGCTTCTTCCAAGTTCTCTTTTTTCCATCCATCTCAATGTAATATTTTACTTTATTCCCATATTTCTCACTTATTTTTTCTTTGATGGAGAAAAATTTATCTCTCATCCTGAAATCATTCTAGTTGTCTTGCCAAAAATATATATCCTAACCATTTCCTACTTTCCATCTACAACCTTTAGCAAGGATGTGTTTGATTTGAAGCAAGTTGTTTTAGAAAATGGATCCATTGGGAAGTTGCATTTCAAAAAGGAAAGAATTCATATTATGCTGAGCCAAGTAATTTATCCTAATGAGTTCTTTCCAAGTTTTTTTTTCCTTTAGTAGTCTCCAAACAAGTTTGGCAATTAAAGTAGCATTCGTCTTCCTGATATCCTTTATACCTAGGACACCAATCGTTTTGGGTATACAAACCTAATCCCAAGAAATTAAATGGTACATGAATATTTCTTCAGTTCCATGCCATAAAAATGATTTTTAATTATTTCAATGTTGTCAACAATTGCTACTGGGATGTTGTACATAGACATTAGATATATGGGAAAGTTTTGTAGTGTGCTTTTGATTAACAAGCATTTTCCGGCACTAGAGAGAATATCACCTTTCCAACCAACCATTTTTTTAAAAAATATATCTAACAAGGAATTCCAAAAAACATTACATGCTTTATTAGTTCCTAAAGGTAAGCCTAGATAGGTAGTGGGTAGAGAGCTGATTTTACACCCCAAAATGAGTGCAATTATTTTTTTATCTATCATGAGTATTGAAAAAAGACACTAAAATTTTGTCAAAGTTGACTTATTGGCCAAACGTTGCTTCATAGAATCTGAGAATAGTCTTTATAGCTTTAGCTTCAAGAATAGAAGCCATTAATAACAAAAAATTTTCATTAGTAAATTGTTGATGTGAAGTTGTATGGTTGGTGGAAGTAAGTTTGAACCCTTTTAGCATGTCATTATTCACAACCTTAGTTATGGATCTACTAAGGCCGTCAACCATTATTATAAAATGTAAGGGGAATATGGGATCCCCTTGTCTTCTACCCCTACTGCTAGAAAAGAAACCAACTGGAGTACCATTAACAACAACTAAAAATCTAGAAGTGGTGATGCAAGCCTAAATGGTTTTTAAATTCGATCTGAAAAACCAAATTTTGATAAGACCTTATCTAAAAAATTCCAAGATACTCTATCAAAGGCCTTATACATGTCCAATTTTATTTCCATGTTTGTGTTCTTACTTTTATCCATGGAGTGAACAGTTTCATGAACCATGATTACCCCATCCTGAATAATCCTTCATTTTATAAAGACACTTTGTTGTTTAGAGATTAGATAAGCTAGTAAAGGTTGTAATCTAGTAGCAATAATCTTGGCTAAAATTTTCTAAACAACATTTACTAGGTAGATATGTTAGAAATACGTGAATTATTTAGTATCCAACTTCTTTGGGGCTAGCTTTATATGAGTATTATTTAACTCCTTTATGAGATTTATTGTTCTATAAAATTCATTTATAGCTTTCAGCAGATCTTCCGAGAAGATATCTTGGCATTTTGTAAGAAATTTGTAGAAAAACCATCAGGTCCTAGTGCCTTATCTCCTTCAAGTGCAAAAAAATCCTTCTTCATCTCCTCAATGGTTACATATTTTGTTAGGCTTTTAAATCTCTTATTAGAAATATTGTTATTTGGGATGGCATCTAGAAGAAATAAGTTCCTTCTCCATTACAAATATTACTTTCCATTAGCAAATTCTAAAAAAAATTGAGAGCTTCTAATTTTATATCATTTTGATCCTTGGTGACAGTGTCATTTCCTTTGGATACTTCAGTGATTCTATTGTAGGCCATGTGCTTAAGGGTGGTCATGTGAAAAAAATTGGTGTTTCTATCCCCATCTTTCAGCCACAGAGCCTCAAATTTCATTCTCCAAAAACTTTCGTCCCTATTATTGATGTTATGTAAATTAGATAATGGGTTATTTTCAAGCTGTTGATTTTCAAAATTCATACCTTTAGTGCATATTATTAGCTCAATTTATTCAAGCTGATGTTTTATCTCTTTCTTCTATTAAAAAATATTGTCAAATACCGCTTTATTCAAGGTTCTAACTTGTTTCTTTACATTTTTTAGTTTTTGAACTAACCTTAATTGTGATGTTCCTTATCATCCTAATGCCACCATTATTTGATCCTATCCATAATGTCTTCATGATCCAACCAATTTTTTTTGAATTTGAAAGAACTATGTGATGGTTTGGACCAATTGAAAATATTAAGAACAATAGGATTATGATCTGAGCCAATCCTAGGTAATGAAGAGAGGTGAAAATCCTTATTTAGAATCCAATTAGCAGAGATGAGATATTTTTCTAATATTACATGTATCAAATTCTCACCAATTCTTTTGTTAGACCAAGTGAATTGATTGCCATGTAGCTCAATATACATGAGGCTAAGAGAAGAAACAAACTCAACAACGTCACCCATACCAACTGAGAAATCAGAATTATTGCCATATTTTTCCCCAGGGTTAAAAGGGGTGTTGAAATCACTCATTACCAACCAATTATAAGCCTTAAATCTGCTTCTAAATTATTTTAACTCCTCCCATAATTTTCTTCTATCAATAGGAGTGTTCGGAGCATATATGTTGGAAAGGATCCATATTGATTCATTTTTAGAAGCATAAAATTTAACAGCTATATGTTTATGGGAAGCTAAAATCACATTACCATTGAGATATTTTCTATCTCAGAAGATTGCTACACCTCTTGACACTCCTTGTGAGTCAAAAAAAATTAGTGTTCTCCCAAAAAAACAATTACATTCTGCCAAAGTTTCTGTCTTCATTTTAGGTTCTTGTACTAAAGAATTTTAGGTATGATGGATCTTCTAAGATATTTAATAATCCTTTGTTTAGGACCTCCATTCAATCCTATGACATTCCAAGATAAGATATTCATTTAAAATTTTTTGGGGAAGTTGTTTCCAGATGGACCAATTGACTTTGAGTCCCATTTGCAATCTCTTTCTCAGTCTCTTTATTTATTAATTCATTTTTTGAAGGTCTACATTTGTTACTATTAGCTATAATACCTGCCACATTTCTAGAAGATGATCTAGTGATCCTTGATGTGTAGGCTTCCTAGTTTCAAATTTTCTTATTTTTATCATTGTACAAAGCTTTAAGAATCCCTTCAAAGCCTTTCATTCTTCATTTATTTTTTTTAACTTCAATGAAGCCATTATTCAAATCATTCTCACAGTCAATGAGTATCTTTGATGGAGTTTGGGTAATTTCCCCTTCTTTTTCACAATCTGAATCCTCCTACTACAAAGTTTCAGATTTGATGTTGAATGAAATATTTTCACTAGTAGGAGTATGCAGATTTTCAATATCAGGAGAGAGGGAAGGATTTTCCTCATTCATGAGATCATCCACTTCCTTATACTCTTCTTCTTCAGCTGGATCTTCCAATATGGATTCTACTAAGTCTTCAATTTATGAACGAGTCTTCATCTCTTTTCCTTTGGATGTTGTTGAAGTGTTGCTTTGTACAGTTCCTTATTCTCATCTTGAGAAGAAGTAACCAGTTGATCATCAAACAAATCCTCCATCTTCTCTTTATTTGATACTACCAGATTAATGGAAACCCTTGTGTTATCTTCATCCACTTCTATATTTAGCTTTACAAGATTTTGAAGATTCAGATATTTGAGCTTCTCTTTTTTCTTTAAAGAATCCCCTCCCTTTTTAACTAAGGGAGTTTTTGGTCTCCAAATATTTCTACAAACCGGTGGTCACCTTATAGGGTTTTGAAACCATTTTTGTTCCTTTTATATTTCAGATCTCATGGGTTAGAGATATTTTTATCTATCGCCTTACCATTTTAATTCTAGATTTACAGATTCTTTTCTTAAGGTGGCTCTTTTCCTTCCATTTTTTCTTCTTGAGAGATGTTTTCCACTAAAACCCCTGATCCATTCCTCTTTTTATCCTCAAGATTATTTCCAATCTCTTTTAAAGAATCTCCATATCTCTCATTCTTTTGTTTCTTGTCCGTAGGGCATTTCCTAGAGAAATGCCCTAACTTATGGAATTTATTGAATCTTAATTGAAACATTTCATATTATATCACATGTTGTCATGTACCAAACTTCAATTAAAGGATGATGTGATTTGGTAGTTTTTTCTCCATTTTAGAAGAGATGAAAAATATAGAAAATTATAGTCGAGATATGTTATTAGTAGGCCCATCTAGTCCAACTGGAGCACCAATTGATCTTGTAATATGAAGCAAGATATCATCATCCTAGTAATGCAAGGGAATTCCTGGTAGCCTACACCATATCAGAATAGCGTGAATATTTTTAATATTAGGATTAAAGCCTGGGTATCATATTATTAGGAAAATTCCCATGTTTCCCATACACCAGGGTCCACCAAGTAATAATTTTTCAAGATTTGTCTGTTGATTTAATCTGGTAAGGAAAAAACCTCTAGACATGGTTGTAATTATCAAATCTCCTTTAGGTTGTCACCGACATATGACCCAATTTCTGATGGCATCAATATTCAGCCTAATACCTAGGAACTTACCAACAAGGTCAATATTCATTTTATGTAGTGCTTGATGCAGGAATTATGCAAGCACATGGATGTGAGTCACACCCTCCTTGTCCTTTGTGTTTTTCAATAATGATTGATTTTTCATAGATGCAAGAGACTGAGGACCCACATGTTTATCAAGATGTACCTTTAAAATGTCCGCCCAAGTGCCAGATTTGGTACCCATGATTTTGGTGGTATCTGACTGTAAAGGTGGCTTTTCAATAGTAGGTTTATCACTAGTTAACAGACATTCTATAGACATTACTACAGAGACTACACTCGCAAAACCCTCACTCGCTCCTAGATCTCCCATTCTTAAACATACATAAGTTGTACATTTCTAATCGAGCACATAAGAATGGGGTAGTTAGATATTATTTTATTTTATTCCAATGTACATGTGTTCATAGGCCACATAGTAGGTTGTAGGTTAGGGTAAGATTTTTAAAAACACAATAATTTTTAATGCACCCTCCCTCAAAAAATTCTAAACAAAGAGGAGAAGACACTAACCATAATTTCCAAGTATTAAGGGAGGGCTGCGAGAACAATGAAAAAACCATGTTATATTACAAAAATTAATGTTTAAGAGGTTGGATAAGTTTTAAAAATAATGTATGCACATATAAGGTAACCCATATATATGGGTAAAGGGGGAACAATTAAGCCACAATGTGACACCTTATTTCTAAGTGTACCACAAATCATGGCTAATCCTATTCCACAAAAAATATTAAATATGCCAATAATTAGTCAATTTAAACAATACAAGGTAGCCACAACTTAACATATATGTTAAGGTATAAAATTTAAATATACATGCCACACACTAACATTTTTACATTTTAGAGTGAATAAATTTCAAATTATAGATATAGGTTAGGTTTTATTCTATAGTGTTAAATTTATTTGTTTTCACTGAAATAAATAAGTCCCATATAAAAAAAATTAACTTGGGCCAATCACAAAATTTGGATGGCTATTTTCGAGGAGGGTTTCCTCCATTATGGGAGACTTAAATTTTACTTTGAGGATAAAAATATTTCTCTTGTAAAAAAACCATCTAACCATAAGCTAAATAGAAAAACTAAATGAAAAAGTATTACTTGGGACCAATGGGCATGGAGCAAAATATTACAATCTTTGAAGTAACTTCTACAAATTATTTGAAAACTTGCTATAGTAAATGTGAATTATTTTAATGGGGCCTATAAAATACCCCATGGGTTATAACCACCCATTAACTACCCACTATCATACCATGTTAGGACTAATAATTTAAACTTAGAGAATAATATTAACAAAACATTATAACATGAAATACATGCGATACAAGGTAAAAACCATGGAAATAAGATAATTCCATTTATATATAAACATTTACAGTAAAAAAATTTCCCTCCCTCACTTCTCTCTACACAATTCACCCGAGTAAATTAATTTTACAATGATCATGCCACATGAATCATATGACCCCATGGGTCATTTAAATATTAAGTGATAGGATGTGACTCCTTGAGAAGCACCCAATTTAATAAAAATGATTTAATAAAACCAATTAACCATAAAAAATATAGTTTATATTAAATAATTAAGAATATAAATATTTCTAATTATTTAATTATATACTAAGGTTTATAACCTTCTTAATATTATGTTCTAGCATTTACTAGTTGTTATTTAGTGTGCACTGCTTATTTTTCACTAACACTTATATGTTATCATTTTCCCCTTATTTTTATTACACTGTGGTGTTTACGATGCGTAATCCCTATTCCCCTAGGAAGATTCATATATCAGAAGTGCACAT
This sequence comes from Taxus chinensis, assembly GCA_019776745.2. Classification (NCBI taxonomy): domain Eukaryota; kingdom Viridiplantae; phylum Streptophyta; class Pinopsida; order Cupressales; family Taxaceae; genus Taxus; species Taxus chinensis. The sequence continues at coordinate 532,725,856 of CM034153.1, read as the reverse complement.
TCATTTCATTCTTCCTTGTTTGGTATATATTCACATTTGTTTATATCATGCACCCAAAATGAGTGCAGAAAAGCATCAGGTGGACCTTTTCACACTACCAATAGTTACAGGAAGAAAATACATAGTCATAAGCAACATGAACAAGACATATATCAGTCACATATTAGATCAAAAAATAGACTTGGTCACAAAATTCAATATGGAAAGAAGCACCTAATACAGAAAAGAACTCTTACGTGCTAGTGTCCCCCATGGGTGCCCTCATCCTGGAAGAAAAAAAATATTAATGGGTATTTTAATCTATTGCATAGTTACAATTTTCTCTAGTTTCAGTAGTCACACAATCGGTTTCAGATTACAATCAGTCATTGACAGGAACTAACTATTATTTTAGGAATGAAAGTAGGAACTAAATAAGGGAATGACACCTAGGGCATATGCAGGACACTAATATTCCTAGTTCCTTTGTGTCACCTAAGGAAATTTTTGTATCGGGTTTGTGATCATCTACATTGACACTTATACATACTGACACATTAACCATTGGGGGGAAAATGTGTCATTCTCCCAATATACTTTCCCTTAGTAGAGACAAGATGCATGAATCTAGATTTTAGCATCGAGAAGCTCAAGTCCTTAGTTTGGCGATAGGATTCCTATTGTAGAGAAAAAATCACTCACTTATCACTATTATTATACCGCTAAGTATGTTATTTTATGTAAAGATCTTGCTTAAGGAGAGTATTCACTGATGACCTTTCCCATAGTCCATTTGTTATTCTTGTTGGTCTTTATTATTTTATCTTTATGTTTGATCTTATTTTTAAAATATGAGGTAAGTCTTTTCTATTTTTCCTCTCATCTCCCAAGGTACTAGTTAGGATGTCTGGTCATCAGTGTTGAAATTCGAACAAGATATCCCTATATAAAACTAATATACATACCTTTATATGGGTGGACTATTCTTATCATTGGATATCTATCTATATAGAGCAAGGGACTACATTTACGTGATTATTTTGCATACACACAACTTAGGAATTGGAGTTCATTCTATTCCATCCACACATTTACATTTTAATCTAGCTATTTCCTATTATCTTGGCTTCATTAGCACAAAGGCAACCTAGGAGCACCATTGCACACACAAAACTACATTAGGTCTGAGATGTAGTGCAACATTCAGCTATAAGACAACCATTGTGGAATCTGAGGAAAGTTGGACCCCTTCATTTGCATATTTATTTTTTAGGGTTTTGGATTTTCCAAGTGATTCCTTCATTTCAAGTTTATAGGTACCTCATAGATCTAAGTAACAAACTCACATGACAAAAGGTGAATAAGTGAAGAGCTCTAATGACCATATCAAAAATAGTTTTTGACCATTTCTACAGACCATGGCACTTAGATTCAAGACCAGAGCACCCCAAGTGCCCCTATCCTTCTCCGGGCACCCCAATCTAACCATTTCCACCTTTGCTACATTTTTTTTTTCATTTATGATTTTCTGTTCTTTTTTTGCATCATACTTCTCATTCCCAGGTCATTGGAGGAAAGTAAAATTTAGGTGAGTACCTTATCCCTTTTATTTCCTTTCATTTATAAAACCTAATATATTGTTTAGCATTCATATCTTAGTATATTTCATTTATAACATTTCTATATATTTAGATTCATATATAAAATTTTGGTTTTATTGAATCATTTTGGTGAACCCGTAGCTTAGAACTAGTTGTCATAAGATCCATTACAAACCCCTATGGCTAAGGATAACTCTTCTCCTTATTGGATCCTAATGCCTCATGTGAATATAAATCATATTTATAATGAGGCCACTATCGCCAAACACACAACCTTATATTGTGATGTTACTCTTTCAGATCATACTCAACTACTCTTAGCTAACAAAATGTAATGTTCTTAATAGATTTACTAATTATACTATTGGCATTATTTTTTATCCAATGATATTTCCTCATTCTAGACTTTTTTATAGAGTTAACCAAAATCCTACTTCTGAAATTTCCAAAGAAACTTTAGATGATACTCTTATTAATTTCATTCTTGGTCTTGACGATAATACATATGTGCATGTTGAATCTCATACTTGTCACGACACTACTCTATTTTCCTATCATGTTAATTCTATTTTTTAAAATTATTTTCTTTAAACATCACATATAATTTCACATACTAGTTCATACTATGTTGATGATACACTTAATTAAATTCTTATATCTGAGTCTCTCTTTGATTTTGATGAAAAAATTAATAGTCATGATTCTACTTCTTTACATACTGTTGAGTGTGAATCCCCCGTTCTATTGTCATCTTATTCTGAGATTTTATCTAATAAATTGCATGATTCATCTCCTCCTATCATTGCATCTCCATCTATTAATTCCTCTCCTCCTATCACCACATAGCCCTATGTCGCTTCATCTCCTAGGAATGTTTATGATGCTAGTCCTACTTCTTCTATGGATGTTCCATGTCCTTTTTCACCTATTACTCATTCACCAACACCTTCTAGTATTCCCTTAGCATAAGAATATCTTATGTATCCTATTGATATTTCTATGATTACTCATAATGGAAAATTACAACCACTTAACACATTATTGCCATCTTCTACTATTCCTTCATAGGATATATTTTTGCTCATGCATGTTGTCACCCACTTACAATCTCAAGTAAAATATATTACATTAGAAAGAAAGTCCTATTATGATTCCATTGACAATAATTCATTGCATGAAAATCCTATTCCCAAAAACATTCACAACTCAACATTTCCTAAGGATTTTGTTATGCCTACATTTTCATGTTTCTATGGTACTAGAAATCCATATTTGCATCTCAATAATTACCTTATTGCTATGGATTCATATTCTAATGATCGAATATTACTTAAATCCTTTCACCAAAGTCTCACTGATGTCACTCTTCAATATTACACTCATCTTCCCTTTGGATCTATTAGTACCTATAGTGAGATGGAAGAAGTTTTTCTTCATTGTTTCATAGCTAACAATGTCCATAAGCTTACATATGATCAATTGCCTAGTTTACATAATGGAAAAACCAAACCTATCATTAATTACATTCTATGATTTAATTTTTGCATGCACCAGCTATTTTTCAACCTATTTACCTAGAAAATCAATTTATCTTATGTCGCTGGTTGATTCCTTCCTTGAAACAATGATTACAATATGATATATGTGAATAATTCATGATTTTATACTATAAGGTCATTGAATTAGAATAACATATCATTTTTACACATGTTATAGATCCTCCTCTTATTAATACTACTATTGCATCATCTAGTTCTTCTCCACTCTCATCTGTTGAGCATCCTACATAGCCTCCATCTCCTCAACCATGCAAGAAAGTTTATCCTAATCTATTACATAAGCATCCACCAACTCATACTCCATGTTAGGCTACACCTCATACTTTTATACCTATTTCATGAGGACCATTACATTTGTATCACCATATCAATGGTCATAGGGATAAAAATCGTTACGCCCTTCATGATCATTTGCAATAATTAGAAGATAAGGGTGTCATTTCCTTTGGTTCTCACTCACGTGAATGGTCTATCTCTCCACTTCCTAGAGGCATATTGTTACTTCGGTCTAGTTATCTCCTTCACCTAGTTCTATGGTCATTGTTCATCCACCGTCACAGGTTATTACTCATGTATACTCTCCATTGCATCCATCCATTACTACACCATATCATCTACCACGTCATGCTCCTGCTGCACATTCACTTCCATATCCCTCAGTATTTGAACTTCCTACCACCGCTTCACCCATCATTGAAACCACTACACATGATATTCAGTTTGTCTCATTAACTCATGTTGGTTTCATTCCACATGCATCCACTGCTTCACATTAGCTTAGTCTCTTCCTTAAGTAATAGTCGATCATTAGAATAAGAGGTCATAAGAGTGTGATAGTGTGTAATATAAGAATGAGGGTCACTAGTACCATTGAAGCATGTAAATTTGGGCATGATGAAATCCTTAGGAAAGGCTGAGTTATGGATTTTTTTGGAATGGGATTACCATGAAAGCAATTCTTATCTATAAATATGTAGTAATCCCTAATTTCTAAGGTGAGAGAGTGAATCTGAGACTGAATTTTTCCTCCAACATGCATGAGGGAGAGGATGTCCTATGATGGAATAGAAGAAGATGGAAAAATTATGCTAAGCGATTGAAGATTTCCATTTTATGTGATCATGGGTATATCAATAGGTGAGATAGTATGATTCAAAGCTAAAGACACATGAGGAGTGTGTGTCAAAGGATCCACATGAGATGATGAAGGGGGAGTTTCCTGAGTAGTATGAGAAGGAACATGTGGTATGGGTGAAGTGGAAGAAGGAAGTGTAGGTATATTAGGAGTATAATGAGAAGAAACAATAGAAGGAAGAGACTCATGCACTATGGTAAAAGAAATATCAGGAGAAGAAGAGGATGAAAGAGGGGAAGAACTCTCAGAAGTATAAAAAGAAGAATATTTCATAAGAACTAGAGACAAAGTGAGATGGTCAATGCTAGATGAAACACTACTATTAATAGGATTATCAGGTCAATAATAATGTGCCGAGGAACTAGAATGGGATGTTGGGGAAACAAAACGAGAAGCGGTAGGAGACATGGGAGAAGTGGTAGGAGTGGCTGGAGGAGTGGTATAAGGTAGACCAGGTTTAGAATCAATTCCTAATATATAATAAATGATAGAAGGATCTAGAAAATATGGTGGCATATCAAAAGAAGAAGAATAAGGATCACAAGCCACTAGATGACATGACATATAATGATTATAATAAAAAATATTATAAAAAAGTCATAAATGGATAGGAGAGTTAGTAGGATTGGAGGGAACATGTTTTTGACCTTACAGGAGGAGTTGTTGAGTGGCATCAGGTAAGATCATAGGATTACTATATAAAGTTGTAAGTTCAACAATGTTAGCCTCATCATAAATAGGGTTAAAAATAAAATGTGATATGATAATAAAATAAGAGCTATGTTAATGAAAGATAATAAAAAATAAACAATATTCGAAATGACGGGTTCACCAAAATGATTAACTGAAAAATAGGGGTTTTAACTATTTTATGAGTTAATCTAACTAGAAACTAAGTTTTATATCAAAATGCTAGATCTAAATATTTTTCCTTTGTATTTGAATTTATTACAATAATAGAAATTATAGGGATATGTTACTAACATATAAATAAATTACCTTACTATGCACTCAACTGTAGTAAATTGGGCAGGCTCTAATCGAATGACTCTAGGAAGGGAAGAAGTTGATTGTCTGTCTGTACTGAGGTACCTGGGAGTGTACTAAGGAACCCTTGTCTAGATTCTTGGGCATTGGGAGATATGAAATATGTCAGGATCTATGTTTGGAAGTGTCACAAGGAGATCTGAAACCCTTCCTATTTGTTGTGGTAGATTCACCGGATGAACTAAATAATGACCTATAAAACAAAAGGTTAGTGGGGTCAGATTGTCCTCATCCACCATACTAGTGGACTTAATGTTGAGAATTGTACTAAATTATGGACCCTAATGTAGTTCTTGTGCGTGTGTATTTAATTTTGTTCCTAGGATGGCCTAGTTCCAGTGACGTGATAATAAGGGGCAACAGATAGATGTAAAATGAAAAATAATGGATAGAATGGAAATAATGCAACCCTTTTCCCTTTTTCTTGTGTGATGCAAATGTGATGCAGATGTAGAAGAAGAAAAAATGCATTCCCTTGCCTTATTAGATTGCTTCCCTTGATATGTGTCATGTTCGCCCATAATTTAGTGAGAATGATTTGTTTATATATGGATCTCTTGCTCAAATTTTGACACTAGTAACCTGAAATTTCCGACTATGACCTAGAGGAATACACGAGGTGACCATTAGGATCAACCATGAATAAAGAAATTAAGACCAAAAATTATGATGACACGGGAACCTAAAATCATGGAATAGGGCACCCCAGGGTGCCCCAGTATCACCCTAGGCACCCGGATGTAGACTAAAATATGACAACTGAGCTCATTACAAAATATGAGACACTCTAAAAGATGGTCAAAACTGTAGAGATAACTGATGGTTGAACTAGAAAAATAACCACAATGATTCACTCACTAACCATAAAAACCCTAGAAATAGTTCACTAGTGAATAATTTTATCACATAAGATCCATATATAAATTAACATATCAAGTAGTATAAATTTAATAGTAAATGTGCCATTTTGTGACTATAATGGCATTAAAATGGTTATCCTAATATATTCTTTATTTATCAACTTTAGTTTTGAATAAAAATAGCCTTACGATTGCAAGGCTCCAATGTCTCTTACTCATATAATTTGGCTAGATTACCAAATCAATATTAATGGAAGTTATCCCAAACTAATCATGCCAATGTTCACATCTTGAAAGGAATGTCATTCATTTGCACCTACTAAAAGGATTATCCTTTAGTCAAAATACCTCTAATGTTCCTTATATTATATGAAAGGAATGTAAGAAAATTAAGAGCGTAGTAACCACTAGGATTATCCTCAACATATAAATGGTCAACATTAAACAAACCTTGTTACTCATTAATATCTATTGAAAGGAATAACATATTTTCTACTAAGCTCTAATTTTACTTATTTTGAATTTAACGTTGTAATAACAGACCATAGTAATGGAGCTTAGTGGTTGCTACGTATTTCCTATTATATAATTTGATAAGAAATACATGTTTAGGAGAAATTTCTTAGCATACAAGATTACATGACTTTAAAAAATCAAAGTAAGATATGTAGAGATTAACGGTCTCTAGGTAATTCCTTAATAAGCTATCAAATACAAATGGGAAGGTTTAACAATTTTTTTGGTTATATTAACAGTAAGGATTTACTGTCTCTTACGTTGAATATTTGGTTAGATTAACAAATCATTACTAATGGAACTTATTACAAAGTGTTCATAAAAATGTTCATGTCTTGAAAGGATCATCCTTCACTTTCACCTGTTCAAAGGATTATCCTTGAGTCAAATAACCTCTGATGTTCTTTATATTATATGACAAGACCTTAAGAAACATAAGAGCTTAGGGATCGATAAGATTATCCTCGTCATATAAATTGAACATGTGGCTATTAATTATGCTATCTGATATACAAATAGATAACATAAATGTAAGAATTAGTCTAGCAGTCGTGAACCTCGAATGTTCATTACTTTACATCAAAAAAGAGTAATAAAATTAGATCTTAGCAGAAACTAGGCTTCGTATCAACATGATATCTAGCAGAAGTTTCCATGAAATTTCCCACATGGCATTCAACTGGTTATCATGCTAGATTTTTTTTTGATTAACATTACTTTTAAATAAAAATATCCTTGTGGCCATAGGTCTCTAATGTCTCTTACTCTATATATTTGGTTAGATTAACAAATAAATATTAATGGAACTCATCCCAAAGTGTCCAAGAAAATGTTCGTGCATTGAAAGGATCATCATGCATTTGTACCTATTAAAAGCATTATCCTCGAGTTGGAAAACCTCTAATGTTCCTTATATTGTATGAAAGGAATGTAAGAAACTTAAGAGCTTAGTGACCGCTAGGCTTCTCCTCGGCATATAAATACAAAAACATAAAAAATCCTTGTTATTCATTAAAACCTATTGAAAGGAATGGAATATTGGCTACTAAGCTCTAATGTTTCTTATTTTGAATATAGTGTTGGAATATATAATCATAGTAATAGATATTAGTGGTCACTAAGAATTTTCTATTATACAAACCAAAAAGAAAATGTGTGTGTAATGGACATCTCATAGTATATAGGATTATACGGATTTAGCAAATCAGTGTAAGATATTTAGAGTTTAGCAGTCGCTAGGTAATGCCTCAAAAAGTGATCAAATACAAATGAGTACTACATTAATAAAAAATGGGTACTAAGTCACACTTTGTACTTATGTTTACAGAATTCAAACATAATGATATGGGTTTATAATTCTACAGATTTATTTATTTGGTATTATTTAAATAATAATGTTATGGGTTTATAAATGATTATACAAATTTATTATTATTTGGATACTAATAAGAAACGTAAGAAACAATAATATTATGGGTTTATACACGATTGTATGGGTTTTTATAGGCTTATCCACAAAGAGTTATGAGTAGTAATTATTTGTGAAACCCAAAGTTGTCTTTTTTCACGTCATTGAAAAATAGTTTAAAAATGTTTAATATTATATTGTTTTAGGAAGCAATTAATCAGGTCTTCCAATTTTCTAGTTTTAATATTTTTATTATTATGTTACAAACAAACATAGTTAATTATTAGATTTAAATTTCTTTATATTATTACACTTAATTTTCAATAGTGAGTCAACACAGCTAAAATTTTAATTTCTAACGTTGGTAATTTAGAAGATGTGGATACAAGATAATAAATATTTTGCATCTTTCCAATATACATGTAAGTTATATTTAAATAAAATAACTTAATATGCATTCATCTACTTCACAAATATATATGTGCACATCTAATAAAATATAAATATCAATCTATTTAATAATAAATTTATATTTAACCTTGCGCCCGTTAGGCTATACAATAAATCAAATAACCTTGTGGTCGTTACGCTATAATTATTTATTTTGAATACCATCATATTCAGTTACTGATCTATTTAGAAATAAATGTGAACCTAGATAGGGATATATTTGATATAAAACAAAACATATAATATGCTAGGTATACCTAGCGATAGATATGGTTTTGTAAAATATGTAAATATACAATTGTATACATATATGTATCTATAAATACATTCCAGATTATATAATCTCAAATTAGAGAACTTCTATCCTACATCCTTTCATTATCCTTCATTTTTGTCATTATATACCATAAAGTTAAATAGTTGTCTTGCCTAATGGCCACTAGGCTATAATTATTCTTTTCTAAACTCAAATATTTACAATTTAGTTTCATTATATAAGATTATTTGAAAATATATAAAACCCTATTAAGTAATGCATGTGCTTACATTAGAGGCCCTTAGGATTCATCTATTCAGTTTTGTCTTCATAAAAAAAATCTTTGTATAGCTTAACATCCGCTAGGCTCAATCTCTTGATTTTGCATATAGGCCAACAATTGGTGTTGTTAAGGGTATTATATTATAAATGCTTTGGTGAAATAGTAGTTGTAAATTTTTAACATCTATCCTTTGGTGAAATTATAGGCTAGAGTAGATTAAATTATACATCCTTTGGCGAAATGGTAGGCTATATTTTCTTGTTTTAAACATAAATATTAACAATTCAGTTTTATAATACACGATCATTATAAAAAAGATAAAACCTCCTTTTGTTATGTAGTTGTACAGGTTAGCAGATGTTAGGATTTGTCTATTAGAATCTATCACTCTAAAAAATAATATGGCATAGCTCAATGGATGCTAGACTCCAACCATTAGATCTAGTCATTGTAAAAAATTCTTTGTATAGCTTTTGGATCGCTAGTATAAGTGTCCTTAATTTATATAAGAAAAAATAATTCATATAATTCATGTCACATATCTAAATTATTTAAAACAATAAATTTATTGGCTGGCTTCTAATCTATGTAGTTCTTTTCATTGTCTATAATTGTTTTAAATGGGTGGACTATCCCTAGCGGATCCAAGTGTTGCACTACATACCCTCGAGAGGGATCAAGCATTATGTAGTTCTCATAAGATATATTGTGTATAACCCATAATTCACGTCAGTTCATATAAAATAAAATTCTTACAGATAAAAAATCTCCATTAATTATGTAAAGGAATGGCTTAACAACAACTAACATCTAGTGTTTCTTATTTTGAATATAATGTTTGAATAAAAAATCATAGTAATAGATCTTAGTGGTCACTAATCATTTTCTTGTATATAATTTGATGTAAAATATGTGTGTAGAGGACATTTCATAGTGTCCAAGGACACGGAGGGATTTTCCTATTCAAGAAAATAAGTTAATTATTAAAAAATATTTCATGGAACTCATATAATATTGTGATGTAGAGACATGATGTGAATAAGTACCTTATGACCTTTATAAATCATAACCTTCTTTTCTTTACTAGGAAGAGCTCTTCATGGCCTTCTCAAATATAATCATTCACAGAATCAGATACTATGTAATAGGATGTACTTAAGTAAATATATAAAGGCTTATCGGTCACAATGTAATACCTCAAAAAACTATTTAGAGAAATATCGAGATTATTACATTGTGGCACTGGTTGTATTAAAGGTATTACATTATACAACCTTTATTGTAATATCAGTGTATCTTATTGGTATCTTGGCCATATTTCTCTTATTTTAACCAAAAGGATTAATGATTCAAATTCATTAATCAAAATCATTTTAAATTATCTAAATCCCCATTTAATAATTGATTTTTACACATTAGTTGTTAGTCATATCCAATGGATTTTGTCATTACAAAAACTCTTTTCATATCTTAGCGGTCGTTAGGCTCGGACCATTACATCTTGTCTTTCTAATAATATTTTTATAGAGTAGTTTCCACGAGGCTACAACCTTTAGAACTTATCATCGTAAAAAAATGTATGTATAGTTGTGTGGTCATTGTGTTTCAAATATTTATAATCCAATTTCATTATATAATACTATTTAAAACTAGTTCACTATATTGACAATGAAAATTCGCAAACTTCCATGATTTGACTAATCCAAAATGACATTTTTTATTTTTATATTTTTCTTGAAGTAAATAAATATTGTTAAAAAAATTTTACCAATCCATTTAATAATGGATTCGATCCTATTATGGATTTTGAATATAGTCAAATACTTTATTTTATAGTAAACAACAATAACCAAACAAACAATTTAGAAGAATAAAAAACTAACCCAATCGAAAGTACAATACAACTAACCCTACGAAAATACAAATAGGTTTTTCAATTAGATTTAAATATAAACAGATAGACCAAAATTATTACATACTCACAGAATAGAAATATGTAAATATTATAAATATTTGGCAATAGGATTTTATTAAGTGTTATTGGTTCAATGGTAACTCTAAATAATTATTGCATAAATATATATAGTGTAGTTTAATTTTAGTATCAAGAATATGTTGGAATATCAATGGATTGGGGGGTGAATCACTCCTTACAAATAAAACTTCAATTTTAGATCACTCACATAAACCATTAATCAATTATCCAATCATTAATGTGTGCACACCAACACACAACATATATTAAATAAACCAAGTTCAAGATAAGTAACACCATAACATAAGATGTAATTGGGAAACCCTCAAGGGGAAGAAAACCTACTAATTTTTTTTTTGGATATTACACACAAAAAATATTCAAGTGAATATTACACATCACAAGATATTTCTTTATTGAGGCACCCCACAAGGAGAAAAAACCCCTAAACCCTTGTTGATATTACACACAACAAGATACTTTCATTAATATGACACATCACACAATATTTTGATGAACTATTTTCATTGAAATTTTTTTGATACCACAACTAATAGTTATCCAAAAATTCAATTCCAAACCCTTATTCAAACCCTATGTCTTCAATCTTGCATAATCTTTCTCTTTCGTCACTTCTCAATCCTTCAAACACTTGCACACATACTTGATGATCTTCCATAACCTGTAATACATCTGATATGATCTCAATTCATGGTCAAACATGTACTAAACAACTTCACCTAGGTCGCACTTCTTGCACACACACAACTGGCTTCTAAAAGCACCCAAAACAATGTTTTTATAAGATCCTATTCACTTCAAATTCAAACACAATATTTTTCAATCCTTTGGTAAAAAAATCTAAAATTCAAAATATAATAGTCACAAGTGATCCAAGAAGGGAATCCTAGCTAAAAACCTCATTACATGCTCCAAAAATGGCTCAAAACTCCATGGGCACAAAGATAAAAATGCCCTAACATAAAAATAATAATTAGTCATGACCCATAAATCATTACTAATTATTAAAATAACATTTAATATTCATTCATGGTTGAAATTTAGTTTAACCAATTAAATTATTTCATTTAATGGGCCTAGTGCTCTTTGTACTTCTGAACACTATTGTTTCTTACACCCTTCGGGACCTTAGAAAATTCATTATGCCACAAAATAATTTCAAAAAAACCAAACCATTCCATGTAATCTCTTGGTGTAAATTACATAAATTTAATAATATTTATAAGAAATTTATAAGACTTGAAACACTCACTTGCTAAAACCACAGTCACTTTTGTCATCACCAAAAAAAACTACCCAAATAGGTGTTTTCAAATATCAGTTGATAAATTTTTTTATAAGAACATTAAAGACCTATGAATTAATTATTTGGATGAAATATTAATCCATATTCACATTCCAAGTAATATCAATCATCATATAATCCATCTCATGCTTCAAATAACTCAAAATGTTCAGCAAAGCATATCATGTCCTGCACTAGAAAAAACCTTCTTGTCCAAATATTGACCTAGTAAACTTATAAAATATCATAATCATGAGAAAAAAATCATATAAATGAAAATATATCTGAAATATATTTCCAACTGAACTTGAATCATCTTCAAAATCCACTTGTAGCTTTTGTTATGCCCATTTTACTGAACACTACTTTTTGTGGGCTCAAAATTGCCCTTTGACCAGTCAACCTAAATGGAGCTCATTTGACCATATAACTATATCACTGTGTCATGATACCTTTTTGGAAATCAATATAAACTTACATAAATTCCACAATGTCAATTTATCATGCAACTCCTTTTGACAAACTTGTCCCAAAACTCTCTTCTTCATAAAATGACATTTTCAATTAGGGACCACATATCACCACATGCTCTAATATACCTCTTTGGAAACCTGAGAGAGTCCTCAACAACATAAAATCGTCAATTTTTAGAAATCAATAAAAATTTTATCACTATACTCACTTTTCTGCAAGATACTCCTAACTAGGGTTTAACAGGGTTTCAAACCAATTTATCCTTTTAACGATCATTCATTAAAATATGACAATAAAACCATCTTATTATTTATTTGAAAGATTCTTAATTTACCTAAGAATATACCTTAAATAAATCAGGTCCCCATATAAATATCACATTCCAGAATGAGTATCAGAAGGTGCAACTTTTCTATTAAAACACACTCAAACTTACTCGATTTCACCAAAACTTGCATAAATTCAAACTTATTTAGCAATTTGACGTAAAAATTGGCATGCAGAATCATGAAAACATCTTATAACTTTCCATAATTACCATATATCCTAGTTATTCCTCGAACTCTCCATCCACAGCAACTTGTATAGCTACCCCTTAGGGTTTTACACTATAGAAGCTAGGGTCAACCGAAAAATACACCATAACCCAACATAAAATCTTTCAAAATGATCCAAACATATTTTTTATACCATGATACACCTACATACATGAATAAATGAGCTCATATAGCTCCATACCTCAATCTTATACACCCTAACATCCATACCTGCTCCAAATGAGCACCAACAACATAGTCAAACACCTGTATCTGCACCCTGAAACTGATTTGAGTGCCCAAACACTCTCCGAACCTATTATACATCATTCCAACATTCTTCTAAAGAAACCAAGAATATCATACCACCAAGAAATATCACCTAGCCACCTGAATGGGCTTGCAAGAGCAAGCAATCCTCACTAAATCTCCATGTATCATGAAGTACATGTGTGAATCATCATGGAAATTCCATAAACAACATCATCAGACCCTACTCCATTATCCAATTTTTCATTAATTTTTTTTTTTCATCAATTACAATACCTATAGGACCACATGCCAACAAAACAAGTATATAGAGAAAAATCAACTTGAAATGACTAATCCCTTTCTATTTATTATTTACCTTTCAATTTTTGAAATAAATAATCATCTAAATTTTCCAATTATTTCTTGGAGATGATTTATAAAGGAACCTCCTTCATAGAACATTGGAATATTCTGTCTTATTATCTATATTTTGGTGAACATTTGCATGCTCTTCTTCATTATTATTTTTCTAATCACCTTAATAATTTTTTTGGAGAATATTTTAGATGCCCAAAATTGGTTCGAAACCCTCTAGGCCCATTCAACTAACATACCCCTTACCATGAACCCTCCACACATTATTATTAATTTAACTACCCATATTAAGTTAATAATTCCCTCACCCCTCCACCTCACCATGGACCTATTCCAAGACTATTTATTAACCTAGACTAAGTCACCACTCCCCTTAACTAACTAAGGCTCACTCTAACCCTAACATTCATTTCCTATTATCCCTCCTACTAATTTCTCAGAACACACCTATTCCCATTCCCGTGCCTAGCTTCATTACTTTTCTAGGATCACTTACTATACCTCAGATATTTGGACCATATCAACTTTTTTTGGATAAACTATCAACCTTTGACGATGTAGAGTTTGTGAGCTCTTCAAACTAGTGCCTTATTGCATTATATATGTGTGCATATACGTTTCAATTCCCCCACCTATTACCCACACCGATATCACCATTTACTATACCCGTACCTTACCACATTTTTCATCACCTACCACTTTCTCAAACTCATCACCGATTTTTCTTGCTCCTCAATCCGTTCATGGTTTGACTGGGATCACCTCTACCCATACCTAGGGAAACCACCTCCTATTTTTTTCATTTTCTCTTATTAGTACGAGCTACATGAAAAAAAAAGGGGCAAATGTATACACCCATAATTGGCTCATAACCCTCTATACCCCCTTCGACTAACATACCCCTTACCATGACCCCTCAACACATTATTATTAATTTAAGTACCCATATTAAGTTTATAATTCCCTCACCCCTCCATCTCACCTCTCCACCTTGCCATGGACCCATTCCAATCCTATTTATTGTCCTAGTCTAAGTCATCACTCCCTTTAACTAACTAAGACACATTATAACCCTAACATTCATTACATAATATCCCTCCTACAAATTTCCTGCTTCATTTAATGCCAAGACAAAATCCTAGTCCATAAGAAATATTGACCAACGCCAAAAAATGAGAAAAATGTTATTTTTGAAAAAATAGGACCTTTTCTCCCTAACCGACGTTAGTTATTCCTCATATGGCATCGGTCACCTAATCACCATCGGTTTATTTAAATAAGTAATTCCAATCCTTTTCCTAGGTCTCCGACATCTTGGATTTTGAATTATTGCATTGGTATTCTCGATCATCCAAGCAACCTCACATCAAACCATAGATCATTCCAAGAATTCACAACCTCAAAAAAACATCAAAAATGTGTTCCAGATCATTTGATACTTCACATGTAAGTTTAGATCCCTTTGTTGTAGTCGCACGGGATCAGGACTTGTCTCTCCTTCAATCACAACTATTTTTTTTACAACCAGTTTCCAATCTGCAAGTAAGTGATTTCAACCTTGTCATTTATTTCATTATTTCAATTATTAATCATTAATCTACTTTCTTTCACCTTCTACTCTTCCCAAATCTCTTATGTCCCACCTACACCCAACCGATTACCTTATTGACCTTTGTACCCATCTAAAATGCCTATTTATTCATCTCCAAGTCTTTAATAAAATCATACCACCTTCCCTAAGTCTCCCCAACCCTTTGTGCAATCACAGAGAGCTCAACACCACCTCATTTTAAACTCTACACCCAATTTCCCCTACTAGCATCGGTCACCCAACTGGTGTTGGCTATTACCAGGCAACAATATCAGTCACCCAACCAATACCGGTCTCTGTGACTAGCAATTTATCTTAGACCAGTGAGTTCCTAACTTACTCAAAACCTTCCCAAACCTCACCCAATCTTACCCAGACCTTCCTAAACACCTTTACCACACATTCCAACCTTGACAACACCCTACCTACTCTACATTTAGTTATATATTTAATATTTATCTTGAATCTAGTATATTGTTAGCATATGAGATACCTAAATTTTATTGTTATAATAGGACCTTTCTTTCACTGTCATTTCTTTACATTATTTTTTTTAAAAATAGTGGATTGACGACCTTTCTAGGAAGTATCAAATTTATTGTATCTAGCATATGCTAGGTAGACCACTTTCATATGTTTCTTAACTCTTTTTTGTGGTATTTTTTTGCTTCTATAGGTAGTCCTTCCTAGCCAAAAAAGAGGTCTTCATATCAACCTGGTCTTCTCAATGGTGCGCAACCTTCTTTGACTTCACAGGTATTCCTCCTCACCTCACCTTTATCTTATTTTTTTTATACACAACATTATGGTGAAACATTATTGCATGCCCGATGGGACCCTCATTGTGGGTTTCACTATATTAATATAGGTTCCATTTTGTTTGTTTTCTTTCTAAATCATTATTCACTAAACCTTCTTCTTTGGTAATCTTCTCCTTCTTTCTAATTATTCTAAATGAAACAAATATTTTTGTGCATTTAAAATAATCCTTCTTCTTTCCTTTTTTCTTGCATTAGTGAAATTCATCCTTCTTCCTATTCAATGTTGTTTACATCGAATATCATATTTCTATTTAGGTCTTAAAATAATTTCATTTCATCCTTGTATGTGTACAGATTTAGCTCACATAGTTAATTACCTCTCATATGATGGAGTTCATGACCATTTTGTGATTGATTAATAAATATTAGTTCACATTTATGCACAAACTCCTTATCAAAATCATTTAACACAATCTACTAAATTTTTAAACATTCCCTTCCCGAAAGAAGCCATCAAGGATTAAAAAACTAGTTAATGGTGGGCCCCGCCTAGTGTTATGGTCAGTTTATCATATCAGAGATCAAACCTCGCATACCACAAGGTATATTGAGGAATACTTCACAAAAAAAAACTGAAACCATCCATATATTTCTCTATAAGTACCTTCATTATCCAAACATTCTATTTCATTCATAGCTAGTTCTAAGGCATAAGCCAAATAAGACTAAAATCTTTCCTAGGGTCATGTGTTGCTAGTTTTTTACTTATAGATTATAACTTTCTTTCTTGTCCTTTGTAGTTTGAGGTGTGAGGACACTTTCATAACTTATTTTCTTTTTCACACTCAACTGGTTAACTCTTGTGTTGTCCTGAGTGTGTTAAATCATATTTTTCAGACACAACCTCCATCTAGACTACTTTTGATCAAATCTAACTTAGATTTTTCAAATTTCTTCATTTTCATAGTAATCAACATCTGTTACTTCCCTACAAGCATCAGTATTTCTACCTAACTTGCACTAGTTTAGTGACCGGTATTGCTCACTATGTTTTTTATTATTATCAGAAACATCAACCTATTTCAATCCTCCAGACTTCACCAATCATTTATTTCTAAATTCTGTTAGTTTTGCAGAGACTAGAATACCTATCTTCCAAATTTCTTATGGTTTTGACTTTCCAACAGGTGCGATAACTTACCTTCCACGCTAGTTGCATACTGTTACCTACTTCACCTTTATCATTGTCTATTTCTTCACCAATGGACCCTAATGTTCTTGCAACTATACCTACAGGTGACAAGGAATTCTCTAAATTACTCGATCATAATGTTATATCCTTACAGTATTACCTCACCCACTCTTCTACCCACGACTCATTGGGCCAACTGCTATTTGGTATGCCTAAACCCCATTCCCCCTACCATATTCGTGAATGATACTTTAGCATTACCTACTCATGTGTCTATGCCACCTACTACACCCTTGAAATTTATCACACCTTCAGCATTTGTCACTGGTATGACTTCTTCCCACACAACAACATCTGCCATATCCTCATCTACAACTCCTTGTATATGGAACCCCGCATAATCAGTACCTATTACTTCACAGACATTAGTTACGTCGACATCCTATACGCATTACCATAATTTTTTGGTCTCAATTCCTCCTACTCTGTCACCTATTATCACGAGGATATTCTCACAAGTTCCTCCCACCAACACCTTGCCACAGTCATAACATATAACATCTACCTTGTATTCAAGGTACATTCCCTCATCATCTATTCTTACCTACGTACCTTCTTCTCATTTCACATTTTTTGCACCACCATATACATGTATGTCGTCTATGACCTATTCATCTCATCCACCCACTTATACCACAAGGGGGGCTCCTCAATCTAATCCTACCATGGATCTTATCAAGATGATGATGGATAAGATGAAAACACTTGAGGCCTCCATTTCCAGATTTCATAATGTCCTCACTTATGATGAAATCTATAATGATCCCATCTACCCTTATCTCGTGCAATGAGAGTTACCAAAGTTTAACCATTTTAATAGCAAGGAAGACCCTCAACAACATTTATGATCATTCAAAAACACTTGTTATTTGATAGGCCACGATGATGCCTTTCTCCTTTGAACATTTTTCATGTTGCTATTGAGACCCACCCTATATTGGTATACCACCTTTCCCAGAAACTCAGTATTCTCCTTCAACCAATTGGCCCAAAAATTCCTTGATCACTTGTCAATTAGTATCTCTGAGAAGGTATCTATGAGGTACTTATACTCTATTCACCAATATGACGATTATGCTATCATTGATTTTGTCCCTCATTGGCTAGGCCTAATCAATCAACATTTTGTCTCTCTACCATAGTCTAAACTCATAGAGTTGTTCATAAGGGCATGTGTTAACATCTCCCCAAATATCTAGGTTCAAATGTTTCACACATTTGACAAATCCTTCACGATGGCTTAAAAAATGGAGATCTGTGCACTTGAAGAAGAGAAACTTAAATGTGTAACAAGAACGCTAACTTAAAATTGAAATACTCTTCTTTTAAACTGTCGAACAACCATTCTAATAACCATCCTGAGGCCAAAGGATCCACCAATGTAGTTATTCTAATATTCAGTCTTTCTCATCCATCTAATCAATGAAAACCACCTTCCAACCTCTCTCCTATTCAAAACTTTCAATACAAGTATGAAAAAAGGGATTACACTCCTATCGGAGAACCATATTCTTCTATGTTGGAAAATATTTTAAAAGATGGAGCAATCACCTTTCACCTATCAAACCAAACACTGGTTTTTATCCTTCTCATCCAACACCATCATGGTACAATGAAAATGAATTATGCAACCATCACTAAGTTAAGGGACATAGCGATGGAAATTGCAAAACATTCAAGAGCATTGTCCAAGGAATGCTAGATAGTGGTGATCTCATTTTTGATAACCCTAATGCACTTAAAAATTTGAATATGGGTTTGTTTAAAAAATATTTTCCTAATCGTACCCCTTCATCAAACTAGGCTTCGGAGACCTCTACTAGTGACACCAATGTGCCTAAGGTTCATGATGTTTTCAACACAATACCTATTCCATCTAGCTAGTTTCCTCTCATAGCATCTATTAAGAAAATTCTATCATGAAATCCTCTATCCATGAAGGACCCTATCACACCTACTCCTCTATCCATAGAGGATCCTCTCACACCTACTCCTCTATCCATAGGGGATCCTATCATACCTACTCCTCTACTTATGAAGGATCCAACTCCGCCTATTTCTCTACCTACAGCATAACCTATCTTTGATGTTCCTCTACCCAAGGAGGAACCAACCCTATCCACCTTTCTACATAAAGAGGAGTCCACATTACTTTTTTTTCCTTCTACTTGACTTATAGAGGAGCCACTCTTATCTCCTCTTCCTATAGGTGATGTTTCTCCCATGGTCTTCCAAGATCCTGTTAACCTTCTTGCATATCTCTTGCCAAATGAAGTAGAGGTGAAAACCTTCCTTGTATCACAGGACTCATATTTCTAGATGGGTTTCAACAGTGGTTCGTTGTCTTGTAAACCAAAACTATTCTCATGTTTGGTGGAAAGATTAGAGTATGTTGATTAATCCAAACTATGGGGCCACCTTTGACTCCCAGTATCCACCTAAATTCATATGTTTTCCCTGGATACCTCACCTACTTATCCTAAGGTATTCTAGGAAACTAAAACCATGGCTCCTAAGATGATCATATCAGAACCTTCTTCTTTAACCTCACCTTCATCCAAACCCCTATCCACACCTAACCCTACAATTTACTTAGGGATCCTACCACCACCTATACTACTGCATCTTGCAGTGAAACTAGACTTGTTTACTCAACCACCACCCATCAAAAAATTGATTCCCACACCTAAGAGGAAGACCCAACCTCCTAGCTCTCTCACCCTGGTCTCTCACACACCTTATCTTTCACCTTCACCTCTACCTTAGATTTTAGGCCCACACCCTTCCACCTTGGTCGAGTTACCTCTTCACCAAGGAAAATCCAAGGCACAGGGACCCGCACCCAAACCTTTACCTTCTATTTTTCCCACACCATCACCTTCATCACCTATTCTACCTACTTCTTCTCCATTCCCTACAACCACACTATTATTAATACCACCAATATCACATTGGATTTCTAGGGTACCCTAGCCTTCTATATCTCCTTCTACCTCACACACCCCTCCTGTACCTTTACCTAAGAAGGTACAACCTAAACCAAAACCAAAACCTTCATTACCTACCAAAAAGGTACTCACACCTACACCACCTCCACTAGTACCTCTCCCACAAAAATCACCTACACCTTTATTCAAATGAACTTTGAATTCTCACTATGATCCATTGGTAGGATCCTATTCTAACATCCTTGATAGGTTGTTAAAAATGTCCGTTATCTCACTACTGCCTATTAAGCCTTATCATCCACTCAAACCCAAACTAGTAGGGTTAGATGACACCAAAATCTATCCATATCATTGTTCACCAAGGCATGATGTTGAAGGTTTTTAGGCCCTCAAAAACATTTTCTTTTAACTTTGTACTTTGGATAGTATCTTCAACAAAGATGACCCGTTAGAGGAGAATTCCATTCCTCGTAGACCCACTACCAAATGGTCTAGCCCTATATCCATTCAAAAACCTTTACCTATACCTCCACAACCATATTTTCATCCTCCAATATTTAAAATAAATATGGCCCGAGTAGCCACTTGATCATAAAAAGATAAAGGAAAAGAGAAAACTAGTAACCCATCCACTACACCTTCTCCTACCATTCCACCTACACCTTCACCCAAGGTAACCATATGTGGACCGACTTATCCTATTTCTGATGGAGTCACATATATCACTATAACAACTTTGTCAATATCACTTGAACATGTCCTTGTATGACCTAATTAAAACCTATGAGTCTTATTATCAGGCCCTCATTAAGGTCCTAAAATCTATCAAGGTTCAACCAAATAACCCTACACCTATGCATGTCATCTTTACCCCTCATCATGTGGCCACCCTCACCACTCCGCATAAAAAATCTACCCCCATTACCTATTCTCAAATTTCCTCCATCATTTTCTCTGACTCAAATATTTCCCCTCTATAATCATATGATCTTGATACTGCCCTCTTCATATATGCCTACATTAATTATAATCACATTGGACTCATTATGATTGATGGAGGTTCTAGCATTAATATCATTTCTTACCATGCATATAAACAATTGCACATACCTGCCAATTACATGCATAATAACCATGTTATGTTTACTTATTTCAATGATTCCATGACTTATACCCTTGACACCATCATCCTCCACATCTGCATGGGTCCCTAAAACAGTCCTGAACTATTCTGTGTTCTTGAGGGGGAATTTAAAAATAACATGTTACTTGGCCGAGCCTAGATTCACGCCATGTGGTGTGTAGTTTAAACCCTTCATCATTTCCCAAAATATGAATATGAAGGGCACCCTTACACCATTCAGACGGATCCTTCACCTTTTAAAACATGTAACATGTTTTACCGACTAAATGATGTCCTTATTCTAGTCAAGGTAGCTACCACCCCCACTACTTCATCTTCTTCTACTACCTCATCTACCACTTTTTCCACTACACCTTCCAAAGTCAACCTATTTATCCACTCTACTGCCACAGCTTCCATATCTAGCCCATCTACCAACCTACCTATTTAACCAGTAACTGATGCCTCACCTTCTCAATTTTTGAGTAGCTCCTCCATCCCCTCTACCTAAGTACAAAATTTAGACCCCTTGGTGGGTACTTTTTAAGGCCTTTCTCTAGGAGAGTACCATCTATACTAGACACTTTTCCTACTTCTCAAGAGTAAAATATTTTCACCAACACCCACGTTATGACCGTTGTGTAGGAGAGTATTTTCCATATGGTCCTCCCCAACTTCATACCAACCTAACATATGGGGGATTAGACACTTCCTCTTATTCTCCTTAACCACCCACCTAAACCAGGCCTTTATCATCTGACATCCAATACCTCACCAACCACCACTTTTCCCACACTTTTCTTCCTTGATGTACCTAGAAGGGATTTTTCTTTGGTCTTTACGAGAAAGTTTTTCACATAGTAATACCTTATACCACCCAAAAATAGAAAGACCTTTATGATATTGTATTTTCCATGCCACATAGTTCTAAGAAGGCTAGAATCAACCTCATAGAGGAAGATAATCCTTCTCCGCCTAACACACCTACCACACCGCCTGTACACATAGAGTCTATAGATCGAGAATCCATCCCTCCTAACTTTTATATTCTTGAAAATCATTTCTTTGGGACCTATGACCTATCATCATGATGGTGAGGTGCCCTCTTCCCTTCCTCTTCTTTATCCTAACAATTTAGATGATAACTTAGCTTATATCAATGTCATTCAATGTCGGGATGATGATTTTATTCTCACCTATTTAGGTGCAAATGATTCTTACATTCACATTTTATTACCTTCTAAGACACAAACCATGCTGAATGAATCGACTATAGAGATCAATATTCACACTCAAGGCAACCCTCAAATTCTAAAGATATTCTAATCTTTATATTCTTCTGAACAAGAATCATCCACCTCTTTGCTTCGAGATCATAGCAACACTTTTGCTTGGTCTTATGCCGATATGCTTGATATTGACCCTAATATTGTGGTCCATAGTATCGTGACTATCCCCAATGCTAAAACTATAAAATAGATGATTCAAAAAATGCATCCATATATTTCCCTTCTTGTGAAAGAAGAGATCCAGTGCCTTCTTTTTGTTTCCTTCATTCTACCTAATGATTATCCACAATGGATTTCTAACATTTTTCTTGTCACCAAAGTGATAGGGGGACTCCACTACTATATAGAATTCAATGACCTTAACCTTTCTTTCCCTAAGGATGACCTTCCTCTGGCTAGCATCGACCAACTCATTAATATTACAACTGAACATCAAATTTTATCTCTTATGGATAAATTCTTGGGTTATAATCAACTATTACTCATTCTTGAAGATCATCAAAAAAATTCCTTCATCACCCCTTGGGGGACCTTATTTTATCATGTCATGCCCTTTGGCCTAGAAAATTTTGGTACCATCAATCAACGTGTTATGACATATATCTTCTAAGATATCATGCATTCCATATTGAAATATTATGTCGATGACCTTATCAGTAAGTCAAAAAATCATGTCAAACACCTTGCAATTCTTAAAATCGTCTTTGATCATCTCATCCAATACTACATTCACCTTCAACCAAAGAAGTGTGTCTTTTCCATTCTCTCTAGAAAAATATTAGGTTTCATCGTCTCTTTGTGGGGAATCAAAATTGATCCCACAAAAATCAAGGCTATTCTCGAGATGCCTCCACCTACCAACCTTCGACAACTTTGTAGTTTTAAAGGAAAATTGAAATCCATTCAACTCTTTATTTCCCATCTATTTGATTGATTCCACCCTTTTCATCATCTCCTTAAAAATGATGTCATCCCACCTAAAGAGGAAAAATATTTTTACCTTTACATTTCTTCCATTGACCTTTCCTTGGGTGTCATACTAGCTCATCACAATGAGAAACATAGGGAGAAAGTGGTTTATTACATAATCCATACTCTCTTAGACTATGAGACTAGGTATACTCATGCTAAAATTATTTTCCTAGCCTTAGTCTACGTGGCCACCAAACTCCGCCACACCTACTTAACCACAAAACCTTCATTTTCACCAACACCAATCCTTTGCATTACATGTATGTTAAAGCTTACTAACACCAATGCATCACGTATTGGCTCATGTTCTTTGCAGAACTAGGCCTAGAATTCATTCATCAATTGTCTATCAAGGGATAAACCATTGCAGATCAGCTTGCAGACACTCCTCTTCTTAGATATCAATCATCAAAATTTGATTTTCCTAACGAATCTATTGCCACCCTCTCCCTTGATGATGTTTTTTACCAAATGACATTATTATTTTATGGATCTAAATGTCAACATGAGGGAGGTGCATGGGTTTTCATAATTCCTCTTGATGGTGAGCCTATGCCACTATCCTTTAAGTTAGACTATAACGACACTAATAACCTTTTTGAGTATGAAGCTCTAGTGCTAGGCCTTTAGACTACCATTTCCCTAGATATTAAATCCATTAATATTTTTGGTTACTCTGAACTGGTTGTGAACGAATTCAATGGTTTATACTAGTGTCGTAACGAGGAACTTAAAAAGTATAAACATTATGTTGACATACTTTTGACCATATTTAATCACTTCCTAATCCAAACCACTCCGTGATCCACTAACAAATTCGTAGATACCAAGGCTTGTCTTGCTTCTGAAATGTCAGCCTCACCTTCGGTCTCCAAAATATTTGTTAGAGTATAATGGTTTTAGTCACCCTCTTATATTATCCACAACATAAATTTTATGGGAAGAGTCCTCCTTCGGTGCCTCACCAGTTCTAAAATCCTATACACCATTAAATAAATTCATGATTGGATTTTTGGGGGACATTTTAGTGGCCTTGCAATCACAAAACATATTCTTCTCCTCAACTATTATTGGCCAAACCTTAACCAAGATTCTTGTGACTACGTCAAACATTTTTTAAAGTGTTAGAAACATGCTAACCTTCATCGTACTCCTAGCCATGCCTTACAAGTCACTAGAGACTTTTGTCCCTTCTCTCAATGCGGTTTGGATCTCATTGGAGAGATTAACCCTCATTCCTCACAACGGCATTGTTAGATCATCATAGTGATTAAATATTACACTATATGGATGGATGTAATCCCTCTCATTTCTACCAAAGGTGAAAATATAATTTAATTTATCAATCACCATATCATTTTTGGCTTTGGTGTTCCTCATTGCCTTATCAATCATAATGGAAAACAATTCAAAAACAGAACCTTACATAAACTATCAGAAAATTTTGGAATCCAAGTTAGTTTTTCATCACCATATTACCCACAAACAAATTGTCAAGCCGAATCTTCCAATAAGAATCTCAAAAAAAATCTCATGAAATTGGTTGAATACACTGGTAAGGATTGACACATGTACATTCCTTTCACCTTATGGGTTTATCATACAAGAATTCTCACCTCTACCAATGCTACACCTTTCTCTTTTGTATATGGTACAGAGTTTTCCCTTCCTCTTGAAGTACAAATTCCATCTCTTCATATCTTTCTTAAAGATATGCTATCTGATGAAGATTTTCACCAAGAACATTTGGCACAACTTGAACTATTTGATGAATATTGTTTAAATTCTATTGACTACCTCAAAATCTACCAAAATTGCATCAAAAATACCTATGAAAAACATGTTCAAGAATGAAATTTCAAGATTGGGAATCTTTTCTTAAAGGAAAATCAACAGGTGACCAAAATGGAGAAAAGAAAATAGGGAAAGTTTTATTCTAATTAGCTTGGACCCTATATTGTCACCCATACATATGGATAAAGAAATTATCATTTATCTTCTCTTGAGGGTAAACATAAACCTCAACCCATTAATTCCTTGAATCGTTGACCATTTTATTGTTGAATAAAGTAATACATCACTTTATGTCTCATATTTTATTCTCCCTTAAGTGAACCTCTCCTTCCATCTACCTCTTTTTAAGGAAAATTGACTTAAACTAGAATTGTGTGATTATCCATTACCATTTAGCCTTGTCTTCAATATGAGTACCATGAGTCTACTCATGGCATGATTCTCATGGATACTTTTCTTCATTTTCAAGATGGAATCATGTGGTCGTTTGTCACTTAAAACCCCTCTTTCATAGCTAACCTTTTCATTCTATGGTTTTTCCTTCATACAAGAGGCCTATATTCCTTTATAGTCTTGTCCATGATGGAAAGTCCTATATATATATATATATATATATATATATATATATATATATATATATATATATATATGGGATAACCAAAAATTTACTCCTTGATTCAAAATTATTGTAAATAGATGATTCCCTCAGAAGGACATCTATGTCTCTCTCCTGATACTATAAGTAGACTACTCCCTTGAAGGACAACTATAAAAATCCAGCTACCTACTATACTTCAAAAGAAAAATTATCTTGGAGCTTCCCACATCCATGAACTTCACGAAGACCTCAAGGAGACACTACCATTTATCCCGATATAGACTTCCCATATTGATCAGTCTATACATGTAAAAATCAAAAAGAAAAAGAAAAAAATCAAGAAAAATACAAACCTTTTTGTCAGGGACTTGCCTATTCTAGTTTTGGTTATCTTTCAAAAGGGGAATTTTATCCCACAATAAGGTTACACTAAAGGAACCAATATTCTTGCTTACCCTCTATTTAATATCTTCTAAATCAACTCAATGGACATGGCGTGTATTCTACACATTGTGATCATGCAAATTCTTTCAACTCTAGACCCATCGCTCATGTAGTGAATCTAGTGACTTATGCTCAATAAGTCTAAGCATATAACAATCATGGTCCTTTCCAAATATGGGAATGTTGATTCTTTTGGTTTCTGTTCTATTTACTTGTTGTTTCTTCAATAGGACAAGACCATCAAAATTGAATCAACCATAACACCTTCATTTATGCTTATGCCTAATTCACCTTGCCTATTACCTATTCAACATTCAACCTTGAATATATTCAAACATGTGTTATCCAACCAATTTACCTATTCAACCTAAAAACTTAATTTACCTAACCCAATCTCATTCTTCCCTAGTTTTTGGGAGAAATACATTGGCCTGAGGCCCTTTTTGCAAGGGCTATGTAGGTATCACTCCAAGGGCATGGGGCCCTCAGAGGTTAGATTGGACACTATTTTCTCCCACAATTTTTTTGACATAAACAAACATAGTTAGTTAGTTTCCATCAAAACAATACTTTGGAAATAAAAAAACATCATATCATATCACAACAACATCAACCATAACCATGCCTACACATCTAGTTTCCATAACATCAATAACATGGAAATTAAACCACAACCATGCCTAAACATCTAGTCTCCATAACAATAATAACTTAGAAATTAAACCACAACCATGAATAAACATATATTTTTCATAACATTTATAACTTCGATATTAAACCACAACCATGCCTAAACATTTATTTTTCATAACAACCATAACTTGGAAATTAAACCCAACCATGCCTATCATTTGGTTTCCATAACATCAATAACTTTTAAATTAAACAAAACCATGCCTACACATCTAATTTCCATTATATCAATACATTGGAAATTAAAAACAGGCCATAAAATCAACCATACCTACAACTACTTTCCATAATAACAATAAAATGGAAATGAAAACCAAACACAACATATATATAAATACCATCGTCTATCTATATACTTGAATGTTTTTGTATCAATACACTGAATATATATATATAAACAAGTATCTCAAAAAATCTCATGTACATTTCACCTCTTTGACACACAGGCTGGTATATATAAGTCAAAAATAAAAAATAAGCATTATCTCCATCTCTATATCATCCCTGGGAGGGTGCGACGCCTCTGCAACTTCTCTTTTTTCCCCTCACCTAGCCTCTATCTTTGTGAACTAGTCACTTCCCTATGAGCCCTCTTCTACCTTGGCCATATCCAAATCCCCATTCAACCTCTCACCCAATCCAATCTCTCTGGTAGATCTAATGGTCCCTCACACTCTACTTCTCCAACCACTAAACTCTCGCCAACACACTCAATCAGGAAGCTTTATCATTTTCTTCATGGGTTTTTCTCTCCACCTATCATTTTCACCAAGTCAAAATTCTCAAATTCTCCTTTTCCACGTGGGTTTTTTGTTTTAACCCGTTGATTGTGTAACCAACGTCAATCTGGTCATGTACTAGTTGACTGACATTGGTCACCCTTACCGGCATTGGTTCCTCTTCAACCGATATTGGTTACCTTGTTTAAACCAATTCTGCCTAATTTTCCCAAACATTTTACTGCACGATGTCATTTTCTTGCTACCACAACCTTACAAAAACCATACAGGCTCACCTAATAGCCCTACCAATCTAGTTACCTCCCTAATTATACTTTGGGTCATATTTTTCCCACCCCTCGGCCTTTACTATGGATTTTGCTATTCACCCACACCGACCTTGCCCATTTGACACTCAAATTTTATTACTCATTATACCTTGCGATGACACTACGCATGTTGTTTAGCTTATTAACCTTGCTTTTCCTTATGTCATGATGTTTATCTTGACAAGACCAAAACTTTGGTGCTTCAAAACAAACCTATGTTTTTTCCTACATGTAAGCTCATTATGTTTCCAAGAGCACTTCCTATACCTTGGATACTGAGACCATATCAACCTTATTTAGATAAACTATCAACCTTTGACAATGAGGAGTTTGTGATCTCTTCAACCTAGTGTCTTGTCGCATTCTAGAAATGTGCATGCATTTGAATTCCCCCACCTATTACCCACAGCGATATCACCATTTCTTATACCCGCACCTTACCACATTTTTCATCACCTACCACTTTATCGAACCCATCACCAATTTTTCCTACTCCTCAATCTATTCATAGTTTAAGGGGGATCATATCTACCCATACATGGGGAAACCACATCTTATTTTTATCAGTGTCACTCATTAGTATGAGCTACCTGATAAAAAGGAGTAAATGCAAACACCCCAAATTGGGTGGAAATCCTCTAGGCCCCCTTCAACTAACATACCCCTTACCATGAATCATTCAAACATTATTATAAATCTAAATACACATATTAAGTTAATAATAGGGTTCATTTTTAGAGACCTTTGTAATATCGAAGCTAGAAAATCTGTGACGAATATCCTCAGAACCACTTTCGTGAAATAGGAAAATTTCCTGGGGTTTGTGTGCAACATTTTTTCCTGAATTTCATGATAGCAAACTTGTTGTCACATGACAACAAAATTGCTTTCACATGACAAAAAACTTGTTCTCAAATGACATCAACCTTATTGTCACATGACATAAAACTCACTATCGTATGACACCAAAATATAAATCTTATGTTGTGCATCTGTGGCCTCTTATCATTCCTCAACAACATATGATTTCCAGGTGTCAACAACCTCTTGTCATGCATCAAACACTTCCTTTCATGTGTCAACAACCTCTTGTCGTACGTCAATAATATGTCCTACAAGTTCATGATACTTGGTATATCGGTACCTCAGTAATCTAGTATTAAGTTAGTTGTATACTACCCATTGAATCACCTAGGTTTATATAGGAGATTTTTAAAAGCGGTTGGTGAAGCCGACCCCTAAAAAAATATATACTGTAAATTTTAGGCAAACAGGACACTCACCTACTCAACAAAATTTTCCTTTTCAAATTTTCATAAAATAGAATATTCGCCAAATTACAAATATTCACCACTAAAAAAATCCCTGGTTAATAATTCCCTCACCCATCCACCTCACCTCTCTACCTCACCATGAACCCATTCAAACCTATTTATTAACCTAGACTAAGTCACCACTCCCCTTAACTAACTAAGAATCATTCTAACCCTAACAATCATTACCTATTATTCCTCTTTCCATTTTCCCACTTCATTTAGCGCTAACCAAGACTCCTAGTCCATAAAAATCTTGACCAACACCAAAAATGGAGAGAAAAGGCTATTTTTAGAAAAATAGGACCTTTTCTACCTAACTGAGGTTAGTTATTCCTTGGTCAACATCAGGCACCTAACCGCCATCAATTTCTTTAAATAAGGATGTCTTATCTCAGTTTTGAGTTTACGCAAAAACAATCAGATAACCCTACGAAATTTTTAAGCTGGTTTTGCAAAATTGCCTTTATGAGAGAAAATCAGGTTTTCGGGTTTCATAAACAGGATAACATGTGTTTTTAATGCTTTATGTCTTGTGTTCCCCGAAACCTGAAACCCGCTTCAAGTGAGTCGAGTCGAGTTTTTAGACTTTCAGCGCATCAGAACATGCCTTATCTGAAACATGTTTTGTGTCACCTTTCTTCTGAAAATCGAAGTCCGATTTAGTCCTTCATGTTGGGTTTGCAGAACTTTGAAGCACCTAAACATCTCATGCTTTGTGTTGATTGTTTCCCGCAACCTGAAACCCGAATTGCTCTAAACACCTTTGTGTCGGGTTTTCGGACCTCCCGAGCATGCTGACATGGTGTTAATGCCGAGTTGTCGAGTGAGTTGGCACGTGCCAGCCGAAGTGTATCAATTGCAAATTTTCTTATATATATGCGGATTTCCACGTCATTTTTATCATACGTATTTTTAACTTGTTGATTTTTGCGCATGCTCCTCTAACCTCGAAAACTGAAACTCACCTGTGCCTGATTGAATTGTGCGTTTTCGATCTTTCCTTGCTCTGGTTGAAGGTATCTCTCTCTCCATTCTTTGTTCATGGTTTTTATGGATTGATTGCGTATGGAATTCTTCCCATTTTCTTACCAGGTTTGAAGGGTTTTTATTCTTTTTCCTTTTGGGGTTGTTTTCTAAAACAGGTTTATGTTTTAGGGTTTATCTCTTTGGAATTACCACTTTGTGTTATTTCCCCAGAATTTTGTTGTAATTAAAATATGCTTGGTACATGAATGGTAAAGAAAGAACTTGCATGTTTTAAATTCAAAAAAAACCCTGTTTCCTCTTTTCAGGTTTTGAAGGGTGTTGTGCAGTATCAAAGACCCAAAGTATATCAGAAGATTTGGTGTGTCGGGCTTTCTCAAGTTTCCAACATCTTCAAAAGTGTCGGGCTTTCAAAAGTTTCCGACATCTTCAAAAGTTCCGGGCTTTCCAAAGTTTCCAAAATCTTCAAAGTGCTGGGCTTTCCAAAGTTTCTGACATCTTCAAAAGTGCTAGGCTTTCCAAAGTTTCCGACATCCTCAGTGCATCGGGTTTTCTGGATTCCCCGACATCCTCCTCGGTGTGGCAGACTCTTCCGTTCTTTTGGCATCTCCAGTAGGTCAGGATTTTCACAGTGTGCAACATCTCCTGATCTCCGAAACTCTCTTCCTTCAACATCCTTCATGTTGGACCCTGGTCCATCGCAAGAAAAGACTGAGAAGTCAGGAAGGATGAAATACAAGTTCAGAAAGGTGGAGTCTCCATCATATATCAATTGCAATTATGACATCTGAGATATAGAGCTCGAGAATATAGATATTGAGGATTTCTAGAGTAGGGTAAGGAGTTCCTCCCAAACACCATGGATGAAATCGATAGCCGATAGTGGCTTATCTCTTGCAATTGGGTATTCCCATGTCTGCTCAGTGCCCTGAATTCATCTTAGCCTGTGCTTCCAGTTATGACTTTGTTTCTTGTTCTGTGAGAAATCAGGAAGGACAAGTAGTGATCAAATTGGATAGAGGTTACTTTGATGACCTCCTCAAACTGACCAATTTTGAAGAATATGGAGAGTTGGATGTCAAGTCAGCTTAGAAAGCTTGGGATAATGATCAGGAAGATTGTATCAAGTATGTAAATAAGAAGTTCCTGATCAAGGCCAAACCGGCTGTCTCCAGATTCCCAAGACTTATCCCCAGGAGTGATTTCATGCAGGAGATCAATGACATCATCACTCTTTTGAGTCAGGTTTTTGGTTTACCCGAATCAAATGTGTTCCAATGGTGGATGTATCAATTCATGATCACCATCAAGAAGAATCAACAAGGGATTTACTGGGGCACTCTCATTAGTAATGAGATAGATTCCCAAATGACAACAGTCTTGTCCATAGGGAAATTTTATATGTCTTCATATGTCACATATGTAGCGGCGGGGATGAGGAACTATCCCGAGTTGGATACCAAGGGAAGCAGGATGGGGAACCATGTGTATCAATACTTTCCTCAACTGACAAGAAAGGGATCCCAAGACCAATTCAGAAGGGTGAATGACACCTTCTTTTATGAAAACATCTACAGGCTAAACTCTGAATTGAGGAAGACAAGAGTCTCAGATGAGGCCTGGGCTGAAGTTTCCAAATGGGGATGTGTCTTCTTACAATTCAAGAAGTTCACATATCTTCAAGTAGTCATGTACTCGGGGGATCCTTTCCGTCTACCTCGATATCTAGGGGATAAAAATGATATTGATGGAATTGGTTAGGCAACAAAATCTAACAAAGTAAACATAAGGATGTTGTATCCTTCCCAATTTCTATTCGAAGATACACTTCTTCGACAGTGGTGAAAGCAAAAAATGTTATCCATGAGCTTTAGGACAATTTGATGAAGCATATGAAGCCCCGAGACGGGTTTGACATTCGAGGAGTCCTCAGGGCGTATGGAACCCTGCACCTGCACAGGTGAAGCATAGAGGAAATTTGGATTGATTTGTGTGATGAGGTTGTTGTTTGCAGAAAGGATCATAGTAGATTGACAATTACTGAGATTCAAACACTTGATCTTGTTGATTTACCAGAAGGTACTAGTGATAATGAAAGTGTTTTGGATCTTTCCTATGATGGACTAAATGAAGATCAATATGTTTTCCCACCTATTGATTGGTCAATCAGTGAAAAAGCCTCCATCACAGATAGGTCAGCTCTGATTCTTGCATGCACCAAAGCATGGGTCTCCTCTTGAGTGAATGAGTTTTAAAGATGATAAGTTTTCAAAGTTGGCTGCTTCAGAGGCGGGGCCCTCCAAAAAGGAAAAGGACAAGAAGTCTTCTAGGGGGCCTATAAAGGTCAAGTTTGTCAAAAAGAGGAAAGAAAGAGAAATATCTTCAATTATTTCTCCAGTTGAAATGGTGAATTAGCTAGAATCACCAACACCACCAGAAATAGGAGAAATTACTTTGGAAGAAGAAGGAAGCCAGCCTCTGGTTTCATCATTTGTTGATTTCCCAACTGAAGGGACCTTATCTCTTGCATCCCAGGCTTTGGAGTTTGAATCTGTGCCGCCTCCCTCACAACCACTCCTGCCTCCTCATTCTCCATTAACTTCTTCAGTAATGGCCAGTATTTTCTCTGGACTTTCACCCCTCTCTGTTGGGACCCAAGTGATCACCAACATGCCCCCTCTTGTGCCTCTTTTTATTGGATCTACTACCATATTGGTAAATATTCCCCCTCCACTAGTAGAATCTTCTCCCCTTGAGAGTATGATACCATCTTCTAGAACATTGGCAACTTCCTCTGATACACAACAATGGTTACTCAAACAAACTTTGAAGAAGAGGAAGGTGATTGTACCCATACCAGCCTTTGATTTCAGCTCACTCAAGGCTTCTACTGCTAAATCAGAAAAGAAACCTAAAACAATTTCAAGGGTTTTGGTGGACACTTCAGGGAATAAGTTCATAGAGATTGCCACTCCCACAGCTGACAAAACTAAAGAGGACATAACAGCCTATGATTATCAGATAACCAGGGTGGCTCTAGGAAGAGTGACAGTAGAAGGGGGCGTAACAAGATGCGCGGGATGCCACAAACATGTTGTGCCAGAAGTTGAAAGAAACAAAAGACAGCAGAGATGAGCTTAAAGGAAAAGTGGAGCAGTTGACTGAGGTTTTGCTTAAACTCTCAAAACCCCTTGAATCCATACCATCTTCTTCTATCCCTGTCGGATACTATTTCTCATCAGTACCTACAATTGAGAAGATTACTAAAAAAGGAAGGGTGGTCGATGAATGGATCCAAAGGCTGCTCCAACAGCGGAAGGAAGTGATGAAAGACATTGTGAAAGTTCATCAATCTTTGGGGGATATTCAGAAGGAGTGAGAGAAGATGGATGATGATTTCTCTCAAGAAATTGGACATCTTAATTTGACTTATGAAGCTCTCTAGGTATTAAAGCAAATACCATCACATCTCTTGGTAGACAAAGGCATCATCCCACATACAGATAAGCATTTCCATCTGACTAAAGCCATCAGGTTCAGGGTGAAGATTCGCAACGAAGCCTGCGGTAAGTTAAGAGAATTAAGGGATAAATTGATTGATGGAAAAAGTGATCTGGAAGAAGAGTTGCTGATGATTTGTCCAAGGGTGTTAGTTGGAAACTCAGGTGCTCTATCAGCAGATGATCTTTTCAAACAAGTCCAAGAGTTTGTTTAGCATGAACCAACGCATGGATTTGGTATTGACATCATTGATCGATTTGTAAGAATTGAACATTCTTTTGAGGCCTTGAGAAAGCTCAGCAAAAGATTGAAAAAGCTTCCCGGCGGTGCTAGTGATACCCATGAAACCTACGAAATTTGGAATGATCATTCCACTGCACCTGATGAAAATGAAATGCAAGGCATAATTCGAAGGTTTCAAGAATTTCGGAACAAACAGGCGCAGCTGGAGGAAGAGAAAGATGAAGGAGCGAAAGATGATGATTCAGATTAATTCTTGATGTTTCATTTCATTTCAATCTTGAAATCGACATGTCTTTTTCATTTCTGTGTCATCATATAAGAAGCAGATTTTGACTTGGTCTCCTGCGTGAGAGTTAAGCAAAATACAACTCTGTTTAAAGAACACTATTTTCTAGGATTTATCCTATTTTCTCTCGATCCCTTTTATTATAAATAAGGGATGCTTATGCATTCCAAAAGGTCGAGATTTTTGTAATATTCAGAGCTATTGGAAAGAAGAAAAACTTTGTGTTTTCATTCAATCATTTTGAAGAATAGGATTTGATATTATTTCACAAACTTTGTGTTGTGGGATATATCTTTCTTAAGACATTGTTCTTACGTTCATGATCTTAAGCTATTCTTTGCATATCATCTTAGTGTTTCTAATCATCTCAGACATTATATTTATGATCTAAAGCTCATATGATTATTTCATGCTCTATGTTTACTCGAAAGAAAATACATTTCTCTCATTTCCTTTCCATTGTGCTTCTTTCATTGTAATAGTTTCTAACCCCATTCATTTACGAAAGCAATACCTTTGAATCATGTGAATGCAGATTTCGGGATTCTATCCCAACCCTCAATGGTTAGATTAGTGTGAATACTGTATATATTGTTTTTACTGTGTTTTAGATTAGTAATAAGCAGGCAGCCTCACCTGTCTTTGAGGAGGGATTTAATCTCATATACTGTGGTTGAACCTCATATTTTGGATTGAAAAAATATCCAACCAACAATTTTTGGTGACTCCGCTAGGGAATACAGATTAATAGTAAAAAGCTTATCCTCTTGGTGTCTAGCGACTCCGTTTTTGCCTTATTTTTCTAAAAGGTCTCTTTCCCAATTCAAGCTGGCCAGGAAGATATTCACTCGGTCCCACTGAGCCCAAGGTGAAATTGACCCACTCTTTGAATTGCTGCAACAACACAATTTCAGCCTGTCCCCGAACAACATTTTTTCTAACCGAACCAGAAGTTATTCACCTGTTCGAAGAAACCGGATCCCAGTGGAACGAGAAGCGTCTGCAACTTGTCATGCATTACTCTTGTCTGATACTTGGATCCCTATATGCACTCTTTTCAGAAGGATGGGAGTGTAACCTGTGCCTTGGGGCGCAGTTATTGGTCCTCTTTCTTTAACTCCACCATTGCATGAATTACCACATGGATCACGTAAAAACATTCCCAAATTCAATGGGGATGGGAAGCAGCATCCTGATGAACACGTTGCATATTTCTTTGTAGCATGCGGCATCCTTGGAGTAGCTCACAAAAATGTTTCTGTTCAAATTTTTGTTGAAACATTGCATGGTGCAGCAGCTGAATGGTTTTATCATCTTCCGAATGCATGCATCATGAATTGGGCTACCATGCAGACCAAGTTTGAAGCACGATTCAAACCAGCCGAAGATTCTTATGCCTTGTTAGCTCAACTTACTCATATGAAGAAGGAATCTCATGAACCCATGCAGGACTTTGTGGAAAAGTTTAATAAACTGATTCAGAAGATTCCGGAGATAGCTGTTCCAAATTTGGAGAATCAGAAATGCTTCTTCATTAATGCTCAGCCTCCTAATGTGAGCTTTTTATTAAGAAGTTTGGTTATCCCAGATTTGGCTGTTGCTCAGTCAACAGCTATTGAAATAGAAGATGATCTTATTTTGGCCGAAAGAATCAAGAAAGACATACCCAAACTCAAAAATCAAGGTTCTTCTCAAGGTAATACTGATCCTATGTTTCAGAAAATGGCTAATGATTTGATCACTTTAAAAAAGAAAAATTCTTAGCAAGTGAACAATGTTCCGTATCGGGATATCCCTAGACAGAATTTCCATAACAACAATGGTGCACTTGCAAGGGATAGGCCGCAATTAACTCCTGCTCAACTGAGGCTAGCAATTGAAGCTCCTCCCATCAATGCAGTAGTAGAAATAGTTAAAGAAGATGAAGAACTAGAAGAAAAATATTCTACAGAGGCTTTTGAAGCTTCAGGATTTGCCGATGAGTCTTATGACAATTCAGCTAGCGACTCCAGCATTGGGTATTTGGAATACGATGAAGATGAATGTGCACCAGATGGTCAGTCATATGTTGTCTTCACTCGATCCCAATCTCAGAATCCCAAATAACCTCTTGAAAACACTAACGAGAAGAATAAGGAACCTCCCATAGCCATAGTTAAGAGAGGTACTCCTACTTTAGCACAAACTAAAAGAGAGGTCACCAAAAAGGTAACTGCTCCTTATTCTCCTTCTCCTAAGATCAATGCCTCAGTACAAGCTCATGTGATTAGAACTGAGCCTACCATCACCCCTTCTTATACTGCTTTTGACATTGTTGATCATGCAAAGAGAACCAAAATCCAAATGTCGGAAGCAGAATACCTTCAGTCAAATCCTGAACAGTTTGAAAAACTTGCCAAATTCATCAGAAGTAAAGTGGCTGTTCCATCACCTTCAAAAGGTCTCCTTCCAAATCCTACTCAATCCCCATTCGTTCTCTGCTTCTTCTTCAGGAAATATTGAACCATTTTATTTGTCTTTACTTATAAATGGGTTTAAACTCAGCAATTGCATCATCGACTCGGGGGCCTCCAATAATGTTATGCCCACAAAAGTAGCCCATGCTCTTGGGCTTACTTTGACTAAGTCATATAGATGGTGTTACTCTATGGAAACCAAACAAGTTCCTTTGATTGGTCAAATCAAAGATGCACAGTTCGCATTTGTTGCTTTTCCAGAAAAGAGAGTGAAAATGACCATTCTAGTTGTTGACATCCTTGTAGCTTATGGTATCCTCTTGGGTAGGGTTTTTTGTAAAGACGTTGGAGGAGAGATTAATATGGATTGGACTAAAGATAAGATCCTAGTCAATGGGGTTCATCAGGTTCTCCATCCTGAACCGCAGGCGAGGTATTTGGTAACTAAATCAGATGATCCTAAAGCTCAAATTCTCTTCAAAGATGCTAGCTTCGGAAATTATTTCATGACTTCAGAGATACCCACTGTAGATGTTGAGGAAGAATATCCTAATGCTATTTGGACCCTTAAATTCGATGGTAGCTGCTCAACCACCGGATCAGGTGCTGGTGTTGTTCTTATATCTCCTAATTCTAAGATTTTCCCATCAGCTTACAAGTTGCAATTTGATAATACTAACAACATGGCTGAATATGAAGCCCTGTTATTAGGATTAGAAATGGCCAGACAGAAGAGAATCTAAAATCAAAAGGTTTAGGGGGATGCAGAGCTGATTGTCAACCAGGTCAGGGGAATCTATCAGGTGAAAAATGATCACTTGAGACATTATAGGAACAAAGTTTGAGATAGTATAAAATGCTTTGATGCATTTTCTATTAAGGCAGTTTTGAGAGATTATAATGACAAGGCTGATTCCTTGGCCATGTCTGCATCCCTCCTTCTTCCTCATCCTTAGTTCAAGCAAGATACATACACTATTGAGATTGTGTACCGTCCCAGTATCCCAGATAATGAGACTCACTGGCAAGTGTTCAATGATGATCAACAGGTGTTGGCTTTTCTAGAAAAGGCTGACAATTTCAGTGAGTTATACTTTGAAGGTTCAGAATCAGCCTTCCATGAAACTATCTCAGATCCATATCAGGAGGTTGATGGTGAGTTTATCTAGCTTAAAGGCAACAAGATACTAAAAGGTTTGGTTTCTCTGGAGGGTTTGTTTGACAAGCATGATGGTTTCATTCAAAACAAAAGGCAAGTTGAAGGAGACTCTTCTTCAGAGGTAGATCAAATCAATTTGGGTTCATCTGATCAACCTCGGATGGTAAATATTGGGAAATGTTGTTCCCCTGAAGAGAAAGCAAGATTCATTTCACTTCTAAAGAGATACACGGATGTGTTAGCCTGGTCTTATGCAGATTTAAAATCCTTCAAGCCCAAAGACGTACAGCACAGTATCCCTTTGAAGCCTAATGTGAAGCCATACAGACAAAAGAAAAGACATTACAATCCCAAGATCTCAGGAATCATCCTTACAGAAATCCAGAAGATGTTAGATGCTAGGATTATTTTTCCAATCCATCACTCCACTTGGATTGCTAACATTGTCCTTGTCAAGAAGAAGAATGGTGAAATCCGAATCTGTGTTGACTTCCGGAACCTGAATCAGTCCTCACTGAAGGATAACTATCCCTTGTCTATCATGGATCAGGTATTACAAACTGTTACTAGATCAGAAATGCTATCCATGCTCGACGGATTTTCAGGATATAATCAAGTTGAGGTAACTATGGAGGATCAACACAAAATGGCCTTCACAACCCCATGGGGTACCTTTGCTTACAGGAGGATGCCTTTTGGCTTGATCAATGTCGGAGCCACTTTTCAGAGAGCTATGGATTTGGCATTTAGAGACCTAATGGGA
Source organism: Taxus chinensis (assembly GCA_019776745.2). Taxonomy (NCBI): domain Eukaryota; kingdom Viridiplantae; phylum Streptophyta; class Pinopsida; order Cupressales; family Taxaceae; genus Taxus; species Taxus chinensis. The sequence goes on along the minus strand of CM034153.1, from coordinate 532,686,623 downwards.
AAGGTCATAGTTGTGTATTTAGATGACTTGACCGTTTTCTCTAAAAAACGGAGTGATCATTATGATCATTTAGAGAAAGTACTTTTGAGATGCAAGCATCATGTGATTTCATTAAATCCCAAGAAGTCCATGTTCAGGGTGACCGAAGGAAAATTGCTGGGTCATATTGTGACTAGAGAAGGATCCAAAATTTTCCCAGAAAGGGTAAAGGCCATTCAGAGCCTTACCCTACCCACAAGTAAAACTGGAGTTCATTATTTCTTCGGAAAGGTTAATTTCCTAAGAAGGTTTGTACCTGATTTTGCTGACAAAACCAAGGATATCCTTGGGTTGATGAGAGGAAAAGTTCCATTTCGATGGAGTATAGAAGGGAAGCTTGCATTTGAATAAATCAAAAGGGCAGTTGCTTGAGCTCTCATCCTAGTATGTCCAGACTTCAAAAAATATTTCATCATGTACAGCTACGCCTCTACTCACACAGTGTCAGCCATCCTGATGCAGGAGAATGGGGAAGGAATTGAAGCTCCCATCGTGTTTATGGGCTGCCCATTGAAGGAACATGAATTGAAGATGTCACAAATTGAAAAGCATGCTTATGCGGTAGTGCGAGCGGTGAAACATTTCAGGTACTATGTGCTGAATTCCCATACCCTCGTTCTCGTTCCTGACACTACCGTTAAATCCATTTTAACTCAACAAGAGCTGGGGAGTCAATGGGGAACCTGGATAGCTAAAGTTCAGGAGTATGACTTAGACATCAGACCTACCAATTTGGTACAAGGAAGGGGCCTGTGCCAATTGATTGCAGAAAATCATGCTGAAGCAGAGTGTGAAAATACTCAAGATACTTCTTCAAAGCTGCCCATGGTGCTTTCCGTGAGTACAACTGATGAATGGTACACGGATACTAATTTCTTTCTAACTTATGGTGAATTCCCCCCGCATTTAAACCAAAAGGAGAAGAGGACATTCAAGTTGAGATCTGCAAAATACCTTTTGTGGAATAACGGAATATACAAGAAAGGTATTGATGGTGTTTTCCTGTGTTGTGTTGATAAATCACAATAGGAAAAGTTATTAGAGTCCTTCCATAGCCTAGCATGCGGAGGAAATTTTTCATCCTCTGTAACATCTTATAGGATCCTACGGGATAGGTACTACTGGCCTACTCTCTTTTGGGATTCAGCAGAGGTGGTTGTCCAAGTGTGAAGCTTGTCAACATTTCGTTGGCCGTCCCATGTTAGCAGCTTTTCCCCTGAAGCCCCAAGTGATTGAAGAACCTTTTCACCAGTGGGGAATTGATTTCATTGGAACATTGAATCCTGCCTCCAGTGCTAGACATAATTCTGTGCTGACTGCTACACACTATTTTACCAAGTGGGTGGAAGCCGTACCAATCAAGCAAACAACCTCTGAAGCTGTTTGCAAGTTCCTTAAAGAAAATATAATTGTCAGATTTGGTGTGCCTCAGAAGATTGTAGCTGATAATGCCTCTAGTTTATCATCGCACGAGATGACAAAATTTTTCTATGGATTCGGCATCACTTTGACTCACTCATCTGATTATTATCCCCAAGGTAATGGGCAAGCTGAGTCCAGCAACAAGAACCTAGTTACCATAATTAGAAAAATAGTAGATGAAAACCAGAGGACATGGCACAAAGTATTTTATGACGTGTTGTGGGATGATTGGATTACCCCAAAGCGAGCTACAGGAATGTATCCCTTTCCAAGTACTGTATGGGATTGATGTTGAGATTCCTATCTCAGGAGAATTCCCAGCCTTACAGTTGGCAAAAGTAGTTGAAGACGCGGCCTTTCAAAATTCTATTGAGAAGAGGGTTATGTACCTAGCCAGGCTAGAAGAGAAACAAAGCAAGGTGGTTGATCGCATCGCAGATCATCAGAGCAGAGTGAAGAAAATTTTTGACAAGAAAATTAAAGTAGCGTAATTTTCAGATTGGAGACCTGGTGTTGCTTTGGGATAAGAGGAGGGAGCAAAAAGGAATGCATGGGAAATTCGATTCTTTGTGGAAAGGACCTTTTAAGATCCATGAGTTGAATGGTGAAGAAATAGTTTCCTTCTATCATATCTGGATGGAGGGTTAGTCCCTTATTCCTTTTAGTGGACAACTTCTAAAGCTATTCCATCACTAGTGCAAGATGTTCTCTTGCATTGTACATACTTTACTTTTTATTGTGTGTTTTCTTTTGGTTTTTCTTTCTTTCTTCGTTTTATTTTGTTTCAGTTTTCTTCTTTTCTGACTCCATAGACCAATCGATAAAACCAGAGATTCTGAGTTCTCTTCCTTTCGTATCACAAAGAAAGTCCCCAGCTGGAGCTAGCTGCTATCTCATTTTTGAGTTTACTCCAAAACTATCAAATAACCCTACATAAGTTTTTAAGTTGGTTTTACAAAATTTCCTTTTATAAGAGATAATCGGGTTTTCGGGTTTCATACCGACAGGACAACATGTGTTTTGAATGCTTTATGTCTTGTGTTTCCTGAAACCTAAAACTCACTTCAAGTAAGTCGAGTCAGGTTTTCAGACCTTCATCGCATCAGAACATGCCTTATCCGAAACATGTTCCATGACGCCTGTCTTCCGATACCTGAAGATCTAATTTATTCCTTCATGTTGGGTTTTCAAAACTTTGAAGCATCTAAGCATCTCATGATTTTTGTCAATTTTTTCCCACAACCCGAAACCCAAATTTCTCTAAACACCTTTGTGTCAGGTTTTCAGACCTCCCAAGCATGCTGACATGGCGTTAATGTTGAGTTGACGGTTGAGTTGGCACGTGCCAGCCGAAGTGTATTAATTGCAAATTTTCTTATATATATGCAGATTTTCACGTCATTTTTACCAGACGTATTTTTAACTCATGGATTTTCGCACATGCTTCTCCAATCTTGAAACCCGAAACTCGCCTATGCCCAATTGAATTACCCGTTTTTGATCTTTCCTTGCTCTAGTTGAAGGTATCTCTCTCTCCATTCTTTGTTCATGGTTTTTTATGGATTGATTGCGTGTATGGAATTATTCCCATTTTTCTTACCAAGTTTGAAGGGTTATTTATTCTTTTTCCTTTTGGGGTTGTTTTCTAAACTGGATTTTATGTTTTAGAGTTTATCTCTTTGGAATTACCACTTTGTGTTATTTCCCCAGAATTTTGTTGTAATCAAAATGTGTTTGGTATATGAATGGTAAAGAAAGAACTTGCACATTTTAAATTCAACAAAAACCCTATTCCCTTTTCTGGGGTTTTTGAAGGGTGTTGTGCAGTATCAAAAACCCGCCGTATATTAGAAGATTTGGCGTGTCGGGATTTCTCAAGTTTTCGACATCTTCAAAAGATACCCGGCATGTCCAGGATCTTCTGACAAGTTTCTAACATCTTCAAAAGTGTCGGGATTTCCAAAGTTTCTCGAACATCCTCAGCACATCAGGTTTTCTGGATTCCCCGACATCCTCCTTGGTGTGTCAGACTCTTGTGTCCTTCTCAGTATCTCCAGTAGGTCGGGATTTTCATAGTGTGAAACATCTCCTGATCTCTGAAACTCTCTTCCTTCGAAATCCTTCATGTTAGACCCTGGTCCATCGCAAAGAAAAGGACTGAAAAGTCAAGAAGGATGAAATACAAGTTCAGAAAGGTGGAGTCTCCATCATATATCGATTGCAATTATGACATCCGAGATACAAAGCTCAGAAATATAGATATTGAGGATTTCTGGAGTATGGTAAGGAGTTCCTCCCAAACTCCGTCGATGAAATCGATAGCCGATAGTGGCTTACCTCTTGCAGCGGGTTTTCCCATGTCCGCTCAGTGCCCTGAATTCAACTTAGCCTGCACTTCCAGTTATGACTCTGTTTCTCATTCTGTGAGAAATTAGGTAGGAGAAGTAGTGATCAAATTAGATAGAGGTTACTTTAATGACCTCCTCAAACTGCCCAATTTTGAAGAATATGGAGAGTTGGATATAAAGTCAGCTCAAAAAGCTTGGGATAACAATTAGGAAGATTGTGTCAAGCATGTAAATAAGAAGTTCCTGATCAAAGCCAATCCAGCTGTCTCCAGAGTCCTAAGACTTATCCCAAGGAGTGATTTCGTTCAGGAAATCAATGACATCATCAAGCTCTGTTGAGTCGGGTTTTTGGTTTACCTGAATCAAATGTTTTCCAAGGGTGGATGTATCAATTCATGATCACCATCAAGAAGAATCAACAAGGGATTGACTGGGGCACTCTCATTAGTAATGAGATAGATTCCCAAATGACAATAGTCTTGTCCACAGGGAAATTTTATATGTCATCATATGTCACATATGCAGCGGTCGGGATGAGGAACTATCCCAAGTTGGATACCAAGGGAAGCAGGACGGTGAACCATTTGTATCAATACTTCCCTCAACTGACAAGAAAGGGATCCCAAGACCAATTCAGAAGGGTGAATGACGCCTTCTTTTATGAAAAAATCTGCAGGTTAAACCCTAAATTGAGGAAGACAAGAGTCTCAGATGAGGCCTGGGCTGAAGTTTCCAAATGGGGATGTGTCTTCTTGTAATTCAAGAAGTTCACATATCTTCGGGTAGTCATGTACTCAGGGGATCCTTTCCGTCTGCCCTGATATCCAGGGGATAAACTGATATTGATGGAATTAGTTAGGAAACTGTTGGATTTCCATAAATTCCAACAAAGTAAACATAAGGCTGCTGTATTCTTCCCAATTTCTATTGGGATATACACTTGTTCGACAGTGGTGAAAGCTAAAAATGTTGTCCATGAGCTTCAGAACAAGTTAAAGAAGCATATGAAACCCCGAAACAGGTTTGACATTCAAGGAGTCCTCAGGGCGTATGGAACCCTACACCTGCATAGGCCGAGCATAGAGGACATTTGGATTAATCTGAGTGATGAGGTTACTATTCGTAGAAAGGATCATAGCAGATTATCACTTGCTGAGATTCAAACACTTGAGCTTGCGGATTTAGCAGAAGGTACTAGTGACAATGAAAGTGTTTTGGATCTTTCCTATGATGGTCTAAATGAATATCAATATGTTTTCCCACCTATGGATTGGTCAATCAGTGAAAAAGCCTCCATCATAGATAGGTCGGCTCTGATTCTTGTACACACCAAATCATGGCTCTCCTCTTGGGGAATGAGTTTTAAAGATGATAACTTTTCAAAGTTGGCTGCTTTAGAGGTAGGGCCCTCCTAAAAGGAAAAGGACAAGAAGTCTTCTAGGGGGCCTATAAAGGTCAAGTTTTTCAAAAAGAGGAAAGAAAGAGAAATCTCTTCAATTATTTCTCCAGTTGAAATGGTGAATGTGCCAGAATCACCAACACCACCAGAAATAGGAGAAATTACTTTGGAAGAAGAAGGAAGCCATCCTCTGGTTTCATCATTTGTTGATTTCCCAACTGAAGGGACCTTATCTCTTGCATCCCAGGCTTTGGAGTCTAAATTTGTGCCTCCTCCCTCACAACCACTCCTACCTCCTCATTCTCCATCAACTTATTCAATAATGGCAAGTATTTTCTCTAGACTTTCACCCCTCTCTGCTCGGACCCAAATGATCACCAACACGCCCCCTCCTGTGCCTCTTTTTATTGGATCTACTACCACATTGGTAACTATTCCTCCTTCACTAATAGAATCTTATCCCCTTGAGAGTAGGATACCAGCTTCTAGAATAGTGGAAACCCCTTCTGATATGCCACAATGGCTACTCGAGCAAACTCTGAGGAAGAGGAAGGTGATTTTACCCATACCAGCCTTTGATTTCAGCTCACTCAAGGCTTCTACTGCTAAATCAGCCAAGAAACCTAAAACAGTTTCAAGGGTTTTGGTGGACGCTTCAGGGGATAAGTTTTCAAATATTGCCACTCCCGTGACTGACAAAACTAAACAGGACATAACAGCCTCTAATTATCAGATAACCAGGGTGGCTCTAGGAAGAGTGACAGTAGAAGGGGTGCAACAAGATGTGCAGGATGTCACAAACGTGTTGTGCCAGAAGTTGAAAGAAACAAAAGATAGCAGAGATGATTTTAAAGGAAAAGTGGAGCAGTTGACTAAGGTTTTTCTTAAACTCTCAAAACCCCTTGAATCCATACCATCTCCTTTTGTTCTTGTCGGATTCAATTTCTCATCAGTACGTACAATTGAGAAGATTGCTAAAAATGTAAGAGTGGTCAATGAATGGATCCAAAGGCTGCTCCAACAGGGGAAGGAAGTGATGCAAGACATTGTGAAAGTTCATCAATCTTTGGGGGATATTCAGAAGGAGTGAGAGAAGATGGATGATGATTTCTCTCAAGAAATTGGACATCTTGATTTGACTTATGAAGCTCTCTAGGTATTAAAGCAAATACCATCACATCTCTTGGTAGAAGAACATGTCATCCCACATACGGATAAGCATTTCCAACTGACTAAAGCCATCAGGTTCAGGGTGAATATTCTCAACAAAGCCTGCGGTAAGTTGAGAGAATCAAGGGATAAATTGATTGATGGAAAAAGTGATCTGGAAGAAGAGTTGCTGAAGATTTGTCCAAAGGTGTTAGTTGGAAACTCGGGTGTCCTATCAGCAGATGATCTTTTTAAACAAGTCTATGAGTCTATTCAGCATGAACCAACGCACGGATTTGGTATTGAGATCATTGATCGGTTTGTAAGAATTGAACATTATTTTGAGGCCTTGAGAAAGCTCAGCAAAAGATTGAAAAAGCTTCCTGGCAGTGCTAGTGATACCCATGAAACCTGTGAAATTTTGAATGATCATTCCACTACACCTGACGAAAACGAAATGCAAGGCATAATTCGAAGGTTCCAAGAATTTCGGAAGAAATAGGCATAGCTGGAGGAAGAGAAAGATGAAGGAGTGAAAGATGATGATTTAGATTAATTCTTGATGTTTCATGTCTTTTCAATCTTAAAATCGACATGTCTTTTTCATTTATGTTTCGTCATATAGGAAGCAAATTTTGACTTGGTCTCCTACGTGAGAGTCAAGCAAAATAGAACTCTGTTTAAAGAACACTATTTTCTAGGATTTATCCTATTTTCTCTCGATCCCTTTTATTATAAATAAGGGATGCTTATGCATTCCAAAAGGTCGAGATTTTTTTAATATTCAGAGCTATTGGAAAGAAGAAAAACTTTGTGTTTTCGTTCAATCATTTTGAAGAATAGGAGTTGATATTATTTCACAAACTTTTTGTTGTGGGATATATCTTTCTTAAGACATTGTTCTTACGTTCATGATCTTAAGCTATTCTTTGCGTAGCATCTTAGTGTTTCTAATCATCTCAGACATTATATTTATGATCTAAAGCTCGTATGATTATTTCGTGCTCTGTGTTTACTCGAAAGAAAATACGTTTCTCTCATTTCCTTTCCATTGTGCTTCTTTCATTGTAATAGTTTCTAACCCCATTCATTTATGAAAGGCAATACCTTTGAATCCTATGAATGCAGATTTCAGGATTCTATCCCAACCCCCAATGGTTAGATTAGTGTGAATAATGTATATATTGTTTTTACTGTGTTTTAGATTAGTAATAAGTAGGCAGCCTCACCTGTCTTGAAGGAGGGATTTAATCCCATATACTGTGGTTGAACCTCATATTTTGGATTGACAAAATATCCAACCAACAGGATGTCCAATCCTTTTCCTAGGTCCTTAACATCATGGCTTTCGAGTTCTTGTATTGGTATTCTAGAGCATCCAAGCAACCTCACAATGAACCCAAGATCATTAAAATCATTCACAACCTCCACCAAGCATCAAAATTGTGTTACATAGCATTGGATCATTCACATGAAAGTCTAGAGGCCTCTTTTGTTTTTGCATGGGATCAGGACTTGTCTCTCCTTTAATCACAACTATTCTTTCTACAACCATCTTCCAATCTGCAAGTAAGTGATTTATACGTTCTCATTTATTTTAGTATTTCCATTGTTAATCATTTATTTACTTTATTTCACCTTCTAACCATCCTAAATCTCTTTTGTCCCACCTACACCCAACCATTTGCCTTTTTAACCTTTGTACCCATCCAAAATTCCTATTTATTCATCTCTAAGTCTTCAATAAAATCATACCACCTTCCTTAAGCCTCTATAACCCTCTATGTAATCACAAAGAGCTCATAACCACCCCATTTTAATCTCTGCACCCAATTTCCCCTATCATCAATGGCTATTACTAGGCACTGACATCGATCACACAACCGATACCCTTCTCTATGAATGGTAATTTATCTCAGACTAGCGAGCTCCTAACTTACCCAAAACCTTCCCAAACCTCACCTAATCTCACCCATAGCTTCCTAAAAACCTCTACCACACTTACTAGCCTTGATAACACCCTTCCTTCTCTCGATTTAGTTTTATATTCAATATTTATCTTAAATCTAGTCTATTGTTAACATATGAGATACCTAAATTGTATTGTCACAATAAGATCTTTATTGCACTGTCATTTATTTACATTAAGTTGTTTTTTTAAGCAATGGATTGATGTCCTTTATCGGAAGTATCAAACTTTTCGAATCTAACATACGTTAGGTAGTAAACCATCATATGCTATTTAACTCTATTTGGTGGTATTGTTGTGCTTCTAAAGGTAGTCCTTCGTAGCCAAAAACGAGATCTTCATGATCATCCTAGTCTTCTCAATGATGTGCAACCTTCTTAAACTTCACAAGTATTCCTCCTCACCTCACCTTTACCTTATTTGTTTTATACGCAACATTATGATCAAAAAAATATCTTGAGAGATGTTAATTTATAATGACCTACATAAAAATTAAATACTTCAAATACTAAAGAAAAAATGGTTTCTGCATTTCTGCAATGAAAGGTTCTAGTGGACAAAAAGTAAGTAAGATCATATGATCTTTACAAAAAATGATTATTATTTTTTAAAGTAAAGAGATAATTCACAAATATATAATATATATTATACTTGATACATTAAAAAATAATATAATTGTAGACACCTAAAATATTCTTACACTTAGCATTTCATCCAATCCAAGCAACTAACAACACTTTGTTAATTCCTCCTTCTTCATTCCACTCTCGGATGCGCATTTATGACACCTTCTTGGTTGTATTCCTCATATAATTAACTTGTTTGGCTAATATCTCTCTTATTAGCTAAACATTCCTCCTTTTGACCATTCAAAACCTCCATATTTCTCTCCAAACCACTTCTATTGGCTTCGTAGGCTATTTATCAGTCACAATTGGTTATCCAAACCCCTCCCAACTCTCAATGAGTCTCTAATCACTTGTTAATCAAGTTTAACTATCCTAAAACCCTAGTTAACTAACCTAAACCAAACTTAACTAAGCCTAAAGCATGTTTATCCTAATCTAATCCTAAATTACTTTTTGAGCTTTAGTCCCACATGCACCCAAATTCCAAATTCTTCCAAACCAAAAACTATAAATACAAGGCTAAGCCTATCCATTCAAACACACAAATTTACATAACACAAAGCCAAAACAAGCCTAAGAAAGATTTGAGATCTCATTTGTATTAGCTTTAAGCTAATTAGACATTTTATCTTATGCTTACTTCCTCTATTGTTGAGCTAACAGTGAAAGAGGGTTTTAAACCCGCAAGCGAGGATCACGAGTGACGACGTGCACATCAACGGACGTGCGAACGATAGCGTGAAGAGATCTCAGGAGGAACAAGCATCAACCGAATGTGCATGCAAAGATTTGAAACACAGGAAGAACCTGGTTAAGCCATAAAACTCTCCTCTATCTCATAGATCAAATGGGGTGTACATATAGGAGGTTCTGAGTAACCCCCAATGCTGCAATCATGACAACTTGAGTAGAGAGGGGGAGTTACATTCCCATAATAGAAGTGTAACTCCTAATGACACACATGACACACTGACGCACTGATGCATAAGGGAATCTCATAGTGACCCCTAAATGACACATAGACCTACGATCTCACCTAAGTGAGATGACTCACCTAAAAATGTGGAAAATACACACACCAACACCCCCCCTTCATTGTAACTTAGGATGAGGCGGTAAGTCAGAAATGAGAAATGGGTCTCGGTACAAATCCTAATGAGGTACCCATGTACAAGAAAGAATTCCCAAGCAGTGAAGGAAAACCTAGTGGGAAAAACATCCACCACAAGAGAACAACACACTCTCTAATCTAAGAAAGATGCCAAATATGGGTCTCGGCCATACACGAGCTTGAAAGGGTACCCATGTACAAAAAGACGATCTCTCGAAAAGAAGAAGAAGAGAGAAGAAGAGGGAGACAAGAGGAATTTAGAAGATGCTATGGATGGATCTAAACTCTGCAGCTCTAGGAGGTCTCCCAGAAGAATGTCTATGATGAGATCCTCTGCCTCTAGACTGAAGAAGAGCTACCCACACCGTACTGTGTGCCTACCCTTAGGATGGAAAAAAATGATGTGATGGAAGTCTACCCACTCCACAAAGGAAACTGAAGGTAGCAACACAAAGAAATTTGAGTCTGGTGCACAGAAGTGTGACATAGGTCTAGCGAGTGAGTTCCAAGGAACTGAAAGTAATGCCACGTGCGTAGAACTGTCAGGGTGAAAAAGTGGAACACCCACAGAAAGGATGTCCAAGTGATGTGAAGGGAACAAAACATCCTCCGCAACAAAAAAGGGATCCACAGCTGAGGGTGGATCAATTAAGGTCTCCGGAAATGTGGAAGTGACATGATTCCTGGAAGGGGCATTCCCAACAATAGAGATGATGAATTCTTCTAAAACACTTACAGATGGATGAGGGACCTATAGAGAATCACAAGTAGACTCTGTGAAAAGATGACTAAGGTCAGGTAGATACTCATCCCAATGAGGGGGCTCAACAAACAAAAGAGCGATGTCAGATAGTTATGAGTCATCCAATGAAGGTAGAGGAGTGAAGTGGGCCTCACAAACTGGAAGTGGAAAGGAGGCTAGTGTAATGACTGTATGAGGCTGAGTAGTAGATTGATCAATATATGATGAGATGGGAGGGGTGACAACACTATCTGGGATAGTGAGAGAAAGAGGAGAGAAGTCTTCTGTAATGCTCTCGACATCAGAACTGGGTGCACAATCCTCATCATCAGAAGTAGAATCAAGAAAGTCTTTGTCAATGGAACTATCATCACACAAAGAAGAGGAGACAACTAGATCAGTAGCAGGAACAATGACTGTAGTATGTGAAGGGTCTCAATAAAAGGACTGAAGAATGCTCCAGACATGGTGGGGTGGATCTGAGTCTGTCACGTGAAACCAAAGAGATCGAGAGACATGCATCATCATGTGACCAAATACATGGTCACAAGTGTCTAGGAAGTCCTCTAGATGACGATGATCAGTGCGTGTAGGAACGGGCCGAAGCAAGAAGGGTAAAAGACCCTGATGGGTGAATTAACGTTCCATGGAAGCACCCTAAGCTGAATAGTTCCCTCTCCCAGTGAGAATTGGTAGAGGCTATAAGGTGATCCTATGATGCTCAAGTCTAGAAAGAGAACTCTCCATGATGCAGAATAAAAAATGCAAGATGCACAAAAGCACGACGTCGGACTCGGCCGATAATGCATCTGTGTGTGAAGGCCCAAGACTATAGTCAACCCCCCTAGAATGAGGCACTTTCTAAAGTAGTGAATTTACAAAACTGATAATTTCATCACGTAGTATGTGAAAAATCTTGCAACTTTGACTAAATAAGTGCTCAAAAATGAGTAGTGAGTCAAAAGTTATAGCATTAAAATGATTCCCACAACTGATGGAAAATGCCATTAGACATTGTAAACACATTTAAAAAAATGCTTGAAATGGGTGTAAAGGGTATCGTTTGGGTACCAATTGGAAATGGCATGAAATTTTAGGTAGGGTTTGTTTTGACTGCAAAAGGGGATTAGCCTCCTAGTAACTTTGGACGTCGCCCTCTGTCTTTGACACTCGAAGAAAGGATGAGTAATACAATCAAAAGACCCAAAATATTACAATGCCGATTACAATGAAATGTTTTAACACCTTAAAAAAATTTTAAAAGGTGATAATGATTAATAATCAATATCAAAAAGGTGATAATGCCACCTCAGCTAGGGCAGTGTTGACCAGACGAATTTAACGTTGAAGTGAGTCTGCGGTTTTAGTGAAGTGAGCCTGACATTCCACGTGGAGCAAGGAGCCTAAGGTTGAAGGGAGAAATGGATGGGGTTTTTTTTTCCTGCAGTGTTAGTGGTAATGGTTGAGAGCACAGGTAAGTTTCCACAAGTAGGTGGGAGTAGGCTGAGGTTCCAACGCAAGTGTAGCTATCAGGAAGAGCAAAGAAGATCACGGTGGGTGTTGTGCAGGGTCTGAGTGGAGTCTTTAATAGTGAAACGTCCATGAGGGAAGTGCAGCACTGGTGAGAGGTCGAGCAAAGAATGGTCCAAGCCAAGGGATGTTACATAGGCATGTATAGTAAAGAGAGAACCAAGGATGTACCTTCCGCTATGTGCCTTCCTCTGATAATAATGTCACACAGTCCTGCGTGTAAAAATAGGTACATTTGTTATCCATGGCTCCTCATCCTCATGCAAGTTATTGTTTTCTCGTTTTCCTTTTCTCATTCTCATTCTCAGCCTCTTCATGTGCAGCCTGCATAATCAGCCGTGTTTCTCCAATGTCGAAGGATTCAACAACCCTTCAATAGATTATGGAAATCTAGCACAAGACTCCACCCTCTGTACAGCCTCTAGATCTACCCTCCATTGTAAAGGGAATGAATCTGCAAAATATCAAAAGCACGACCACACAGAAGTAGACAAAAAAGTTAGTGAACCAATGTAAAAATGTGATCAAAGCAGGGAATGAGCTGGTAGACCAATGAAATCCACAAACAAGAAAGTCCCTCTGAAAACCACACATGTGATGCCAAGACCAAGGTGAGGCACATCTCTCAATAAAACACCACGAAACACGCATCCAACCCGGAAGAATCGAGTGGTCAAGGAAACTAAGCCTAAAAAATACCAAAAACTTGATCAATAACCTCGAACACTTGAACAAAAAATCGGAACCCACAAACAATTAGATGAAGGTATGAAGCCCAGAATCAATGCAATAAACACACGAATGGAATATCCATTACGACGCACACAAAAAAATTTGAATATCATGCCGGAATCCAGAAAATGCATGAGCAACACTAATGAGTGCACAATTCCACAAGATCTATTCTGATACCATGAAAGAGGGTTTAAAACCCACAAGAGAGGATCATGAGGGACAACGTGCACATCAACAAATTTGTGAAAAAAAGTGTGAAGATATCTCAGGAGGAGCGAGCATCAACCGAATGTGCATACAAAGATTTGAAACATGGGTAGAACCTGGTTAAGCCATAACACTCTCCTCTATCTCATAGATCAAATGGGGTGTACATATAAGAGGTGTTGAGTAACCCCCAATGTTGAAATCATGAAAAATCGAGTAGAGAGGGGGAGTTACATTCCCAGAATATAAGTGTAACTCCCAATGACACACATGATGCACTGACACACTGATGCACTAACATGCTAACACATTGATGTGATGACACATTGATGTGATGATGCGTAAGGGAATCTCATAGTTACCCCTAAATGACACATGGACCTACGATCTCACCTAATGATATGGAAAATACACACACTAACAAACACCTCCATTTACATCCATAATACAAGTTTTGAGTAAATAGAGAGAGCCATTGGCCTTGAAGCCATTAACGGTGAGAATACATTCTTGAAAGATTAAAAACCATAAACAACTAACCACCCCTTTGATTGCTAAGTTGATCTTCTTAGGTTCAATTTCTTAATTAAGTAATCTAAAGAGTAGAGAGTAGTATATATGCTAGGTTTTTATTTTTTTTTGTCAAAGTTATGATACATGTATAGGATTAAATCTTTTATATCTCTTATTGCATGGTACATGGATGGGTTATCAAATATTTGAGGTTCTTTAACCTAATTCCATAGCTTGTGCAACTTTCCATTGCATACATTTGGCACACCTGGTGGGACACTTATGTCCACCCTCTATTAATGGAGGTCTTTTAGGTTTTTCAAAGTTCATTTTTCAAGTTTTTTGCTCAAATCACTTGTTATTTCCTCATTTTTATTTCTAACCCTAGGTAAATGATCTTCATTTGTATACATTTTATGGGTTTGATAATCTGTGTTTTTTGTAGGTTTTTCCCAAGGGCCACATATCCGTTGAAACAGGTGCATATCCATCATACTAGGCACATCTGTGTCATTGTTTCTATGTTTTCTATGTTTTTGGGCACAAAATCACCTATGTGCATGTGTACCCATTGAAATGGACACGTATCCATCATATTGGGTGCATATGTGTCACTATTTATGTGTTTTTTATGTTTCTGGGCATAAAAACACCTGCGCGCATGCGTACCCATTGAAACAAGTGTGTATCCATCATACTGGGCATGTATGCATCACTATTTTTGTGTTTTTTTTGTTTCTAGGTGCAAAAACACCTACGTGCATGCATACCCATTGAAAGGGGCACATATCTGTCATACTCGGCACGTCTACTTCATTGTTTTTGTGTTTTCTATGTTTTTGGGCGTAAAAACACCTACGTGCACGCATACCCATTGAAATAAGCACGTATCCATCATAATGGGCATGTCTGCATCACTATTTATATGTTTTTGGGTGTAAAAACACCTACACATACGTTTACCTGTTGAAACATGTGCGTACCTGTCAATAAAGGGGCACGTATGCATCAAACTGCATTCACCACCAATCTTCCAGAGGCCATAACTTTTTCTCTCGAGCTCGAAACAACTCTATTTTTGTTGCGTTGGAAAGGTATTGAAGAGAGATACACAATGGAATCATAAAATTAGGATTTTGAATTACCAAAAATTTATGTCTTACATTATTAGGTAAATAGTCATTTTCTAACGTATCGTAAAGTCAAAAAAACTATTTTTTGGGTCATTTTAACACTTTGAAAGGTTTTGTGGCAGTAATCAGTTGTTTGTAGGGTTATTTTGGTTTTATTTTTGACTAAATTTTTTAAGTGTTTCATTTCTTAGTTTGAAGAAAGTTTGTAAAAGTGTGTATGCTCTCTCCTCGTGCCTTAAAAAGTGATCTTCGAGGTCAGAAACACTTATACCAAACTTATATCAAACGCTCAAAAACACTTATTTTGTAAAAGGATGAAGTAAATTTCATGTGATTTTAGTAGGATTTTTCACATTATGTATGCTCTTCCTTCACGCCTTTTGGCGATCTTAGGAATCAAAAGAAAACTGTAAAGTTCTCTTTCTTCACATCAATCTACGAACTACAAAACTAAAACTTATTGTCTATAGGACACATCGCTTGTCGAAGAAAGGCATCAAAGACAAAACAAAAAACCCACTAATACACATGTTCTTGCAAGTTGCCAAATGGTGTGCTACTTGAAACCACATTAAGCTAAGCAAGATAAAAAAACACACCATATTAAATACATAGTATTGCAGGTTTCGTAAAAGGGTACGTCCCTATCCATTCAAATGGAACATAACCCCTTTGGCATAATGCCTGAAGCTATAACAATGGGGGTGGTACCAGGAACCCTAAAGTAATCCACCGCTGAGTAACCTCATGGATGAAACAGGAAATGCTCCGCTTACCTACTTGATTAGTTTTCCTTTGTGAGATAGTGTTACAAGTTATCCCTAGGTGAACCTTTTAAGTACATGATGGATGCATTTACTACCCACTATGCTTGAAGGGGGAAAACCCAAGATACTCCCAAAATATTCATTACAACTTTTTGGGTAAATCACCCCACTCGTGAATAAACTTTGTGACACCTAGTTCAGAGAACTTGTTAGGGAAACCATTTTGTCAAGGAGCCCACTTTACTAGTCCTTTGTCACATCTTGGCCATCATGAAGTGATAACTTGTTTGGATTCAGAACCTTGTTTTACGAACAAGGAAAAGAATCCTCTTAGATTTAGATATAAGTGCCTTTCACCATGGAAATTGGACGATGTTTTCACTTAGCTTAGCTTCTTTCTCACCTTCAAAATAGGCAAAGCTCTGCCCAAGTAACGCTTAGTTCATTTCCATCTTTTAATCTACACCTTTGCATTCTTGTTTCCCATTTGGGGCAAGAGAAGGAATCTTTCAGAAGTTTTGTCATAGATGGTGTTCACTAGTTTTTGTCCACACTCATCCATGTTTGCGGCTGAGTTGTTAAATGTCTAAAGTACATGAATGCGTCCTTATATCTTTGATGGCCACTTGATCTTGATTTCAGGATCATTATCATAGTTTAGATTGATTCATCATTTTATCTCCCTTGGTTAATATTTACGTTGTGTTCATTTTGAGCTTGACATAAATATTGACATTATGTTGATCATCTTTTGTATCGAACTATTACTTTGCACATACATTTTGCATAGGGTGTATTTCCTTGTTGATTGGTTTTGTGTTTCACACTTGCATGATTGTTCCTTGTGATTATTCATTTAGAAAACTTATTTTCTAGGACAATCCTTTTTTATCTTATCGATATTGCATCATCACAATGTCTATTTTCCTTAGATCTCCTTCGGAAAGTCATGCACGCATCTCCATACTTACACAATGTCTAGTTGGATGTCATTATGCTACTCAAATCAACATGTCACTTCCTTCCCTTTGAAGGAGTTTTATCACACTATCTATGTCTAGGCATTCACACCTAAATGACACCAACAATGATTGACTATAATGTGGTTTCTCACATTTAAAACAATATGGAACCTAGGTTTAGAAATTCAAATCAAAAGATTCCCATTACGACTAAGCCTCATTTGGTTCTTCATGTTAGAGAACCCAAACGGTTACCCTATTCCCCACCTTTAGATCATAGTCTTTTTGTATGGTTTGGATGCTTCTGATCCAAATTATTATTCAAGTTCCCCCCACTCTTCTTCTTTTGATTCAGATCCAAATTACCATTCAAAATCCCACTCTTCTTCTGAAGACTCGGATCCCAACTATTTTTCAGATACCCCTAGATCAAATATTGAATCACGGTCCTCCCTTCCTTCACAGGACCTTTATTTCAAATCACATCAACGACATCTTCCTCCTTTGAAGACTCATGCGACTCCAATTTTCATCGATCGAACATATAATTCAGGTCTTGAGTCACGGTCCTCCCTTTCTTCGTAGGACTTCCTTCATCAGTCATCTCAACAACCTCTTCCTCCATCAAAGAGTTCCATGACTCAAATTCCCTCTAGTCAATCATCTAATTCGACTCCTATGTCGTAACTTAATGAATGGCTATGTGATCCTACTTTCTAACCTACATTATGTCATCTTCTAGAAAAATGACATAGGTCTAAATCCAAATCGTCCATTCATGATACATTTTCCACCAATCCTACTTCCTCTCTTGAGTCATCTTCTTTTATCAATCAATTGTCCCCACTTATCAAACTTGTTTCTTTTATTCAACCTTCCATGGAAAAAGAACAACAACCTCTACTGATTGATTTCTCTCAAAATGAAGAAATAATCAAACTACATGATGATATACATTTAGGGGATTAAAAACAAGGATTCTTTCTAGAACTCGATATAATCACGGATTGGGGAAAAAAATTGATCCTTTTCGATAGAACATAGAAGAAAATCCTAAGGTCATGGAACTTGATTCTATTTCATCTTCACCTTCTTCTAAGAATGATGAGATGTCAGGGTCTAACATTGATCCATGGCCTATCTTCTCATTACCAACTCATTCCTTATCTATCATCATTCCTCAGTAAAAATATTATCTTGGGTCATTGCTAAGTAGCCCATTGTCTTCTTCTATCCTAGGGCCGCCCTTAGGTAGTCCTCAATTTTCTACTTATGGGTCACCTCTTGGTAGCCTATTACCTTTTATTCTTGGGTCACATCCTAGTAGCCCTTCATCCTCTTCTATCGATGGGATGCCTCCAAGTAGTCCCTCCTTGTCTATACTTGGGCCATGCCCTAGTAGTCCCTCATCTATACTTGGGCCATGCCCTAGTATCCCTTCATCCTCTTCTATCTATAGGATGCCTTCGAGTAGTCCCTTCTCATCTATACTTGGCCCATGCCCTAGCAGCCCTTCATCATTTTATTCCATCTTAGCACCATATTCTAGCAGCCCTTCATCATCATCTATCAATGGCTCACCTCCTCATAGCCCATCCTCTTTAATTCTTCGACCGTATCATTTTCATCCATCACATATTTCTTCTATCAATGGTTGTGGCAAGCCCGTGGTCATTTCTCACATTAGTTCTAAATGTCAATCTTCTCTTTCTTCTCATTTTCAAGATCAGACAAGTCACACATCAACTTATAAGAAACCCAAATAGTTTCTTAATCAAGCTCATATCAAAACTTCCAAGAGCTCTAAAGCTCCCAACAAATCAAATGATCTTAAGGTTAAAAATCAAGTGCGATTAAAAAATATACATCAACATAACCATCAAGTATGGCACAAAGTGCATAAACCTTTGGATAGGGAGCTCAAGCTCCCACATGAACAATCTGTGTTTCAAGATAAATCACAATCATTTGTTAAGTATGAGCTCACCACGATCATCGAAATCACAGATAACATGACACTTTATAAACAATCATGCTTAGTCTCCCTTATCAAGGAAGTCATAAAAATTGTTGTTGGATCTTATAATGCAGAGTGAATTTATTGGTCCCACTCTACTAAAAACTATCAAAAAGCTAAAAATTAAAAAACAATGCAAAAATACAAAAACATGAGAAAACACAGAAAAATCAAAGGTACAAAGATCAAACATTGCAATCAGGTATTGCGTACACATGGATGTTTCTTTCTTCCCTTTCTTATCATTCTTCTACAATTCTTCCTACCATTTTCATCCCTTTGATGATATTGTGGTTAGCCTTTTCACACACATTTTGTGAGATTTATCTCTATGGTATTTGTTTGACCCTAGTCTTTCATCACCATGGTGAATTAAAGAATGATTGACCTCGTAGAGATCCTATCATAATCAACATCTAATAAAATTTTTGGGAAGAATTTTTGGACATATTTGTTGACACTAGCCAATGTCATCATCATAATCACTTCCACCTCCTTCCATCAAGCCATCAGTGGTTCTTATCCCCTTATCAAACAAGAGAGCTGGAATAATTTTTCGGAAAGAAAAAGAATCAATCATTCAAAAATCAAAGGCTAAAAGCTAAAACCAAAAGTAAATTGATATATTAATCTCTCTTGGGGTATTTCCAATAATATCTATTGGGGATATGGATGCCTGACTGACAATATAGAAATGTTGTGATTAGAATCAAATACATCTCCGTCGAGGCTATGGATGACTAGCTGGTAGCGAAGCAATGTATGGATATCCTTCCACCATCCATTCACAAAATCACCTTTCACAATAAATCATTCCTACACATTATTTGGGGTGTCTTCACTTTTTTTCTATTAAATTTTCCCTTCAAGAGGTAATTAAATTCCACATGCACACACTGGATCTCTATGCGTAAGCAAGATTAGTATGTTACCAAGTTTCTTTTTTTGGACCTTATTTAGACTCTTAGTTTAGTCCTTATCTTATCTCACGACTTGTGCCTTTGGCTAAACACTTCTTCATTGTGAGGCTTTTAAGCTACATTCATATCATTCACATCATTCTTCTACTTGTTTAGAACATACATGTGTATAAGATTACTTTTTTGCCATGTTTTCAGACACCTTTGTCCCCTTTCACAAAAATAATCTTATCCTTTCTTTTTATCATGTGCTTTTAGGCCAAATTACGTTGGGGGCATCCTTGTTTCTTCCCAACATTTCATTGGTTTACGTTCATCATCATGTTGAACCTATCCATAATGGCCTTAGGTCTTGCTTCTACTTGTAAAGATTTTTCCTTTGAATACTCCTACCTAATTGCTGGGGAATTTTTTCATCTTCATATTTCTCACACGCACGTGGCCTTATGCCCTTGTACATCCCATCTATCTCTGGGGCATCCATGCTTCCTCGTCTTCCTGTACATAGCTTTAGAAAACTTTTAAAAAAAAAAAAAACATTCAAATATGTTTCAGAAAATTTCTAAACAATATAAATGATCCTACAAAACTTCACTCTTTAGTTCTCACTTGTTCATGTGTATAACTCATGGATCATCTTAATCTACCTCCATCAACAAAATCTAGGCTGATTACTTCATTTTTACTATGGGGCACAATGATTTTCCTTGTACTATTTTGTTGCACATTACTTTTTCATAGGACCAAAGTGTCCTCCATTATTCTCCTCGCATGTATCCTTGCTTAGGGCACCACCATTAACCCTTTTCGTTAATTCACATAGGTCGGAACTGAATCCCGATAACAAAAATATTGCATCTTATTTATTTTTTAGGTTTGTCTTGTTTACTTTCTCGTATTGCATTGCATTATGTATGTTTCATGGAGTTAGGCATATTTTACTTCCTCGTATTACATTGCATTTTGTATGTTGCATGGAGTTACTACTTTTAGCAATGGAAATTTTTTCGTATATGGCTTTTCATGTCATACCACACTTTTGTTCTATCTTTTTAATAAGGACCAATGATAAAGATCACTAGCAATATGATGAAAAATAAAGTTGTTTAAAAGGCATTGGATGGATGTTACCTTATTCTCATACTCTTTTTTTCTTCTATATCCCCTTTCTTCTTCACACTATTCTTTTTTATGTTCTCTTTATGTCATCTTTTTTATCGTTGATTGAGTTCTTCTATCACCCCATCACCAATCGAGGGGGCATCCTTCATTATTCTCATTTTTCTTCTATCCCTTCAAAATTTTCTACTTGTTTATGCTTGTCTACTTTCTTTGAAGTGATGTCTCTTACGCCACCTCAAAGAGGGGAAAATGTAGACACCTAAAATATGCTTACACTTAGCATTTCATCCAATCCAGGAAATTAATGACACTTCGTTAATTCCCCCTTCTTCACTCCACTCTTGAATGCCCATTTACGACACCTTCTCAGTCATATTCCTCCTATAATCAGCTTGTTTGGCTAATATATCTCTTATTAGCTAAACATTCCTCCTTTTGACCATTCAAAACCTCCCTAGATCTCTCTAGACCACTTCTATTGGCTTTATAAGCTATCTATCAGTCACAATTGGTTATCCAGACCCCTCCTAACTCACAATGAGCCTATAATCACTTGTTAATCAATATTAACTATCCTAAAACCATAGTTAACTAACCTAAATGAAACTTAACTAAGCCTAAAGCATGTTTATACTAATTTAATCCTAAATTTCTTTTTGAGCTTTAGTCCCACATGCACCTAAATTCCAAATTCTTCCAAACCAAAAACTATAAATACAAGGCTAAGCCTACCCATTCAAACACACAACTTTACATAACACAAAGCCAAAACAAGCCTAAGAAATCTTTGAGATCTCATTTGTATTAGCTTTAAGCTAATTAGACATTTGATCTTAAGCTTACTTCCTCCATTGTTGAGCTAACACCTCCCTTTGCATCCATAATCCAAGTTTTGAGTAAATAGAGAGAACCATTGGCCTTGAAGTCATTAATGGTGAGACTCCATTCTTGAAAGATTGAAAACCATAAACAACTAATCACCCCTTTGATTGCTAATTTAATCTTCTTAGGTTCAATTTCTTAATTAAGTAATCTAAAGAGTAGAGAGTAGTATATATGCTAGGTTTTGATGTTTTTTGTCAAAGTTATGATGCATGTATAGGATTAACTCTTGTTTATCTCTTATCGCATGGTGCATGGATGGGTTAGAAAAGCTTTGAGGTTCTTTAGCCTTATTCCATATCTTGTGAAACTTTCCATTGCATACAATAATATATATTAAAATTCCATTTCCATAAAGCCTTTTTTAAAGATCAGAAGTGAAACCTTAATTTTCTCCTTTCCGGAAAGTAACTCCCTTCCATCAGCTATATTGAAAACATATTGTATGACACCTGCCAATTTTCATGACATCCCTAAATCCATAAGTTCCTTAATAGGCACCCTGGGACCCTTGATGATTCTAATCAGATATGACTTCTTTTTTAGGGATGTGACCTAATCGACAAGGTCCACACCCCCATTAAGGAATTGATTTTCCCCAGGTGATTATTTACTTTTAATTTTGACATGGAACCATGCTCATCTATAGGTAGGCCCTACAAAACATGTATTTTCTTATGGGTAGGTTTATTGGCAGTATATGTTTCTAGAGAATTGTTTTTATTCTCCAATGCATCTAGGCATTGTGTAACCATTTTCTTCCAGCTTTGTTGTTTTCCAATATACTCAAACCATGGAAGTTATTTCTCAACCACCTCTATTGTAAAGCATGGAACTAAAGCCATCATATTTTCCACTATAATATCAGGTCGGTGTTCTTAATAAAAAATTAGGACATCAGTATTGATGTGATTCTGAGTGTGGAGTAAATGATGAAACATGATTTTAAAAATAGCCAACAAAGACATCATTCATGTGATATTATTTATAAAAGAAAACATTACCACATTTTGAATCATTTTTTTCACGTGAAGCACATGTTAATCTAGAATATCAAAATCCATTCACATGAAAGCCTCCTCTAGGCCATAGAGGAAAAAATGTCCTATAATTCTTCTGACAAAAGATCCACCACACATATCACCATTTTCTTTATTACCATTTTCCCCTGCTAAACTACCCAAAAAATTCTTGTGTATGTGTTACTTTTTTAAAAATAGAGGGAAAAGTATCCGTTGAGAATTAACTAATGTATATATAAGGTTCCAAACCCAATTTAGCATGTGTGAGTAATTAAAGGCTCATTACTTGACATGATCTCTTTTAATATCTCACACATGGGAAATTTGATAGGTTGCATATGTTTACATGTAATGTCATCATGACTTCATTATGCTTTGAAATCCACGTGAATTCTCTATGGAACCCACTTTCATTCATGATAATAAGGATCCAAAGTAATATTATGCAATCTTTTATTTATGACTATCCGACATGAATAATTTCAAGAATAATGTTATTCAATGATGTTATTTATTAATGATTATTCATTGATGTTATTCATTAATGATGTTATTTAATAATGTTATTCATTATTGATCTTATTTAATAATTTTAGTTAGTATCGAATATAGAACTTAATACCAGTTGCGGGGAAATAAATGTGGTAGATGGGATTGTATAATTATATTAAATGCATGATTCAATCATGAATTGTGAAGCTCCACCCTTCTTTGGGTTTCAAACTAAATTGAAACAAAATGGTATTCAACCCTCAATTTCACATCTAACTCTATTAAAATTAAATCTACATATCTTACAAATTTTTTGATGCATATTTATTTTGAGATCCGACTTGTTGTTAGGCATGTGGACATAGTTGTAACTTGTAATTTTTGGAGAGAGAGAGAGATAGAGCCTATATGTTACTAGTGAATGCACATGGGCCATTATAACTAGGGAGTACACAACCACAAAATGGTAAATGAAAAACCTTGAAGTGGGAATGTTCATCTTGTTTTGGGATATTTGCAAATAGGTGTATTTTATACAACCTCAAGGTCTCTAATTTCAAACAAAGTTAAAAGGCCCTTTACAAATACAATACAATTGTGTTAATTCATCACCAAACTTTATAAAAAACATATTGACCAACATGAGATCTACAAATATTAGTTGTTTCCTTGCATTATGGAGAGAGAGAGAGAGAGAGAGAGAGAGAGATAGAGAGAGAGAGAGAGTCATTATGTGAGCCTTTATGTATTCAAGTAGGAACTGATTTTATTCAAGTATAAAAATATATTTATTCATTTTATCCCAAAATGTGTAGATATATAAATTAATGTGATGACTTCAAAGAAATTATTTTCATAGTCTAAAATGAGAATAACTTTCTTTATATTATGTGGGATTATTTTTTAAACCATGTAGGTGTATCATGTTGTTTTATTTTGAGGGTATTTTTATCTATACTAGTGAGTTTGTGTGAGGATTTTGAGGTTGCACATTTTTTAGCTTTTGAAGTTCTAGTATTCTAATGTGGCTTTTGGGATGTAAAATAGATAACTCTTTAGTGTTGTGTGGAGGCACCATACACCTCTTATGCAGTCTTCTTAATTCCTAGAGACAAATATTGGGTTTCTTAACTTCTTCTAGCTACAATATTTTTCTTGTTTTTCATTTCCTTTCAAGATAATTATTGAAAAAATGCTGAAATTTTTTAAATGCATAATTATAATAAATTGAGTTGTTTACTAGCTACAAAAAAATTTTTGGAAGAAAAATTGACTGCAATGGGAGGTTAATAAGTCCTTCAAAACTTTTACTTCAATTACCATATATTAGCATTCATCATTCAATTATCCATTCATCATACATGAGCATATTAGATGTGTGTTAACCATTCACAAGATCGTAACATATGAGAGAGCACACAAGAAATCAAATATAAGTGGGAAAACCTCATGGGGAAGAAACCCCATTGAAAACCATTACTTATATTACTCAAATAAAGGACTTGTAAGAAGATTATACATCCTACAATAATTGTTTTAGTGAGGCACCAACCCAACAAGGAGAACCAACCCCTAAACCCTTGTTGATATGACTCACAACAAAGGAATCATATAGTCACTAAATCACACGTTTTGAGTATTATTTAGTTTCGGTCTCATACTAATATTCATATGGTTTTTCATTGAAGAAATTACTAATTCACCCATGTACTTTACACATTTTACTTTGCTTTCTATCGTCACTTTCAACCTCCTGCATGTACTTTCCCAGTCTGTTTTGTCATTTTGCATTCATCTTGTTGGATCTTGAAAACTCCCACTTCTTTTCTTTGATTAATACCTCTAATGTTTGCATGTCCAATTATTCTACTTTAAAGTATGTTGAGGGCCATAAAGGTTATAGAAAATTTCCATGAAGTTGGTGGAGGGCTTAAGGAAAATATTTGGGAACCACCAAAAGGGAAGCCCCTGCGGAATATGAGAAGAATGTCCACGTGTTTCCTTGGAACACCTTTGAGAAGGAATAGTGATTCGGGCCTCCTCCAAGTTATGAGAATTCACCACATGGATTATGCACTGCAAGGTGTTTCTAGAAATTTGAAAAGTCATAAAAAGGTGGTAGGATGAGGATGTTGCCACGTTTCACCTAGGTGCAATTTGAAGAAAGGAAAATCCTGCGGAGGGAAGGAAATCCCCGTGAAGCAATGTTTGGAGTCACATAGCTCATTGCGTTGTGAAATAACAAGACAATGTGAGGAGGATTGAAAATCACCATGAGATGAATCATCTATTCCATATGAGTTGTAGTAGGTTAAAGATGATGAACTACATTAAGAGGTTCAGGAAAAGTGCATAATCACAAATCATTGAAAACATAGCACTAGTTTCTTTTCATTACTAGTTCTAGTACTAAGCTAAGGAGTCTGTAATGTGGAAACAGAAAAGAATTGCATATCAGAAGGTAAAAATGTAAATGTGACATCATTTGAAATTTTTCTCACATATAATTCAAAATGGGAATTCTATAGGTGCCTCCACCCATGGTAAAAGGTTCCATTTTCATAATTGAAAACAAAGGCATAAGAGATAGACATGTTGCTCAGAGACCCCTCACTCCTTCACAAGATCTCCCTCCATGAAGAGGTAGTTTTTTCATAAGTTTATTCTTCCTCAGCATGAATTCATCAGAGCTCTGTGCTATATGAATTAACACAATAGAACCTGCTAAATCTTGCGACATCCCCATATCCATTAATGACTTGAGATTCATTCAGGGTTCATGCATGATTTTATTGAGCTCAATATTATTTTGGTAGGAAGACACCCAATGATGCATCCTATAATTTACCAAATAACACCCTAGTCATGTTGTCACATCACTCATCCTTGACTAAGCACTCACCCAAAGTGCATAAAGGTAACAAGTCCCTCTTGAGGGTTGTTGTAGTAGGAGAATAATGCGATGAAGGAAGAAACATATAGATTCATAACTAATCCATCATTCTACAATGCATGCTACATTCAAATCTATGAAAGAACAAGCTTTAAATAGTAATCATGATTGAATTAATAACATGCACTACTTAATTACACACATGAATGACA
Organism: Taxus chinensis; assembly: GCA_019776745.2. NCBI lineage: Eukaryota > Viridiplantae > Streptophyta > Pinopsida > Cupressales > Taxaceae > Taxus > Taxus chinensis. The sequence continues at coordinate 532,660,408 of CM034153.1, read as the reverse complement.
CTTATATTTAGCCAATATCTTCCATCCTTTAATAAACATAGAAGATCCTTAAAATAATGTTAATCTCTACCAATGCACGTATGGCTATGATAAAATAATTCATTCATATGCGTATATCTCTATATCTTCATACATACATCACACATATATATAGGGTGGGGACTTTCCCTTCACCTCTAATCTTTTCCAGAAATAGGCCGCATGCTATTAATAACCACACACCGTTTTACAGGCATAGCCACACATGCAAGTGTGCTATCTATAGACATCTTATAGTTGATTGAAGTTCCAATCCTATTCTTAGCTCGTCCGCATGCAAAATTCTTTGATCCAATCCTCCAAAGATAGACAATGCATGGTGCACATGTCTCTACATCATTGGCATGTTCCACACACCATCTTCTAGAAATAGGTCGTCATTCTCAAAATTAGCTAAGTCCTGAATGTTGAAATTTCCCTCCGTGTTTGGTTTCTTCCTATACCTCCATGCCCTTGATCCTGGCCTTCTCTCCCACATAGACTTCTTCTGTGATCTCTTACAATTATTATCTAATCAACATTACCCCACACTAATCTAATTGTCATCCCGAAAATGGGTATCTCAAAAAATTGAAGTAAAGAATAGAAGAATGGAAAGAATAAGAATGAAATAATATAGATAAATAAAGAATTTTTATGAGGCTATGAGGTATCCTCCTCTGTATCAGTTTGAAGTATCAATTATAGATACTCCTCCTTCATTTTGGCCTCCAAAAGCTATCATTCAGTGAGTGCTTGTTCTAATTTTTCTGGGATGTCCACAAAAATGGATTCTAACTCATCCCTCACAATCTCTCCTTTTTCATTCTGTAGAACTAACACAATGCTGGAAATTGAGGTCATTCTTCCTTTTAGAAGATCCATATTCTATGTAGTTTGCTTCCCAAGCTCTTCCAGCCAAGTCTTATGCAGTTCTTGTGTTGTTGTTAGGGCCTCACACTTCTGCTTAACCGTTGACAATATTTATTTGTGGCATAATTTCTCACCCTTCATTACTTTCTGGACCTCATTTTTTTCTTTTAGGGTCTTTATGTTAATAAGATCCTCTAAAACTATGCATATGTTTAAAGCCAGGTCTGATTTCTTCAATACTTCTTGTAACACTTGCAATAGCCATTCATAAGATGAAATCTTTTGCATCACTGAGGCTTTTTCTCATTTTACATCTTTCTCTGAGCTCCTTGGCACTGACATGTGCATAGGTTCATCTTCAAGTACCAAGTCCACCAACTTTCCTACATTGTGTATCACTAAAGGAAACATTTTTGGTACCTTGAACTCAACATGTGGCCTTGCTCTGATGACATTATCCCCAATATCTTCTCTGTTGCTGATAAATACTTCATTTTTCTTCTGTGAAAAGTCCCTCTCTTGTGTTATGCGTGCTATCTCTGCATCCTTTGTCTTTATCTCCTCACGCAACGCTCTGATTTTTGTAGCTTTGTCCATGTTTCTTCTAGCCACTTCAGCATAAACCTTCACCAATGCACTGCTTACCTACTCATCTGACATGACAATAGGATTTATCATTATGTGTCTAGCTTGGGGTGCCTTCTTCAGCAATCTCTAAATGCATGACTCTTCACATACATCAAATTCAGACTCATCCATGTGGGTGTGCATTGACCATGATATTTTCTTTCGATTGTGCATAGTTTCCATATCTTCATCCATTAGCTCCCATCCAAATAAATCCTTTTTTGCTATCGTACACTAGAACTGGGAATAGAAAATTTTAACTGCATCCTTTACATACCCCATGGCTGGTGGAATGTTCTCTCCACTTGTTCTTCTAGACCGTTGCTACTCAGGGACTTTAGCTTCCAAATTTGGGACTTGTGTCTCCATGTCCTAAACATTCTCTACAGCTATCTCCTCTGGTCCCTTCTCATCCTCTTCTCTTTCCTTTGATTCCTCACCAAGTTCTTCTCTGTTCTCTGGAAGTGTAGGAGAATTAGGTGCGCTTTTCTTTGACTCTTCCACCTCCTCATTAATCTTTAGTTTCCTTCTTCTTTACATGGTTTCCTCCTTCCGTGGAGAGATTATGTGTGATCTACGCACCATTATTGGAGAAGCACCTTGGATCCTTGGTCTCCTAAAAAACCTCTTAAATCTATTCTCCCCTTGGACTCCATTCAAGTCCTTATAATCCCCCTCTTGTGGTTGAGGTGGTGTAATGGCATTCTCAACTTCACCCTTATTTGTAGGATGTCTCCTACCTCTATGCTCCAAACCACCACTATCTTCATGATCCTCCTCATCCTCCACTTCAATTGGCTTCATGGACTTAAGCACTGGGATGTTATCCATTGTATCCTTTTCCTTTGGTGGTGCTGGAAGTGTAAACTCACCTTCCACATACTTTTTATTCTCTATCTTTGGATTCAGCTGAAGATACACCAATGCTGCCCCTATATCTGCTACAGCTAGAACTATTGGCTTAATATTTAACACCTCTGAAATGATCCTCTCGGTATAGGAACTTCTTCTAGGATACACATACTTCTTTCCCAATGTGTGGTAGTCATATTCTGCCTTATCTATATTGAATACCAGTCAATGCGTGTTTGTAAATATGTGAACAGATGCTTGGAAATACCTTGTAGTGAATGCGTAAGGAAATTTACACCAAGGGCTCTAGAATCCATCTCTCATTGGGAAGCACGCAATGCAGAAATGATGGTATACAACAAAATCAACTTGTTTCCCTACTACTGATGGTAGGTCCTTTGGGATGCGCCACTCTTCCCCAAATGTCGTACAGAGCCTATCATACCATTTTTCCTCCCTTTTCTTTACATCATCTATCATGGTCCCTTTACATAGGTACTTGCTAAAACTTTTAGCTGGTGATTTTTTCTCCATGGGGTAATTCCATATTTTTTCCTTCGACCTACCTAGTACTACAATTTCCATGAATACTAGTGATAGTAGAGCAGCCCTAAAGCTGATCTTCCCTCCTGTGTGCTTCCTCAACTATTTGTTCTACAATATATCCTGAAATATTATAGATTTCTCCTTCTAACATCTTACACATAACATGTAACCACATAGTATTTACCTGTGACCACTGCTCCTAATCATTCAACTTTGTAACAAGGTGTGTTGCTACTTACACCACTGGATAGTTATTCAATTTTTCTATATCCATACCGCTTGGACCCTTAGGTACCACAACTCATGTTTGGTCTTTAATATCATGTCTTTATCTGTGAGATCATTCTTTATGTTCTCTCCTATGGCCTCCAAACCTATAACTGATGAGATAAGCACATATGATATTCTAACTCTACGTTCTATAAAGTAGAAGTAATTATGCACTCTTCTCATGAACCACTGATAGAAGGGCTCATACTTCCTGAAATATGGAAGCTCATATAATTGGTAGACCCCAATTCTCTTCAAAATATTCTCACATGCATCATCATAAACTGACATGTCATCTTCCGTATGATTTTTTTTCCTAGCAGTGAGCAAGGAATCAAGCTCCTTCTTGTTCTCCACAGTCCTGTGATTGTATTCACTCACTTTTCTCTTTTTGATCGGTGAATCCCATTCTTGGCTGACGATGACTCTTTTTGGATATTGCATTTCTAAAAAATAACTTTTAGGTGCCATCTCTTCCTCCTCAAGGACCACCTTCTTCTTTCCTTTTGTTATTGTTGCAAATGCCTTCTAAGGTGCCATTTTTACCTTGCAATCATCTCCTCTTTAACTCTATAACTTGTGAATCAAACCCTAGCTTGATTCAATCATTCCCTAGGTGGAAAATTCATTCCATAAACCCTTTATGTCTCCCTACTTCACTCAAACCCTTCACCACCAGGGATGCAAGCTTCTTTTCGAACGAATTTGGTTGCCACGCTCTGTTTCACACCCTTTGCACCTTAATTCAATCACTCATATGTTCACACTTGGCTCTTTCCTCAAATACTCTTAGTCGCAAAGGTAACAATAAATCCACATTCCATCCTTATATAATTTTTTCAAATTTTGATGCATTTATTACCCCTTCACCTACCAAATATCCTCTCATTCATTGACCAAATTCATTCATTCCATGTGGTACATCTTTACGCCCTAACTATAACCTTCTAGCGTACCTTCCTACCCTCTGATCACAGACTTCTCTTCAGTGCATGCCCTTGAACTCAAGTACCTCGTCACTGTACCTTCTCCTGGTAGTTATCATGCCCTTCCGCTTACCTCATGTTATACTATCCTTTCATTCATCTCCATCCTTGGTCACTTTTGAGAAGTAATCTTCTTTTGGATTAAAGCACACCCATAGCAGCTTATTCCTTTCACCTTTCAATTCCCACAGTATTTTACTTGGATAACTACAACCACCCCACACTAAAGGTATGTGCAGTCCTCTATGCATAAATATTCTTCACATATTAATTAGCTTCATGTGCACAAGTGCACTTATTACACAAGAATAACAACTAAATTGACAAAGCATAGTGAAAATGAAGGAAATAAAAAATTGAAAACCTAATATAAATGGCAATACTACCTTATTACCAACACAAATAAGTCATATTTATAGTAGGTCTTCAGCCTACTCCCATTAAAGTAACTAGGTAGCCGTGTTCCATCAAGTGCTTCTAATTGAAAAGCACCTAATTCGAGTTTGTAAGTGATGACATACAACCCCAACCAATGTACTTTGAGATTTCCTGGATGGCGTAAGAACTTAGAGTCATAAAGAAGTACCATTTTTCCAATATGAAACTTCTTATCCCTTATGTTTTTGTCATGTCATGCCTTCTTCCTGGCCTTTTCCTGCTTCTAACTCCATCATGTTATGGCTCATTGCTCATCCAATTGAATCATCTTCTCGATATGATCTTCTAAAATCTGTTCATCATCTAGACCTCCAGTGCATGTAGTGTGCAAAGAAGGTAACATAAATTCTATAGGGAGAACGGCTTTTGTGTCAAACACCAACTAAAACAATGTGGCTTTGTTCAATCTCTTGTAAGTTGTTATATATGCCCAAAGAACATCTGACACTTTGTCATCCCAATATTTTCTTCCAACATCACAAATTTTTGTCAAATTCTGGGTCAAATTTTTGTTGAAAGTCTTAGCAATTTCATTTTCCTGAGGATGATAGGGTGTAGTTTTATGGTGTGCAACCATAAACTCATCTAATAGGATCCTAATTGTCTCATTTAAAAAGTGTGTACCCCTATCACTTTTCAAGATTAAAGGACATCCATATCTTGTAAGAACATTCTCCCATATAAACCTAGATATTATAGCTATTGTACAATCCTTTGTAAGTGCTACTTCTTCCCACCATGTGAGATAATCTGTGCAAGTAATGATATAGTGTGATCCAGTCCTGCGTTCGACTGGAAAAATAGGTCCTACAAAGTCAATGTCCCATTTCTCAAATGGTTCCACACTAGTAATTGGTCTAAAAGTAATCTCATCTATTTTCCCTAGTTTCCTAGGTGCTGACAATGATCACATGCCTTATAGTATTCTGTACAGTCTTTATACATTTTTTCCCACCATAATCTAGCAAGTAGGATCTTCTGAGCAGTCGCATCACCTGGATAATGGCCTCCTGCAATACCACCATGGGATTCTTCCATAATATCCTTACGCTCATGCTATAATACACAACAGCGTAATACTTCATCTTTTCCTAACTTGTAGAGGTCACCATTGATTAACACAAATGATATCGCATGTATAGCAACCTGTTTCTTTTCTAATTCCTTCATTCATTTTGGTGCCACACCAGTCTGTAGAAAGAAAAAAATGTCTTCTAATTCCATGGGCATGTATTGTAACCTATATAAATGTGCATTTGACTTGTTTTCTTCAATTTTCTATGCTTCCTCTCCTAAGTTGATTCTAGATAAATGGTTTGGTCCAAAATTGATTTTCCCTGGCTTAACCAAAATTGTGAAGTCAAACTCTTGAAATAGGAGCACCCATCTTCATATGCGCCCTTGTAATATGAGCTTGTTTAACAAGTAATTCAATGCCATGTGATCTGTATAAAACACAAATGATGTTACTAACAAGTATTTTCAAAACTTGTGCAATGCATAGATCATTAACAAAGCTTCACACTATAGTTGTATAATTCTATTCAGCAAGAATCATCTTCCTACTAGCAAAACAAATTAGATGATCTACAATACCTTTGCCAGGTTGAGCTAACACAACACCAATGGACATGCTAGAAGCATCCACATGCACATGAAATGGTCTATCCCATGAGGGAAAATGTAGAATGGGCACGGTAGTATGTTTCTCTTTTAATATCTCAAACACACACTATTGCAGTTCTCCCCAATAAAATGTACCTTTCCCCTTTAGTAACTCTTCCAAGGGTGTAGAAATTTTGGCATACCCTTTGATGAATTTTCTATAACATCTTGCATGAATAAAAAATCCATGCACCTCACTTTGACTGGTAAGTGCTTCCAGACCTAGAATGAATGCAACCTTGGTTGGATCAACCAACAAACCTTCCTTACAGATTATATTTCTAACAATATCCCAAATGGTGTAGAAAATATGCACTTCTTGATGTTCAAAGAGATACTCAATTGTCTACACCATTCAAACATTAAGCGCAGGTTGTCACAATAATATTTCACAAGCCCATATATTGTCCAATTGTCTAGGTAGACCTGTAAGAAGTTGTGAATACAATCTTTGAATGCTTGAACAACTATGCACGAGAATACAACAGATGCATTTTTCAATCCAAAAGGCATCATAGTATAGGAAAAAATACCCCATTCAATAGTAAAATTTGTCTTTTCTTGATCCTCTTGAGAAATCCTAACCTGATGATACCTAGAAAACCCATCTGTGAAAGAGTATATTTCATGCCCTGTAACTCCTAGTATTTCCTCAGTAAATGGCATAGGGAATGGATTTTTGATGCATGCAGCATTAAGCTCCATGTAATCCACACATATTTTAATTCATCCATCCTTCTTGATACTGATCACCATTGGGCTAACCCATTCTAACTCATCAAGGGGTTTGATAATTCCAAATCTCAACATTTTATCAATTTCTTCTTTTACATTTTTCTGTAAATTATGATTCATTCTGTAAGTCATCTTTCTAACTGGCATGCACCATCCTTAATCTTTATCTTCATTTCCCCAAGTGATTTATGCATGCCTTTAATTTCATGATACCCTCGAGGGAATAAGTCTTGATAATCCCTGAGTAACTCAATGATCTTTGCTACCTCCGAGTTTGACCATTACTCTCCAATTATGGCCTCCTTAGGCTTAACCTCTGAACCTATATTCACCTTATTTTTTTTCATGGGTTCATGATAGTTGTGTGTATCCTTTTTTGTATTGTCCAAGACCTCGTGCACCCCTTTTGAATGTTCAATATCTAGGTTCTCAACTTCCTCATTATCCATGATGTAAACCATCTTTCCCTTCTCTTTCTCAAGGCAAGCACATTCAAGTAGTATGGATTCCATTTATTCTTCCTTTTCAAAACGTGCTCTTGACTCTGTCTCACAAAATAATTCTTGAATATGCTCTTCTTCTTTTGCACTATCTCCCATAGTTAAGCGCTTGATAAATTTTAATGCCTCTTGTATTGGAGGTTGGGAAGAAAAGTAGTCAAAGGTCTAGATCATTCCTGTAGTCAAATTTTTCTAGTTCCCATTCTCTTGATGTATTTTTGCATATACATACCAAGCATGTGTGCATCCTTGTAGTGTAGAGTACAATCTATGCACCCATAGTGAAGGTGGTAATGCTTCTTATCCTACTATCTAGAGTCCCTCACACTGCTGAATGTGATGTTGAACAAGTTGATCACCATGATAAGTGTAGATTTGCGTAGGTGCATTACTCCTTTAAAACCTAATAGATAGGGTGATTCCAATATCTTCCCATTCTATAAGATTATCTATGCAGACTACCCACCAATGCGCTGCTGTCCCGTGCAAGGTATATACTAACATAGATATTCTCTTAATTTGATCTATCCACTATGTTTCTATGGCTTTTAAAAATGTAGGAAGATCTTTTGCCCATTTATACCAAGGTACTGTGCTACTTATCCGTCAAACAAAGTGAAGTCCATACTTGCGTGCAACCGCACCTTTTACCTCGCGCCCTACTAGTTCATATGTATCATGAGCCCAATTATCACAAGAAATACTCGTAGTATCACTAATATAATGAGAACCTCCCATTGTATGATTCCTTCTTTTGATGGCTCATTGACCTCCAGGTCGTGAATAACACGTACATAAATTATGTTTAAGTCCTCACTTAGAGGCTCAACATATGGTGTAGACTTCCCATCTATTAGAGGTATCACAACTCTTTCTTCCTTGTTCTCAAAGTTGATATACCCCTTATTGAATCTCAAGTTAGCATTATTCACATATCATAGAGGGTGTCTAAGCAAGGCTAGAAAATTTTCTTGCTTCTACAAGTGTTAATACCTCAAAATCCCCAGTGAACTTGGCCCCTTATATAGTTATAGATGAATCTTTCAAAAATCCTATAGGAGTGGCCTTAGTCCGGTTTTCCATAAACAACACATTAGATGATGGCGAGAATGGAGGCCTCCCCATTTGTACCCATGCATCTAATGTAAGCACATTTACTTTTGCACCTGTATCAATCAATATGTTTCTCAGTAGCCATCCATCCACAACAAAATTCAGAGTAATTTCCTTCTCATAGTCAATTCTATTAGGGGGAATATTTACAACAGGATCTACCATCTGGTCTCAAGACTTGTATGTGGAGTGTTCCCCTTTAACCAACTTCCTAGTAGTGGGATGATGTTCTCTTAGCAAAAAATTTTGTACACTTCTCGCAAATCATCGATATCAATTTGGACAATCTCTAATGCTTTCTTCTACTCCTTTAAGTACTGTATATAACCCTGAAGATTCCATGGCACTTTGATGGTATCCTGGTAAAATTCATTCTGATGAGCAGGATCTAGGTATCTTGCATGTAAAACCTCCTCCTTGGTTATCGTAGGCTTCTAGTGTAATTCCTCTCTTGTGGGTTCCACTTCAGTGCATGTAGTAATCTTCACTATCAATGCCTCAGGTCCTTCTCCTATCTTGGGCATCTAATGATCTTCTACCTTGCATTGGATTCTAACCACCTTAGTGCCTTTTTTTTCTTGCTTATGTTGCTTCCTCAGATGATCATATAATTTTGGGAACTCTTGATAGCTATGGTTCTTCTTGCAAAAAGAACATGCAATATTTTGAGGACATTTGCACCTATAGTGGTCAAGAGATCTACACGTATAACATGTTCCACGAGGGAACTCACCTCTTCCTCCTCCATGGCCTCATCCTCCATATCCACAACAATATCCACATCCCCTTCCATGACCTCCTTCAAAACACCCTTCATTCCTTTCATAGCATGTTTTATTATGATCCGGATCCTGGTGCTCATTCTTACCCTTAGAATTATCTATTACACTTTTTTATCATAATCCAATGTCTATAGCATCTTAGATCTAACCAGTCAACTGATAATCCTCAATATCATGGATCGTGGACTTGTAAATTTTGAAAAATCAAGATACATTCTTCCTGATCATGCACTATAACAAAGGAAAATGACTAGCATCATGATTAAAATGACATATCTCACAATCCAACAGTAATGAGCGTATAGATCTATGAGGGAAACTATCCTTGGTGTGACCTTCCACTGCACAATATGTACACCAAATTCCTAAGCGTGTTTCATGGGCTGAATTTGCTAATATATTCTCCAACTAATTTTCTATAGCTACAATCTGTGCCTCTAAGAATGTAATTACTCTAGTGTCAATTCTCCCAAATGCCTCAGCATGCAAAGCTACTTCCAGTGCTTCACGTAGATTAGTGTATGTCTTATGTGACAACACCCTTCTAAATGGTGTAATCAATTTGCCAATGAACCATTGTGCATGTTGGCTAGCATGAATATCATAAGATATCTTAGATAGAAGTGTCTTAAAATGAGCATCATACTTAAGTACACTCTCAATAGTGCCTTTCTTGATATCCTTGAGTGCACTAATACTATTCTACTCAAACTCTAGGATATGGAACCGTTTCAAGAAATCATCCTTCAATGCTACATAATCCACACAAGTTTTATTGGAGTCAAACTTCCTATACTAGCTATGTGCACATCCACGTAATGTAGTAGCAAATTGACTTGCCTTACACTCAACAACCATGATATCTTTAGCGTGCCACAAGATTTCACACATATACACATGTTCAGAAACATCCTATATACCTCTATATTCTGGGAGATGAAGATACATCTCCATATAGATATTTTTTAGTTGTTACGGACCTTGACCACCTAATCTAGAACGTGTTATGTTCCCTCTACCTCTAGAACCACTAGATCCACTAGAACTAGAACCACATATACCTCCCAATCCTCCACCTGTAGCTAGAATAGAACCTGTAGATGTACTCCCATGTGCTTTGATAGTAGTACTATATTTAACCCCTATAGTCTGTGAGGTAGTTCCACTTCCAGAGGTGAATCCAACATTTTGTGAACTCACATTCTATGTGAATGATGTGCCTATGAATGCTCCTCCAAATATCATTAAAGCCATTTATCTTGTCATTGATGTACTTACTCCTTGACTTACTCTTGCTCTCCTACTTCCCAAGTTAGCTTGCTGGTTACTTTTCGTACTAGATATTGGAAGACTGAGCATAAGGGCTAGGTCACTAGGTGGATTAAGATGCGGGCCCATGGCCCAAGTAGTCTCTACTGGCACACTTCTGTGTGAGGTTGAGGGGGGATCTCTATCATGGTTTCTGAGATGGGGGAGTTCCTGATGCTCTGGCTCCATGTCTTCTATGTGAGCTGTAAATCCTTCATGACCCATCTCTCTCCTCAACGCCATACTTTCTATAATAGAACGTTGCTTCTCTATGTCCCTCTTGTGCACTTCATTATAATTAAGTTGCCTCTCCTCTCTCTACCTCCCAATTGCTAGGTGTACCATCTTTCAATAAACAAGTTCCTGCCCTCATGTGTGGCAAATTTTAGTTAGCCATAGGTCTAATCTCTAGGTTTAAAGTTACCATCAAGATCTTGATCGCAAGTGGGATACCTTGTAGATATACTCCTCTTGGAAACCACAAAAAATAGAATTCAACTACCTTCAGAAAATAATACGTAGAAATTGAATACTCCATAATATAACTATTTAGAACACCATGAAACCATGTATCCATAGCACGAGTCTAGATCAGATCAGTATCAAAAAGGGTCTAAAATTCTTCATGTATCTAGACAAGTGCACGATACCTCTAATTCCACTGAGATGCATAAGTAGTAATCCATTCATATAGTTATACTGGAAAGATGGAAAAAACTCTCTCATATAATCTGTCATACAGATGTTTTTCTACCCATGTACGTGTGTTAAACTCAGATCCACTGTTGAACCACCGTGCATATTCTTCGTCTAGATCATGTATCCATTCCTCAATACTTTTTAGAGTTAACCGATATGTCTTCATCGTGAACCATCTTGAAAATAACTTAAAAATAGGTCCCAAAAATGGAACCAATTTTGCAGCCTAGAATTTACCAAAGAACACTTTAGTCACACTGACACATCACTCATCCTTGATTGAGTGCTCACCCAAAGGGAACAAAGGTACCAGGTCCCTCTTTAGGGTTGATGTAACAGGATGTTAGTGTGATGAAGGAAGAAACATATAGATTCATAACTAACCCATCATTATACAATGCATGCTACATTCAGATCTATGAAAGAACAAGGTTTAAACAATAATCATGATTGAATTAATAACATGCACTACTCAATTACACATAGGAATGACACTTAGATTCAGCCATTATCTTCCATCCTTTAATAAACACATATACTCCTTAAAATAATGTCAATCTATACCAATGTGTGTATGGATATGATAAAGTAATTTAGTCATATGTGTATATCTCTATATCTTCATAAATCCATCACACATATATAGGGTGGGGACTTTCCCTTCATCGTTTATCTATTCGAGAAATAGGCCGCATGCTATTAATAGCCACGTGTAATTTTACAAGCATAGCCACACATGTAAGTGTGATATCTATAGACATCTTACAGTTGACTAAAGTGTCAATCTTGTTCTTAGCTCGTCTCCATGAAACACACTTTGATCCAATCCTCCAAAGATAGACAATGCATGACGCACATGTCTCTGCATCATTGGTGTGTTCCGTATGATATCTTCTATGAACTTTCCCTTTGTGCATGGGTTCTTCATGTCCCTCTGCACCCTTGATCCTGGCCTTCTTTCCCATGTGGAATTCTTGTGTGATCTCTGACAAGTATTCGCTAATCCACACCTAGTCTAGAATATCCAGACCACCTATGAAGAATGTTGTCTTCCCCTTCCCTTTGTGAAGGGTATAATTATTGAGGATAGACTGAGGGGGAGTGGATGGAGTGGTTGGAAGAACAAGGAATATATCATAGGGGACAAAAGGAACAAGAGAATTTGAGCTAGATTTAGCTTTCCATCTCCTTGAAAAGGGCGAGTGATCTCTTGGACAAGGGATTGGTTGATGATCTGAGAGGCCATGCCCTAATGAATTAGGATAGTGCCATGAGTGAGTGGACAAGTGATATGAAAACCTACCACTATTATCCTGAGCATAGGAGATTATTTCTCTTGAATGATGAACAAATAAGGACAACTCCTCTTATCCATCTAAGATAATGATTGGGGGCTGAGATCTTGATTCACTATTTCTTTGGCCCGAAGATGATGCTGAAAATGAACTTGGTTATGAGGGTTTTGGTCTCATCTACCCCTAGTCTAGAAAGGAAATCCTCTGCTCTAATTCATCTACCTTGTGTGTGATGGAAGGCATGGTGTTAGAGGAAGATTTTTCGTATAACACATAATATCCCTTGGGAATATCATTTAATACAAATTCTTCATCACATAGGAATGGAAATTGAAAGTTAGTTTGCCCATACACTTGGGGCCTCTTCTCAATCAAGAATTTCTTCAGATGTTCCCATTGAAAGAGATGAAAATACTTGAATTGGAAGGATGCAATTACATGACTATCCTAACTATCCTTATGAAAAGTTTGAGCTGGAATTATTGATAAGTTAAGGGTCCTCTAGTATCTCTTGCACATTATATGTCAAACAGAGCCCTAACAAAAGCCTCATCATGACCACACATGTCAAATATTTGATTCAAACCTTTTGAGGAAATTTCCTTCAAACTATTTTCCATGGGTACTCTCACCATGACGTTGGTAGAAGGTTGTAAAAAAATTCCTCATTTACATGATAAGAAGAGTAATGCATCCTGGTGATGGGATAAAGTTAGGTTTTATAGTAAAAGTGGCACAGATTGATTAAGTTAAAGAAATAATTTTCACCTGATGAGGGAAGATCTTGCTTAGTTCGCACAAGGAGAATTTAAAGGTTAAAGTGAATCCAAAACAAGTGTGGTTGATGAATTAACTAGATTTCATAAGAACCATGTGGGATAGTTGAACCAAGTAGATGTGAGAAGGAATACACAGTACCCAAGGTGTATTATTTGGATAGTAGATAAAAAAGTGTATGTCACCTCAAGCCACCTCAGAGTACTCAAAGGATATCAAAAGCAACTATCCAATCACCAGGTGTAATGAATCATGAAAACATTAGTCACAAGTAATGACATGGTATTCTAGTCATTTATGATAAGAGTAAAATGAAGAAGGCCTGTAATCTTCAAACCTGGAAAAGCCAGTAGAGTATTTTAGCAAAAGGTGTTATTGATACACCTAGCATTTTGGGAAAGAAGAAGATACTTGTAAAATATCCACGTTTTTGGGAGGAAAATTAAAAGGAAAATAGAATTGGAATTGTATAAAGGAAATAAGAATGCTCTCACACTGAGGGGAGTTATATTTTTTTGAGAACTAATCGAAGAAAAAGAGAGAGCTAAGAGAACGACCATTTTTCAAAATAATTTTATGAGAAACCTATTAATTTCTTGAGCCTTCAAAATAAATCATGTCAAGATGGTTACAAGTGTATAGCCATTGATAATCATTGAGACTATAAATGAAACTTTCCCTTATTTCTTAATTTTACAAGCCTTGAGTTAATTGTGTTAATCATGAGCATTGTTTTGTTTGATTTCAATTTGAAGATGTTCAAATAGTTATCCATGTTCTTCTCATAATCTTATGTTAGTAATTACTTTGAATCACACAAGATCTTGTCCTTGTGGTAGTATTGCGGAATTTTCAATTATGTTGTGAGAAGACATTTCATTTTACTATGCAATAAAAAAATTAAATTCATATTAATTCCATTTTGTCGATACAAATTGTTTGTTATCTTATGAATGTATCTTAGGTGTGATGAACCAGGAATCTCCAATGTTTAGTTGAGTCTTTGACATGATATTTTATGTCAATTTCTCAAATAATGTGTAAAATCATGCATCTTTGGGATTCCATGGGTGTGCATATCCTAGTTGAAGGTTCATTGTTGACCATTTGACGTATTTTGATCATCTTGTTTGGTAGATTTTCCATCCTTTTTTGAAATTTCTTAAATATTTTCTATAATCAACTTTATCCTTCTTAACTCCCTAAAACAATTCATCTATAAATGATAAATCCTATAGGTTTTACCCCTGATTGCATTGTTTTTCCATTAATACTAAGGATATTTTTTGAATTTACCCATCCTTTACTCAAAAAATGCAGGAGTAATCGGGTCTTATTGTTGTCTTTAGTAACTTGAACCTTGTTTAGAAGACATCTCCATTCTGTAGACTGACATCTCATAAGAGTTAGATTATGTTGTAGTGACCATTTATTATTAAGGTTTTCTTTCAAATATCATAGAGGGAAGGTCTAGTATAGATGACCCATTTACATCTCTCACAAATACGGGTTACAAAATGGGTCCTCTCACCCTAGTTGAAGGCACAACCAAAACTAGTGAGGGTAGATCAAACCCTTTATAAGGTGCTACCTAATTTTTCCAAGATCAAGTGATAAAGATTTAGTTAAATCCATCCCCGGCTAGAAAACAACTCAAATATTGATCTATCTATCTCTAAGCATCATGCTCTGCCTATTAATACTGCTCAACTTCAAAGGGAGAATCAATTTGGGTACCAACATTGATCTGGCACCATTGCTGGGGACTAATTGTGAAAATACTTATGCATATATATCTCTGGTAATGTCTTTTATGTGTTTATATGAAAATAGGTTTATTAAACATCATCCTTTGTTAAGATTTATAAGGATTGAGAAATATTAGAGGTTCATTATCTAATATTTCCTGGTTTTAGAGAAAGCTACACTAGATTTGTATTATTAGTGGTAAATATTGATAAAGGATGATCAGATATGTTAGAATTTGTACACATTAAGCATTTATATATGCTTAATAAGTTATTTAATGCTATTTGGCATATCTAAGGTGAAAATACTTGGTGGAAACTCCATTTTGTTTTGAAAGTTTTGGTAAATTTCAGTGTCTTAACTGTCGTCAATTAAGATTTTTTGTTAATAATTACAAAATTGGAAGGAAGGAGGTCTTTCTTAGACAAGGACCCTACTAGAAAATTGTTTCCAGAGCTTGGGAAAACAAATCCAAAAAGGAGACAAAGGTAGAAGGTATTGTGAGATCAAGAGTCAAGACAAAGGGAAATACCAGACATGGAAAGTGGTCAACCTATAGTTGATGATTATCCTACACCTTGAATTATTCCTCAGGTGAATCTCAATACTCCAAATAGTGAGGGGTTATCATTTGTATCTGGAATAAGTGCCCCTCATTTCTTTCCTTCATCACTTATGACTGATAATATTTTTTGTGAAAATGAGTCACTAGAGGTTATTTACTTTAAAAATCATACACCTTTATCCCAAGTACCCTTGGTCCCGCACTGTCTTAATCCTCCTGTAGGATCACATCCTCAAAATAACATGGCTTAGCCTCCACCTAGACCTCATTTTATTGTCAACACATTTGGACCAAAAAAATTTAGAGGCATGGTTGGATATCCTAATGTTGTGCTGCAAGATGTAATAAATAGGTTGCCTAAATTTCAAGGAAACAATGCCATCATTGGTGATCAACATTTAAGAATTTTTGTTAAGATGATAGAAGATTTCAAAATAGAACATGAAGATGTATATATAAATTTTTTCATTCATACTCTTGAAGAAGATGTGTGTGATTGGTAAAAATATTTTCCAGATAACTCAATAGATTCATGGACTGAGATGAAAAATGCTTTCAAACTGCAATATGGGGATAAGACAAACCTGAGGTTCCTCTTTTCTGAATTTGATAATATAAATAAGAATCCCAATGAGTCTGCACAAGATTTCAATACCAGGTTGAATAATACTTTAAATAGATTACCTATAATTTTGAGGCCTAGTAATGAATCCTGCTTAATAAAGTACTCTGATGCTTTTGACAAAAAATATGCTTATTATTTGAGAGATAATAACCCTAGAATATTAAGGTAGGGTTTTACAATGGCCTTTCAAATTGAAATTAATATTAAGGAAGATGGAAAACCACCTCAGAGAGGTGTCAAGATGATTAATCCTGATAAAATTCTATCAAATAAGGTAGTGGATCTGAGGAGGTTGTGAAAACTTTGGCCGAAGTAGTTAAAGAAATATCTTATAAGCTTTCCAAAGCAGAAAAAGGAATAATAAAAAATTATTAAGGTCAACACAAACCATAGGGACAAGATAGATTTGGAGATCATCTTAGGAATGATCAAAAACTAGATAAAAGAGGAAAATAACCCACCCATGGGGTTTAGAAATAAACAACAACAACCCAGAGAAAAGAAATAGATCCCTGATCCTTTAACTACTAGTGTTGTGGTGGTGGAAGTAGATCATGTTATCGAATGGTGTGATAGGTGTTTTTTTCCATACTCTCCTTTTAGACCTATTGAAAATATTGAAGAGATAAATAATAATGAAACTTATGGTGATGTATGTATGATAGAAAACCCTTAAAATCAATAGTAAAGATCCATTTCAACTGATCTGATAAGTGCCAGAACCGCATAAATATTATGGGATTACATTTATTGGGTATTACATTTTCCCCCTAATGATTATGTTGAAGTTGATATGGTGAAATTCTTTGACTTACCTAATCATGATTTTGATTATATGAGATATTTAATGATCAAGAAGTACAATGGTGTAATTCCTTTTGAGGAAGACAAGCAATAACTCATGAATGTAATTTTTGCTCAAGAAAAGGAGTACAATCTCAAAACTAAAGTTTTTAAAGGAGGAGGATTACAACCCAAACTCAAGACCCCGCTTCTTACCAATATCGCAAATGAATCTCTTAGGAAGGATACACCAAATAAAGGTCTAAATATCCCAAATAGAACTTGTACCCCAGTTCATGCCTAGACCGTAAAAGACCTTGTACCACTAAAAGGAGTTGTTACCCTTCATCCTAACATGGTCTTACCTGAATATTTACCATGTGATGTTTTCCATATTTTGAGTAAGATGAAATTCAATTTTCCTATTATTGAATTACTTTGAATCCCTGAACATAGAGAAATAGCATTTGAGTACCTAATATTCAAAGAGGATACATTTCCCCCATATAAAAATAATAATCATGTATATACTCCCCTTTTCATTGTAGAATATGAAGTACCTCAAGTATTAGAAGATTTGGGAGGACTGCCTAAGGTATATTTGGGCACTTCTCTTGTTGAATCCCAGCTTGATGTTGACCCTTTTTATACTACTTTGATCATAAAAGATAGGTTATTGCACAACTGCATGTTTGACTTAGGGACCTCTTGTAATGTGATGCCCCTTGAGGTTATGAATGAATTTAATATCAAAGTAACACCACCTTTTGGAAATTTCACTACTATGGATTCACGAGAAGTGTTGGTGAATGGGTATGTCAAAGGTTTGGTTGAACAATTGGTGACTTATCCAGGAAAGTTTGTAACCATGAATGTGGTCATTGTGGATTGTCCTGTTAAATGGGGAATGTTGTTGTCAAGGAAATGGGCTGATAGTGTCAGAGGAAGTGTACAAATGGATTTTTCATATACAACCATACTAATATACAAACTACTTGTTAAAATGTGTGGAGAAATAATAACATTTCATCTCATTGAGGATCCTAAGAACGCAATATATGAGGTATTGTACACTAATGTGGATGCTGATAATTTTGTGGGTTATGCAAACTTTAAAGAGCATAACATAGATGGATGTAAGTATCCTAGGAAACTGGGTGACCCTTAGACTTTAATTTTTGATGGATCTTGTTCCATTTTAGGGAATGATGCCAAAGTTTCCCTTATGTCCCCAAATCATGAGACTTTCAAGTTTTCCTTTAAAATTAAGTTTGAATGTACTAAAAATATTACAGAGTATGAAGCACTGCTTTTGGGCTTAAGGATTGCTTAGAGGTATGGTATCAAATATTTGATAGTCAAAGGAGATTCAATGTTGGTGGTTAAGTAGGCTAGGAAGCTCTATGCAACTAATAATCAAAGGATGAAATAATATAAGCATGAAATAAGGGATTTTATCGAGTTGTTTGATTCCTTTAACATTTTGTATCACAACAGGGATTAAAATGTTATTACAGACAAGTTAGCAATATTAGGATCCATATTTGACAAATGTACAATGTGCCCTTACTATGAGTATGATATAAAAGTGTTGGAATGACCATATGTCCCTGAAAATGATAAATACTGGAAAATTTTTGAAGATGATCCCCAGATTCATAGGTTTCTACAAAATAAAGGATAATTTACAAATCAAAATATGGACTAGGAACTGATTGTTTCTATATGTGATGGTAAGGACACTCTTTTCAGACAAGAGGTTATTCATCTGAAAACAAATACATTTCCAAGAGGGTTAGTGGCCTTGGAATCACATTTTGACAATGTTGATAGGGCTATTCATAGACACGTTCATGTTTTTAGAGATGTATAAGAAAAAAACTTGGGGACTAATAATGAACCTAGAAAAAAAAAATTGGATGGTAATTTGAGTAAAGAAGAAAAGCATTCATATGTCATGTTGTTAAAAAGATACAAGGATTACTTAGAGTGGTCATATTTGGAATTGAACGCATATATGGAGGACCTTTTCCAACATGAAATACTTCTAAAACCCAATGCCAAGACATTCAGATAAAAAAAGAGGCCAAATAATCCCCTTTTGTCCCTAAAGATGCAAGAAGAACTCAAAAAACTCAGGGATGGAGGTATTATACAACCTACAAGGTATTTGTCTTAGGTGGCAAATTTAGTACTAGTTAGAAATAAGAATGGGGATATAAGACTCTGTGTGGATTTTAGAAATATGAATAAGGCCTCAATGAAAGATAATTATCTGTTTCCTAACATGGATAATATGTTGCAATTAATCATTGGGTCAGATTTGTTGTCTACATTACATGGATTTTTGGGATATAACCAAGTGGTTGTGAAGCAAGTAGAACTAATCAAAATTGTTTTCACTACTCTTTATGGTACTTATGTATACAGGAGAATGCCTTTTGGTTTGATTAATTTTAGTACCACATTTGAAAGAGACATGGATGTATCCTTCACTAGCTATATAAATAATTTTATAGTTGTATACTAAGATGATTTGACAGTATTTTCAAGAAAAAGGGGTGATCATTTGTAGCATTTGGAAAGGATGTTACATAGGGGCGGGGAATATGGTATCTCGTTGAATCCTAGAAAATTTCATTTTGGGGCTTAGAAAGCCAATTTGTTGGGGCATATCATATCAAATGAAGGGTTCATGATTGATCTTAAGAGATTGGAAGATATTGGGAAAGTTCATATCCCCAAGAATAAATAACGTATCCAATATTTTTTCAGCCAAATCAATTTAATAAGATGATTCATTTCTAATTTCATGGAGATGACTATCCCTATCATGAAGATGTTGAAGAATTATTAAATTATTAAATGGTAGGATGAAGCTATCCAAGATTTTTTGGGATCAAAGAGGCATTAAAACATGCTCTTGTCCTAGCAACCCCTGATTATAAAAATATTTTTCAATTTTTTTATTTTGCATCTAAAAACACCGTCACATTTGTATTATAGCAAAAAAAATGAGGAAAGAAATGAAATACCAATCACCTTTTTCAGTAAAGCATTATAGGGAGCTGAGTTGATGTACACCAATATGGAAAATTATTCTTTTTCCTTTTTCAAAGTGATAATATATTTCAGGTCATATATTCTAATCTCAAAGGCTATAGCATATGTTCCTCATACAATGGTCAAAGACATTTTATCAGAGATGGAGGTTTCTAGAAAAATATTTCGGTGGGTGAACAAATTGTAGGAATATGATATGGATGTTCATACCACTAAACTGGTTAGATTTCTGGGCTTAGAAAATCTAATGGTTCAAAGCAACTTATAGGTGATGGAGGTAAATGAGGTAGAAGGAGGGTATGTGGAGATACATGAAAAGTTAATCAATTCAATATCATACAAAATTATCATATTCTACCTCAGAAATTTGGAATTTCCAAGGCATTTGGATAAAAATCCAATGAGGACACTTAATTTGGATTCCCAAAAATATGGCATCATTGATTTTCAGTTGGTCTCAAAAAATTCTTAAGGGGTTCTTATCAAATGCATAATGGAGGATGAATCCCCCAAGTTAATGTTAGACTTTCATGAGGGAGCATATGGGGGGAACTTCTTTGGAAGGGTAACTACCCATAAGATACAGAGGGAGGGCTATTGGTGGCCCACACTCTTCAAGGATGTAACCTTGTTGGTAAGAATATGTGAAAGTTAGAGATTTTCAAGAAAAATGAAGGCTTCTAGTTTTCTCCCTCTGTAACTGTACGATGGAAAAGTTACAAGTGAGTGTGAGAATCTACAAGTAACTCTTCCTCACACCTGACCTCTCGAGGTCGTGCCGAGATAGCCGGTGGGGATGGAATATGCGTGGGATGTTGAAAAATTAGTTAGGCAATCTTATGTCTTCCACGCGCACTAGTGGAATCTACGAATCTAAGGAAAAGAAGGTCCTCCTAACCTGAACTGGCATGATAGATCAGTCGGTAAGGATGATTTCTCGAAGGCTCCAATCAATATCAAGCTCTAGCATGATCTGATCTATAGGTTGTGGGATACATGGAAAATGACTTGGGATGGTTTCGTGTATGTCTCCAGAAAGGGTCATATGATGGATGATGGATATATAGCAAATTCTATGGTTGATTCCCTGGTCTAGTCCAAAAATCTTTAGCTTTGTTAGCTGCTATGCCTAACAAGGATAATTGTGCGATGATGGTAGGTAGAAGAGGAGTAGATCTAAATACTAATGTGCGTAAGCCTACATCTATTCCTTATTCACCCATGGATTCGTTGGGTTGTGGGATTTTTGGGTCACAACCGTAGATTCGTGGTTGCTGTGGACCTGTTATGGTCATGTGTGGAATCAATCCATAATCCATAGTATCCAATACTTGTATGCCTTTTCGGCCTCCATATTCAGAATTAACAGTTGTGTGATCTTCTCAAAGTATCTCACAGGCATTCTTGCAACCTGGATTCTTAAGCTAGTATCTATGTCTGTGAGAGTGTCTCCTGCATCTGGCTATGGGACCAGAGGATCACAACTGAACGATTTCTCTCTTTCAATCCCTTCTACAGTCATGCAAATATGCAGATATTTATCTAGAGTAATCTGTAGTTTGGCTGATTTAACCAAAATGTGTGCACTTGGTCATCTTCTATGTTTAACCCACTCAGCTATGAGCTGATCTGTTGCAAGTTTGCTATCGTTCAGAAGACTTGGATCCTAAGATTCTGATCTATGTCAGTTATTTCTCTAACCAGATTGAGTTGGGGCACAATTGGCTCAAATATGTACACTCTGGGTTCCTTAGGTCCCGTGATTGTCATACAAAAGGAAATGATACAAATCTAACTAATGATAGAATAAACTAAGTGTGCAAGATATATCTACGTATATTTCTAAGTTTGATACTTATTGCTAAACTACTTAATAGTTTTTTTACAGATAAATTATCTAATATATATAAAATTGACAACTAAACTAATAACGCAATTAAAAAAAACAAAGCAACCAAGTATAGCTACTTGTCTATGCAGTTTGTAGATCTATTCTAAATAAACTGATAATTGATCTACTCTATTTGAAAGACTGTCTATGCTACCTCAGAAGTGAGGAGTGAATCATAGTTTCTTAGAAAATATCAATCCCCATAGATGAAATGATTAGCTACTCTATTTGATATGCTTTAACTAGAACTTTGAAAGCTTGAACCTGGATTTTGAAGAAAAATGGTCAATCTGATGGTGTGTGGCCTTATCCCCTCAGTGTGATCTCCTCGTTCCTTTGTGCTCACGTGGACCCAGAAAAGTGTGTAATGCTAGCATAAAAAGAAGTAGATATTGGAGTAAAGGTAACTTAGGATGCAGAATGAATACAATGTGAGTAGGAGAGGGATAGTGCAAGAGTACAGAGCTTGGCTTATGCAATTCCTAGCGGGATTTATCAGGAGTCATACAACATAAAATGTCTAGAACCTGAAAGTATCTTGTTTGATGAACAAAACCTAAAAATTTAATGGCTTCCTATTGAAATGAAACTATCCTACTCCAATTGATTTGGATGAAATGACAACAGCACTTTGCACAAGGAGAATATGTGGCTTTCTGACATCTAAACAATACTAACCATATATCTAACAAATGAAACTATGAATCCTAAAAAAAATGAAAGGCTAAGCTATTGAAATGATAAATTCAGAGGAAAATTTGAGGGGCCTTTTGCTTGAGCACAAGCCAACTATTTATAGAGTGAAAACCAATTTGATCTCTTAAACCATAAACAATGCTAAAAAACTATTCCAGGGAACCAAAATCATAAATACAAGCAAAGGAAGTGAAAAAAATCTTGTAAATGTTGAAATTTACGTGAGTCACGTTAAAAGATAATTCTAGAAAATGCGTGAAGGACCACCGCCTTGAGCAGGGTGGCGGTTACAGGACCACTGCCCTGGCAGGGCGGCGGTTTCATAGCTGAAGAATAAAATGCAAAGAAAAGAGTGGAAAAGAGAACAAAAAAGCACGCAAGGGCTAAGCAGGGCATGCAGGATTTTAACACATACTTCGGGAGCTTTTCCAGATCCCGAAAACCTTGCGAGGAGACCTATATCATCATTGGGGCACGTGTTACGATGTTCTAGTGGTGCAGTACCCTAAAATTTTGGGTACGTACATATTGAAGAGGTGTAAAATGGTGGGTTCGAGTATGATAATCCTGAAATGGGAAGTTATAAGTTATACCTGATACATCCGTGTGTTGGAATGACACCATCCGAAATTCCCGCCACCTGCAAAATGAAAAGAGAACTCAAGTGTAGCTAGACAAAAAGAACGAAAAATAAAAACTAAAATATCTTGAAATGAGGACGTATCATTTATGCGGGGATAAGAACTTACCTCTGTTGGTGCTCTAAACCTATAGAAAGGGGCATTCAAAACAATTCAGGTTGCTATATATGTAAAAGTGGGTCCATTTTCCTATTCATTTGTGCATGTTGATTTGGTTGATTTTGAGCTCTAGGACCCATAGTGACAGTTTCTCATGAGAGTATAGTTAAAACATCTGGGATGAGATCGTGATCATGCCTCCATGAGTAGAACACCAACCCGCAAGATCACAGGTTAGTTTTTCTCAATTTACTGTTTTTATCCCCAAAATATTAAAATGTTGAAAACTTTGTCATGGGGGGGTTATTTTTGAAAATGTCAGTTTTAAAAGGTCTATTTAAGGGGGTGCCTACTGGGTAGGCTTTGTTTTGGTAAAAAGTTGTCATTTTCCATGTTTTTAGGCCTTTTTAGGGCACATGACCTGCGTGGGTTTTCGGGACACGATCGCTGCCCTGAATACGGCAGCAGCTACACAACCGCTGCCCTGTTCAGGGCAACGGTTACAAGACCGCCGCCTTTAAGGTGACGATTACGGAACCGCTGCCCTGCTCAAGGTGGCGGTCCTTCATAGAATGCACAAACAACACATTTTTGAAGTTAATTTTGTATTCTTAGCATTCTTATGTGTTTTCATGCTTTTTCTAATGTCATTTGGATACTAACTTGTTCTATTTTGTGTGTTTTTGGGTGTATGCAGGCGAGGGAGGAGTACATTCAATGGAGTCGAGAGAGAGAGTGTGATTGGCTCCCAGCAGTATTAGATTTCCTTTCTCAAGATGAGCAGGACACTCTTCAAAGGGCTGGTATACTATGTATATCATGGGTTCCACATATTGATCCGTTCAGTCATATACTTTGTGACTTATTTTCAGATTGGGATGTTAATCGGAACACTTTCCGATTACCAGGGGTCCAACGTGAGTGGACCATTAATTTTGAGGACACTTACCATATCTTGGGGGTCCTGATCATTGGGAGACGACTTAATTTTGAGACAACAGGTTCACGGGCTTAGATAACACAGTGGGCCTCATACATGGGAGATGTAGTTATCTCCACTGGTTTGAAGAAGGGGGTGAGGGTCTGATCTATTCCTAGCCGTCCCATCCCCTTGATTCATCAGGCCATTATGGGGATCTTTACCTCAATATTGATCGGGGACAAGGGAGGAGACAATCTATTGTATTGTTGGTTCCCCATCATTGCACATATTGAGGGACATGGCAGGATTTACGCCTAGGGAGTTGACATACTTGGGACTACCTAACATGATCTGTATAGGGTGGTTCATTTATAGGGGCAGTCATTGAGCCATCTGACCCTAGTTATGAGCTAGGTCTATGAGTGTTTCATCCCCTATGGTAGAGGTGTAGAGGTGGTAGATCCCGGAACTGTGAGGGCAACCAGATGGAAAGACATGTCGGTGCTCAAAGCACCTCACTGGCCAGTTTCTTCCCCAACCACTAATGAGATGGAGGCCACATCGTATCAGGCCATGGCAAGTTTATGGGGTGAGGAGGCTCTTACTTTGATTTCTTTCTCCACCATAGGGAAGCTTGTTAACAGCGTAGGGAGGGTGGAGATACATCCCTTCGGTTGAGTGCCTCAGCAATTTGGCTTACTTTATGTGGGTATGCTTGCCCTAGTGGTGCCAGTATATAGATCAGTTCAAGAGGCCAGGGGAGGTCCTAGAGGCCAGGGTTGGACAGTTGTTACTCCTGTCATTCCTATTGCAGCTAGGCAGGTAGTACGTGCTTGAGGGAGAGCCGGTGCTCCTCAGGAACCCTTACTTCAGATTACCACCGGTCCCGCCCATAGTAGCGAAGATCCCATCGACATAGACTCTAAGTTTGAGGAGTTCACAGGGGGAGAGATGGAGGAGGAGACCGATGTTGAGGCTAGTGAGTCAGGTGGAGAGGAGGAAAGTGATCCTGAGTGACATGACACTCAAGATATTTTACAGGCAGAGAGGGTAGAGTAGAGTGCGGAGAAGGTGACTCTAGTTTCAGAGGAGCCACTCTCTCAGGGCTTTGGTGGAGAGGATGAGTCCGTAGTGGGATGCTATGTTGACCCGGCTAGAGAAGGAGTGCACCAGTTAGTGGCAACATCTGTGGCAAGTGTCGATCCTAGAGATCCATCTTAGAGACCTGGTGATCCGAGTAAGTTACAATCCTTCCTTTTAACGTTTCTTTCTAGTTGTGATTACCTTAGTTGTTACCTCTTTTTTTTTTACGTTTGCTTTTATCTCTTGATTATTTCTAATTTTCTTTTCTCCTTTTCTTGCAGAGACTGCTGATGAGTGACGAGACCAGATTTACTGGGTATGCACCGATACCCTAATGATCCCCATGGAGAAGACCCGTGCAGAGCTATCCATGGATGTAGGGGAGCCTTCAATAGCTGGTAGGCATACCGACGTCTTTGCCCCTGTCTGGCATGTGGCCAGGATGGTGTCTGCCATCCGTACCGAGCTGGCAGGGTATATTAAAGTAGAGCTCCTGATGAGGAGTCATTCTCATGGTGAGACCGTAGCTGCTCCTCAAGATCATTAGCCCTCCATGCACTAAGAGTGTTGGCATATCTAGAGTCCTAGACAGGGGCGTACACCCTCAAAGGGATCTCATAGGGGTTGAGAAGCCATTTGGCTCTCTTGGACTATTTTTATGATGTATTTTATATCTCCCGGGATCTTTGAGCATTTTGACCATGCTTAGCGCATGATGGCATTGTATAGGAAACTTGATTATTCATATAGATATATTCTTTTCTTGGATCAAACGCTTGGTATTAATGTTCTTATGATTTGATTATGCATGTAAGTTATAATGATGTTTTCACATACTTCTCAGAATGTATGCAATGGAGAACAAATGATATAAATGTTTACTTTCTTTTTTTATTTCGTGATGTTTATACACGATAATGTAGACACAATGTGATTTCTAACTTTAGTTTCTATAAGCAATTTTGGTACTTCGTATTTTTTTTGACAAAGTGTGATGATAAACCGGTACGATGAGCAGATAAACTTGCCCCACTCCTAACTTCACGCAACTAGTAAGATGCGAGGGCTTGTCATCGAGAGCTAGAAAGGGCACATGTTATGAAATGTGTTGAAATGATAGTGATGAGAGATAGACAAAGCCTTTGTGGAACCGAATTAGGATGCTACAAGCCTATTCTACTCGAGTGACCCCATAGTTTGGGATGCAACTTGCTTTGCAGTTTATCTAGACTTAGATCCGTAGATGGCCACATGGTAGACAAAATTTGGGTTTCAGGGTTTTGAACTCTCTTGGAATTTTGGACATCTGATTCATTTGTTTTTTACTCAAAATTTTCAAAAGTTCATTAGAAATGTTTGCTTATGACCTTCAATGTTTACTTGTCAAGAGGACTCCCTACAACTTGCCCCATGCTACTAGTAAGAAGCATGGGCTTATCACCGTGGATAAGGTATAGGCAAGTAAGGGAATTCCCATCCTTTCCCAACCCTACATCACTAGTAAGAGACGCAAGCTCATCACCAAAGGTTGGTGGGGCAAGGAAATGTGTAAAATTAAAATTTTCTGTTTGATCAATATTTGACTTGTTTATTTGAGCAAAATGTTAGTGTATTATTATTTCCAAAGAGATATACATAGGGGATAGATGTGACACGATGAAGCTTCTAGAACAGACCATAGGCAAGACACCTATCTTAGGAAGAAACCAAAGATGAGAACCAACATGCATATCTTGGTATGGTTACCGTTAAGGCTTTGTCATAGCTAGCTTTATTTGATGAAATGATTCTGAAATAGGTGATGAAGTTATAAAATGAAGAAGTATGATTAGAGTTTTTATGCCAATACCATCAGAAGTTTGTAATGAATTTCTTTGAGAATGAGTTCCTTGATCACAAAAATTGTACAAAACAAGTGGACAAAATGAACCTAACTATATGAAGATGCAATGTAGATATATTTATAAAAATAGTGTTGGCTGCTTATGCGTAGAATCATTTAAGGTGTAGGGAATTGACTGTTTCACCAAATTCCTCACCTTCTAGTGTACATAAGAGATATGCACCATTTCCATAGTCCTTCGTGACTCGGTATGGGCCCAACCATTTGGGTCATAATTTCCTTCCTTCGCCGGTCTTTTTATCGATCCGGCTATCTAGCCTTAGAACTAGATCACCTTCATATATGTCTCGTTCATAGACCCTTTTGTTATACTGTCGACACATCCGGTCAGCATAGACTCTATGCCACTGTTCGGCATCTAATCTAGCTTCATCTAGGCTTTCTAGTTGGGAGAGATGTGCTTCTCTATAAGCGTCTTCATCCAGAATCCCTTGTAATGAGATACAGAGATTGGGTATTTCAACCTCAAGTGGGAGAACTGCTTCTGCCCCGAATACCAATGAGAAAGGAGTTGCTCATGTTGGTGTTCTTATTAAGGTTTTGTGGGCCCACAAGGCCAGATATAACTTCAAATGCCAATCTCACTTGTTTTCTTTCACAGTTTTATGAAGAATGGATTTTAATTTTTTAGTTGTCGCTTCATCTTGTCCATTGGCTTGAGGGTAATACAGGGAGGCTGTATGATGGCTTATTTTAAATTTATTGCATAATTCGTGAACTTCGTCATTCTTAAAAGAAGTCCCATTATTTGAGATAATGATTTGCAGGACACAGTACCTACAAATGATTTGGTCCAAAATGAACTTGGCGATTACAGAACCTGGTACAGTAGTAAGAGGCATAGCCTCTACCCATTTGGTAAAATATTCGGTGGCCATGATTATGAAATTATGGCCATCTGTAGATGAGGGATAGAATTTCCCTATCAAATCTAGGCCCCACGTAGAAAAGGGCCATGGAGTAGCGATTGGTTGTAGAGCTTGTGTCGGCATGTGAATCTCATGGGAGAATTCTTAGCACTTATGACACCTTCATGCAAACTCTACTACGTCATGTTCTAGAGTGGGCCAGAAATAGCCCATCCGGTGTATTTTATGGGTGGTGGCATGACCACCAAAGTGGCCTCCACATATTCCACTATGAGATTCGTGGAGAATCTTCTTGGATTCTTATGTGTTGACACATCTTAGAAGCATTCCATCGAATGCTTTATGATAGAGCACTTGCTCTATAATGATGTATTTAGCTATGATAATGCGTAACCACCTTCTTCGTTGTAGTGTAGCACCTTCTGGATACACATGGTCCATGATATAATTAATAATATCAATATACCAAGGACACTCAGAGATAGGAGGTCTGGTTTCGATGTGGTATATGCATTCATCGGGAAAGTCCAGATCTACTAGATTGCCTCCGTCTAGTGGGTTATCAGCTAACCAATCCACAATGATTTTTCCTTTAATGGATTTCTGATTTACAAATGTTAATTTGAATTCCCCCATTAAGGTTATAAAATGTCCAGCCTTCTTAGACAAGGACCCTTGTGTGAGGAAAGTTTGTAAATGGTTTGTTTTTACAATGACCCTTGTTTCTTGATTTAGCATACAATGCCTTAAGCATTTGGTTGCGAAGATTATGACAAGGCATTCTCATTCTACCTGTGTATAACATGTTTCATAGTCAAGCAACATTCGGCTAATGAAATAGATCACGCGTTCTCTTTTTTCATCGTCTTCTTGAGCTAGCATATAGGCTAGCGAGACATTGGTAGCTCATGAATATAAGATTAATAGGTGGTCTGGCTTAGGTGGCATTAGCGTAGGTGGTGATAACAAGAAACACTTAACTATGTTGAAAGCTTCATTACAGTCTTTGGTCTAATCAATACTATAATCTTTCTTGAGTAGATTGTTGATTGGATGAATGGAAAAACTTAAGTCTGGGATGAATCTCCAGATTACACCAAGCTTTCTGAGAAATGACCTGATTCCATATTCATCCGAAGGTGGGACCATTTTGATAACAGCCCAAATTTTGGTTGGGTCAACATCGATCCCTCGTGACGATATAATGTAACCTAGGATCTTCCCTCCTGTAACACCAAAGACACACTTTTCTAGATTTAGCGTGACTCCGTATTCTATTAAACGTGAAAGAATGACGTGGAGTACTTCCGAGTGATCACAACGCTTCCTGGCTTTGGCCAACAAGTCATCTACGTAGGATTCCACAATTTTATGAATAAGATCATGAAATATATATGTCATAGGCCGCTGGTATGTAGCGCTAGCATTCTTGAGACTGAACAGTTTAACAACGTAGCAATAGGTTCCCCAAGGAGTTATAAACATGGTTTTGGCTTGGTCTTGTTTGGATATTCTGATCTGATTGCATCATGAGAATCCATCCATGAGAGGAAAAAGCTCAAATCTAGTTGTTTCGTCAACAATGGCATCTATGGATTGTAACAGGAAGTCATCCTTAGGACATGCCTAGTTAATGTCTCGGAAGTCTATGCAGATGCATATCTTCCCATTCTTTTTGAGAACGGGAACGATATTAGATACCCATTGAGAGTAATCGACTGGCTTGATGAATCCTACTTGGAGGAGTTTTATTACCTCTTATTTCACCATGAGAGCTACCTTGGGTTTCATTGGTATTGATTTTTTTTTATTGTTTTTGCATCTAATTTAGTGACGAGGTTATGTACCGCAATATGTGGTGTAACCCCTATCATTTCTTTAAAATTAAATGCAAAAGCCTTCTGATGTTCCTTGAGGATTCGAGTGTGTATTTCTACTTCTGATGGAGTTAACAAGGATCCTAATTTCAATATCCTTGGCTCATCCTCCATTCCAATGTTAATATCAATTGTTTCTTCGATTAAAGAAGTGTTACCTTCTTCAAACTCAGGAGGGGCTGGAGGTAATTCCAGATCGTCTCCATTTTCTACTATGTATATGCTAATTTCTTTTCGTGGGCAAAGCTCTATCATGAGATTTCCGAAGTAGGAAGATGAATGTGGGATTAAGGAAAAATCTATCACGTGATGGGTGAGATGTAGCACTGCATAGGCATTTAAGTAATCTAGAGTGGCTCTATCATTATCAATGTGGTCTAGGATAGTACGTTTGTTCTCATCTCTGTTCGTTAAAAGAGGGTTTGACATTTTTTTTTACCAATGGTTCAGTATGAAGGGATACTATGAAATGAGCATCTTCCAACTCACCATTTGGGTTGAAGCATGATGCCGAGTTTGCTATAGAATCGGTGAGAAGATTTTATTCTCACGGGATTTCTTCAATTGATATGAAGCCAAACTCCTTGCTTAAATCCAATACAGTTGTTTTGTAGAGCTGTAAGTGCTCAACTCTGGTTTCATATACCACAGAGACTTGGTTTGCTACCAATTGTGAGTCTCCTAACACCCTGATGTTATTAACACCAATCCTTTTAGATATGATGAGGCCAAGGAGGAGGGATTTTTACTTATCACCATTGTTTGTACACTCAAAATTTAATTTAAAGGAAAACAGTAGGATCTTTCCCTCAGGAAAAGTAAAGATCACACTTGCCCCAGCCCCATAATGACATCTAGCTCCATTGAAATGGAGAGTCCAATATTTAGCTGGGAATATGGTCGTTGTGATATTTGTTGTGTTAACATCTTCTGCTTCGGTTACTTCTACCATGTAGAGATCCTCTGCTGAAAGAGAACCAACACCTAGGGTATATCCCATGCCTAAAGAATCAAATGGTAGGAACATCGGTAGATCATGTTCTAATAATTCGATAATTTTTGTAGTAGTTCCTAACGATACTATTTCTACAATGTTAGCCTCATCCTTAAGGGCTGGGATAGTCTTGACTAGGCTCATAGTCTCAAGATCTATAGTAGGTACCAACTTTTCCTCTGGTTTTGCGTCAGTGGATTTATTAAGTTGGTTTGTTGGGAGTTCAAACTCTGAGTGAATGCCTGGTCTTTTCTTTAAGTCAGCTAGGTGTATATCGAATGTCTTTGGATCCCCCTTGGCTACAAATACTTTTCTTAAATGCAAGAATCTTACTTCTTGAAATAATGTAGAGGGGATTGCCTTCATACGGTGTATCCATGGTCGGCCAAGGATCATATTATAGTTGGTTTCTCGATCTCTAATATAAAACTCAGTTAGGATTGTTTTGGGTCCTAAGGTGACTGGTAGTATTATCATTCCAATCGACGTGGCTTTAAGGCTATCATAGCCTCTTAATGTATTTCGAGTCGTGGAACAATTTGTTTCTCCATACCCTAGCTTTTGAAGGAAAGAGAAGGGGACTATGTTAACTGCTGCTCCATCATCAACCATCACACATTTAAAATAATTTTTATAAACCCAAACTTGCAAATGTAGGGCCAGATCACCTCTGCGTGTAATCTCGGTGTCCATTAGCATTTTGTTTATTTAGAATACAAACTCGGTATCCCTATCTAGCTGCCCAGGAGGGTGGATATCGAAGTCTATATGGTTTACCTGTGTTTCGGGAGGTGGAGTGATGTTAACTAAATGACCTAAACCTAATGCCTCTAAAAGAGCAGCCCTATGGGTAGGAGAGTTCTTTAGTAAGTCCAAAAATGAAATGTGCGAGAAGGTTTTTGTTAGATCACTAATTAAATCATAGGCACCTACGGGTTTTACTAATATTGGTTGGATGTTATCTGTCTCTGGTAGGTAACTTGGACTTGGCTGAGAGGAATACTCTTGTGTCCTCGTTACAACTTTGATGGGTAGTTTGGCATCTAACTCCACTAAATCGGCTATCTTGGGTCACGGCTGACTCCCTAATTGTGGCACAACTAATGGATTTAGTGAAGTCAAGGGCTTCATGATCATTGTTTCCTATTATTATGCCCTTATTTGTCCCATTTGGATTTAACCTATTGTTATTGTGATTTGGGAGTGGATCATTAAAGATCTTGAGGGGAGCATTTTGAGGGTAAACTTCCCCTATAAAAGTACTAGGTGCCGGTGATGCAGAATCTACCAAGAACATATCTATGAAGAGTTGTCTTTGTTCCTCTGGCAAACGTGGCATGAATTTATTGTAGTCATGACACGTTCTAGTGTCATGGCCTTGAATTTTATGGAAACCACAATACGAGTTAGGATTGTAATTCCTAGTTTGTTGGTTTGGTGTATATTGTGGCCCAAAACTCTGATCAAACTATTGCCTTTTAGGATTAAAGCTTTGTGTTTGTTGTTTATTAGTTTTGGTTCTGATATCCAATTGAGTTTTGGTTTAGACCCTACGTAGGGTTTCACCGTTGTTGTTGTTGTGGATGATTAAAATCCATTGCAT
Source organism: Taxus chinensis (assembly GCA_019776745.2). Taxonomy (NCBI): domain Eukaryota; kingdom Viridiplantae; phylum Streptophyta; class Pinopsida; order Cupressales; family Taxaceae; genus Taxus; species Taxus chinensis. Next base: position 532,627,561 of record CM034153.1, on the reverse strand, counting down.
TAATTTTTGGGGTAAAGTTGTTATTTCACTAATTGTTCATTAGTGGTGGAGTATTCACAACATTTACCTTTTTATCCTGATCAGTTACTCCATTTGTTGTCACTCTGTGATTTTATTAAGGATTTTAGGTCCTTGATTGACATTTGTGGTAGTGGGGTAAGTTGTAGTATTCTGGTTGGAGGTGATTAACCTCCCATTTTCTCCATATGTCTTACGACTGCTATCTATTACCGCTTGATCTATTTAGAGAGCGCTCTCAAGTACTTCATCGTAAGTCCTTAGTGGGAAATTTTGGACTTCTTCCTTTACTTCTCTACTAAGAGAATGAAGGAATAAATCACATAGTTCCATTTGGTCCATGTTTGGAGCACTGGCTGAAGAATAAATAATTGTACACCACCTCTGGATGAAATGAGCGACAGATTCACTGTGTTCTTACTTAATGTGCAAGAATTCCCTGATTCCTATTCTCAATAGTTTGTTCATGTCAAATGATCTAATGAACTCTGAAACGAGTTGTTTAAATGAATGGATGGAAGCCTTAGGTTTTCTGTAATACCAATCAAGGGAGATACATTGTAACATTTTGGAAAATATTTTGGCAACAACCCCATCCCAAGGGAGTAGTTCTCAAATGGCTGTGGCATAGGCCTTGATATGTGCATTTGGGTCTCCCTCCCCTTTGTATTTGGGAAAATCGGGAAGAGGTCTTGGAAGCATGACGCTTCATATGGTAAAGTCTAAGGGATCTTTCAAATATTCTAAATAAGTCCCTATCGCGTAGGTTTTGACCATTGATGGTGCTTGCTGAGGGGGTGGTGGTGGAATGGGTTGTTGATATGGCATAACATATGCACTGGTAGGAGCATAAGGAAACCCCTGTGGTTGAGTAAGCATGCCAAGAGAGGAGAACATATCTCGATGTGGTGATTTGGAGTATATGTTTAAGTATGAAGGGGGATTGTCTAGGAATGGATTATTTTGTATTAGACCAGGAGGTATCGGAATGGTGTTAGAAATGGCAGTTCTAGTTGGCATTTGTTGTGAATACTGAGGAGGCATGCCCAACGTGCCCATTCCTATGAGGAGGTCTACTTGGCTAGGATGGTGTGGAGGATTGGAACTTCCTGCCTGCATGAATTGAGAATTTTGACTTGCTTGAGCAAGTTCTAACCCCCTAACTTTTTATACTAAAGTTGAAATGACTTCATTTGGTGAAGTCACGGTATTTTGCCTCAGTGGGATTTGTTGTATATCCTGATATTGTATAGGCATGTGATACCCTGCTATGAACTGATCATTTCCCTACCAAGTTTCCCCAAGGGAATTTCCTATATGTAGTGGTATGGAGGTATTTTCTTGAAAGGAGACCTCAGGTTGTGTTTGTAAACCTCCTATGGATGGGTACATACCTCGAGAGCATTGTTCATTTCTGACATGACGCATTGCATGTTCATCATCTAAAACCAGGTATGGGTCTGATTGTCTACTAATTTGTGTTCTAAACAGCACCTGAGGGGACGAACCAGATTCTCCTGTGAATGTCATATTTTTCAAGCTTGAAGGCTCTGTGTGTTGCGTTTGAGCGAGTTGATCCAACTCCTTTGTTTGGAAAGATAAGCTATATCTAGTATTTGGAGGTGGAGTTTGTGTTGACAACTGGTTGGCTGAATAATTCTAACCCAATACTAAGAGTGAGGGTGATGACTGTATTTTCAGTTGAGTGTAGTATGCCTCAAGACCTAGGAGAGGTCTTCCATATGCATCGAATCCTGACATATTCGGGGGGTATCTGAATACCCGAAGAATAATGGGAAGGAGGGAAGGTGGAAGACAGAGATAAGGAAGATGTTGTAGTTGTTTGTTTGACGTTGGGTTCACCAATTTTGTTGGTGAAGCTGATGTGAAGGCTTAATGAGATATCAGAAGGTGAAACAGTTGTTTGATTCACTTCAGGTTCACCAATTTTTTTGGTGAAGCTGATGTGAAGTTGAATGAGGTATCAGAAGGTGAAATAGTTGTTTATTTCACGTTGGGTTCACCAATTTTTTTGGTGAAGCTAATGTGAAGGTGACTGAGGTATCAGAAGGTGAAAGAGTTTTTTGTTTCACGTCAGGTTCACCAATTTTGTATGATGGAAAAGTGACCAGTGAGAGTGGGAATCTACAAGTAATTCTTCCTCGCACCCGACCTCTCAAGGTCATGCCGAGACAACCGGTGGGGATGGAATATGCGTGGGATGCAGAAAAATTAGTTAGGCAATCTTATGTCTTCGACGCGCACTAGTGGAATCTGTGAATCTAAGGCAAAGAAGGCCCTCCTAACCTGAACTGGCATGATAGATCGGTCGGCAAGGATGATTGCTCGAAGGCTCCAGTCAATATTGAGTTCTGGCGTGATCCGATCTATAGGTTGTGGGATACGTGGAAAATGACCTGGGATGGTTTCATGTATGTCTCCAGAAAGGGTCATATGATAGATGATGGATATATATTAGATTCTATGGTCGATTCCTTGGTCTAGTCAAGAAATATTTAGCTTTGTTAGTTGCTATGTCTAACAAGGATAATTGTGTGATGATGGTAGGCAGAAGAGGAGTAGATCTAAATACTAATGCACGTAAGCCCACATCTATGTCTAATTCACCCGTGGATTCATTGGGTTGTGGGATTTATGGGTCACAACCGTAGATTCATGGTTACTGTGGACCTACTATGGTCATGTGTGGAATCAGTCCCTAATCCCTAGTATCTAATAGTCGTATGCCTTTTCAGCCTCTATATTCAAAATTAATAGTTGTGCAATCTTCTCAGAGTATCTCACAGTCATTCTTGCAACCTTGATTATTAAGCTAGTATCTATGTATGTGAGAGTGTCTCCTGCATCTGGCTGTGGGACCAGAGGATCACAACCAAACGATTCCTCTCTTTCAAGCCCTTCTATAGTCCTGTGGATATTTATCTAGAGTAATCTGTAGTTTGGCTGATTTAACCAAAATGTGTGCGCTTAGTCATCTTCTATGTTTAATCCACTTAGCTGTGAGTTGATCTATTGCAAGTTTTCTGTCATTTGGAAGACTTGGATCCTAAGATTCTGATCTATGTCGGTTATTGCTGTAACCAAATTGGGTTGGGGCATGATTGGCTTAAATACGTACTCTCTGGGTTCCCTAGGTCCCGTGATTGTCATACAAAAGGAAATGATACAAATATAACTAATGACAGAATAAACTAAGTGTGCAAGATATATCTACGTATATTTCTAAGTCTGATACTTATTGCTAAACTATTGAACATTTTTTTTAAAGAGAAATTATGTAATATATCTAAAATTGACAACTAAACTAATAACACAAATAAAACAAACAAAGAAACTGAGTATAGCTACTTGTCTGTGCAGTTTGTAGGTCTATTCTAAATAAACTGATAACTTATCTACTCTATTTGAAAGACTCTCGATCCTACCTTAGAAGTGAGGAGTGAATCATAGTTTCTCAGAAACTATCAATCCCCACAGCTTCCCTGGTAATATCGAAAGTAAAATTTAACTAAAATGAAATGATTAGCTACACTATTTGATATGTTTTGACTAGAACTTTGAAAGCTTGAACCTATATTTTGTAGAATAGTGGTGAATCTGATGGTGTGTGGCCTTGACCCCTCAGTGTGATCTCCTTGTTCCTTTGTGCTCACGTGGACCTATTATCCAAAATGTTCACTTTGCACATTTGGTGGCTAAATCCTTCCATTCTTCCCTCTCTTGTGCCTCAGTCATGATTTTTTGATTTTTAGGCACTCAAAACTTTCTGGAAATGGCACCATTGGATAGATTTCTTTCTCAGATTTCCAGAAAAGTAAATTTTTCCTCCTAACTCCATGTATTTTTGAAGTTATGGCTCGGCGGAGTTTTTCTGGGAAATTTTCCCCTCGAAGGCCCGTAGCCAATGAGATACCACCACGTGTCCAAGGAAGTGGTAGGGGTTCAAAGAAAACTTGGTTTTTTACCAAGTGTTTTGGCGAAATTTCAAAAAGGAAGATTTTCCCTACAGGCCCGCCAGTGAATTAGATGATACCACGTGTCCAGGGGAAAAATTTGAAAAAATGACTAAGTGTTGGCACAGGGAGAATTTTAATGAAGAAGGCCCACGCCCAATCATATTATGCCATGTGTCCTATGGCACCGAATAGGAGGAGCGTGGAGGAAAGGTTAAAATTTTGGCGAAGTGTTTTGCCAATTTTCAAAAGGAAGTTTTTGGCCTGCTGCCCCCACCAACCAATCATGTTATGCCACGTGTCCCTAGGGGTCGGAGCTGCGAAACGCGGGAGGAGATTGGGATTTCTTCCCAAAACATCGTGCACAAAGGAAAAAATGTTTGTAGAGGGCCCGTGGTGAATGAAATGACGCCACATGTCCCAGAACGGTAGAAGGCGGGGAGAGTTTTGGAAATTTTCGCAAAGGAAAAAGAAGGAAATTTTAAAGGGAAAATCACCCCCTGAGCGCGAACTAATGGAATCTTGCCACGTGTCAGGTGGTGCCAAAAAAATCAAGACAAGCTCGCATGGAAAATTCGAAAGGGCAAGCCCACATCCAATGGGGTTTCATCACGAGTCTAGTGGTAGAAAAATTTTAAAGGATAGGCTGACATGGAAAATTTTGAAGGAAAGGCCCTCGTCCAATCAGCACGCACCACGTGGCGTCAACTCGTCGGCCTGGCGGGGAATTTTTAGAAAATTTTCCAAAGTGAAAACAAAGGAAAATGAAGAATTAAAGGCTTGCGTCGAATCAAAGCATGCCACATGGCACCTGAAATGGAAGATCATGGGGATTTTTGGGGAATTTTTCCCAAATGCAAAAAAGGTGAAAAAATTCAAAATTTCACCCGCTAATCCGATTTGGTCCTATTTTGCCCTAAAATTTCAAATGGCCATAACTTTCGATCCTGAGCTTACTTTTTCACGTTCTTTATATCAATGGAAAGCTAGTGAAATTATCTACAAGATTATGGGGTTATTTTTGCATTTTTATAGAGTTTGGAGGGAGAAAATCGAAAAACACCTCTGGCACGTGGTCATGGATAGAAATGACGTCTCAACCACCATTTTTAATGAAGAATGGCTCGCATTCTCTCCAAAAATGGCTAAAAATGTTAGGGGATGGGATTTTAAGGATTACCATGCTGTTTTTATTGTTTTTTGGTCAATGGTTGAATCTCCCCCACATTTTTTCCCACGTTTCTCTCTCCTTGGGTCATGGCCTGCACTGTGAAAGCCATATTTGGCTCATTTTTCAAAGGGTTGAACATTTTTTCATGTATTGCAGGCTCCCTACGTCACTTTGAAACTAATATGTGTGGAAAAGCAGACCTTTTCCAAGACTACAACCTGTTTTTCCTCTCAGGTGTTGTAATGCAAGTGGTTTTTGATGTAAAATGACAATACAGGCTCTGTGAATGAGTTTTAATCCTCTGTTTGTGTTGTTTGATTCATTTATGACCCTCCATTATAGTTATCAGTTTGTGCATGAAGTTTTGTTGCATTTTTATGAACTGTGTCAATTTACAGAAGTGAGAGATGCTCACCACTCCTTTGCTGTATCACCTTATTCGCATTAATTTCAGTTTTTTTGTATTCTCTATCTATGTCTATTTTGGAATTTAGAGTAGGACTAGGAATTTAAACCTCTGCATCTTTTCAGTGATATATCTGATCAGAGGAGTTGAGGAACCGACCTATAATCTGGAGATTCTTCTCCCATTTTTACAAGTCCCACACTTGGGGAAATGATTCAATGTTTTGCAATCACACTGGATGTCCAAAATGTCAGACTAGAAATATGATCAACATCCAGGGGTGCTGCTGATTTTCCACAACAGTTTTGGCACATCTGGTGACTCCAAGGAAGAAGAATCAGTTGGTTTTAGCATTACAGGCTTGAAAACTCATGAGAAGAATCACCACAAGGTCAAGAATTGGAGAAGAAGAGGTGTTGTTTGAGTATCTGTAGTTATCTCCAAGAAGAAGGCAAAGAGGGAGGAGAATTCAAAGGTCTCCATCTCCACCAAACAAAACTCTCTCAACTCCTCCACCTGGTAGGCCTTTCATTGAATCAACTAGGGTTCTAAGGCCAATAAGAATGGCACAAAACAACCCCTATGTCAATTTCACTGGCAGCAGCCCACTTGCTCTCAATGCGCAGAACCCAATCCTAGTTTCAGCATTGAAGAACATCCCATACTTTACTGGAGAGAATCAGACTACTCCTGGTGATCATGTTAAGGATATTGCTAACATTTGTGTAATCCACGAGATCAATTAGATGCAAGTTGCTGTCAAACTGCTAGCATCTTCATTCAAAGGGAAAGCTTTGCAATGGTTCAGGAGTCTTGCATCAGGATCTATCCAAAATTAGAACCAGCTATGTATAGCCCTCCATGAGCAGTTTGGAGAAAAGGGAGACAACTTGTCCCTTTTGGAGCAGCTGACAACCATTAAGAGAGCTCTTAATCAGCAGCTGACTGATTTTAACTTCAGATTTCAAAGGACTTGGGAGAGAATTCTAGTGGCAGTCAGCCCAACAGTAGAAGGTGCTTTCCTTTATTACCTTAAAGCTTTAAATTCTGATATTTCTATGTCAATTCAATCCATGGGAGGCACAACTATCCCCATTGCTTATAGCATTGCCATTAGAGCTGAAAATTGTTTGATTCAAGTTGGCAAGCTAGTTACTAGGCCTCCAATGCCATTATTTCCAAGTTTAGAGAGCCCAAGTGCTAGCCAAGTGCCTATTTTAGCTCCTATTCCCACTCCTAGAAATCAGAATTTAAATGAAGCTTCTACTTCATCTTCTAGTACCTCAAACGAACTTCAAGAAGTCATGAAGCAATTGCAAAATTTAGGTAATGAGTTGGGTACACTCAAGAGACAACAAGCCCAAGGTTTTATACCTTCCTTCCAGCCTCAAGCTCAGCCTAATAGGTAGCCATACCAACCTCAAAGGCCACCCAATCTAGCTGCAAATCTAAATCAAGCAAAGCCTCCTACCAACAGACCATTTCAGCCCTATAATCCCAATGCTACATCTACCTCTAAAGCATTAGTGCCAGTACAAAACAATATAGCTCAAGAGTATGATTGGTGTTTCCCATGAAATGAACCTCATAACCAGTCCATGTGCTTCAACGGTGCCTTGAATCAAGCATTAATGGTGAAAACAACTAGTGTGGAGGGTGAAGGTAGTCAGAGAAATAACCAGCAACAAGAAACATTCCAGTAGCAATCAGATCCAAATGATGCCACACTTGTAAACTGGCAGGAAGAAGATTTTTGTGGCATGAATCAAACAATTCCCCAAAGTGTTGCAGCCAACACAAGGTCAAAGAGGAGAAATTTGGGTGAAGAACAACCATTATTCCAAGCAATCCTCAATCTTCTATCACTCCATAAACTATTCGCAAACAAAATCCAATCCCAAACACGCAAGGATTGCCTAAAACAACTCCTAAGCCAACTCAAATACTAGTTGTTGCTGCCCATGTGCAAGGAATGAATGTGCAGGCCAAGGGATAACAAAGGGATACTTCATCTCCATTCAATATCATTGATCAGATGAAGAAGACAAATGTAAACATATCAATGTGGGAATCACTATCTATCACAGGCCAAAGAGATTTTCTACAAGCTGCCGTGAAGGACTGGACAACTTCAAACCAGTAGGCCCAAATGCAAGAGAAGGTGCTCACAAATGCTTCCCAGCATGAAGGGAATCATGGAGGACAGCAAGGTAAAGTATTGAAGCCCCCTCCATTCTATGTTTCATTGATCATTGTAAACCAATTAGTACACAACTGCATGATTGATTCCGGAGAAAGTAGTTCAGTAATTCCCAAGAAAATAGTTGATCAGTTGGGAATTCAGTATGAATCCATATCTAAAGGGGTAGTGCAATTGGATGGGACAACAGTAAAAACAGTTGGAGTGATAAAAAATTTAAGTCTTACTTTGCATGCATGCCCCAACGTTGTTGTCTTACAAGATGTCTCAATAATAGACCTTCCACCACTCTTTTCCCTATGTTTTTCAAGGGATTTCACAGCCAAGATTGGAGGCTACTTATCTATTGATTGGTCACACATGTTGTTCAGGACAAGATATGGAACTAAAGCCACAATCAGATCTAAGCCTATTGCAAAATTTCACATTGAGCCTTACACTCCAAGTCAGATCAATACCATTTGTTTAGTGTTTGATCAAGAGGATTATCCAAGCACTGATGAAACTGACACCAAGGTAAGAAGCATCCCAGATCTAACTCTTGATGAATGGGTAAACAAGGTGCATGCTTTTGATCCTTATCAAGAAATAGAATAATCTGAGCTAGGAGTCTATTGCATGCATGAAGAAAATCAGCCTATTCCTAGCATCACCAAGCCAAACCACAAGGATGAAAATGAGGTATGGAAGTTGTTTTTTGATGGATCACAGAGTAGACAAGGTACAAGAGGTGGAGCTATGCTTGTTTCAACTCAATGAGTCAAGTATTATTCAGCTTTTAGATTTCATTTTTCATGCTCTAATAACATGGCTGAATATTAAGCTTTGATACAAGGATTGCATTGGTCAATCAAGAGAGGAATAAATAACTTGCAAGTTTTTGGTGATAGTGAGTTTATTGTCAACCAAGTTAAGGGGTAGCATGCTATCAAGAATGATCTACTCAAGTGCTACAAAAATAGGGTGTGGGACCTCATTGAAGATTTTGAGGGTTTTGGCATAAAATCCATTCCTAGAAAAGAGAACCAAGTTGTTGAGAGGCTTGCAGCAGTTGGGGCAGCCTTTGACATTGTTGAAAGCATCCAAAGAGACAAGGTACAGAAAAACATCCACGTGATTGTGAGGCCTTTAGTACCAGACAACAATGTGAGTTGGCAGGTGTTTGAAAATGATCAGCAAATCATCCATTTCTTATAAGAAGAGGTTGAGTTCTCAGCTAAAAATCAGGAAAATTTGGAGCAACAGTATGGTGACTAAGTGGTACAACTAAGAACCAACAAACTTCCAAAGGGACTTATTACTCTGGAGTCCATTTTCAATCCTAATGACCAGTTTAGGAAGGAGAAATCAAACATCTAAGTCAAGGGAGAAGATTCAGTGTCCATCTTGGTGGAAGAAGGAAAATCACTCCAAATTGGTAAGATGACAACTGAACGAGAAAGGTATGAGTTCATACAACTTTTTCAAGAATTCCCTAATGTGTTTTCTTGGAGCTATGAAGATTTGAAGGGTTTCAATCCCAAGTTAGCTCAACACACCATTGAATTGAATCCAAGTACTAAACCCATCAGACAAAAAAAAAGCCAGTCAATCCACACATGGAGCTTCTCATGAGAAAAGAATTGAATAAGTTGATAGAATCAAGGATCATATTCCCTATCAAGCATTATAGTTGGGTAGCCAACTTGGTTCCAGTAAGAAAGAAGAGTGGGTAAATCAGATTGTGTGTTGACTTTAGAGATTTGAATAGAGCATGTCTCAAGGATCATTATCCACTTCCTTCTATGGAGCAAATTTTACAAGTTGTTGCTGGCTCTGAGAGGTTTTCATTACTTGATGGCTATTTGGGGTACAATCAGATTATGGTGAAGGAAGAAGATCAGTTCAAGAGATCCTTTACAACCAAATGGGGAACTTATGCATATAGGAAAATGGCGTCTGGGCTATCCAACGATGGAGATACTTTCTAAAGAGCAATGGACATGTCATTCAAGGATTTGATTAACAACATAGTGCTGATATATCTTGATGATATCACTATTTTTTCAAAAAATGCAACATACCACCTCTTTCATTTGAGACAAGTGTTCCAAAGGTGCAAAATATTTGGAGTATCCTTGAATCCTAAAAAGTGTATTTTTCTAGCTCATGAAGGAAAACTCCTTGGCCACATTGTCTCCAAAGAAGGATCAGCAATTGATCCAGAAAGAGTTGAAGCCATAAGAACACTACCATTGCCAAGCCACAAGAAGGCCCTTCAAAGTTTCTTGGGGAAAATAAATTTTGTTTGGAGGTTTGTCCCAAATTTTTCAGCCCTTGTCAGGCCTATCACCAAGATGTTAAAGAGAAGCATGGATTTCAAATGGATAGCAGAAGGCAAGGAGAGTTTTGAAGCAATCAAAGAAGCCATCTCTCAAGCCCCAACTCTCATCAACCTGGATTTCTCCAAGGATTTCATCCTCTATGCGTTTGGGGGTGATGATACTATTTCTACAATTTTGGTACAGCAGAACAAAAACAATGATGAGCAGCCAATTGCTTTCTTCATCCAAATCCTGGAGGACTATGAGGTGAGATATTCTTTCATTGAGAAGCATGTTCTTGTAGTAATCAGGAGCTTGAATAAATTCAAGCATCTAGTTTCAAACAATAAGGTTCAATTACTGGTTTCTCATGTGGGAGTTAAATACTTCCTCCTCAACAAAGACTTGAATGAAAAGAGAGTAGGTTGCATTACTCATGTCATGGAGTATGACATTGAGATCAAAGTTACAAAGTTGGTAAGAGGAAAAGGATTGTGTGAGCAGCTGATTTTGAGCAAACAAAAAGAAACATGCAATGAGAAGGAGGCTATTTTGGCGTTGTAAGATAGCCATGAGAAAGGAAGCACTCAAGAGGAGAATGATGATGTCCTCACTCCTTGCTGGACCCAAGACATAATGCACTTCCTAAGCACAGGTCTATGCCCTTTAGAGATGAACAAGACCAAAAGAAGACACTTCAGATTTCAGGCTGTCCCATATGCCCTTGTTGATGGTTTTTTGTTCAAAAAGGATGTGAATGGAGTGTTGTTGAGATGCATTGGTACAAATCAGATTCATAGGATGTTGTAAGAGTTCCATGGTGGACCAGCTGGTGGTCATTTTGCACCAAGAGTAACAACCCTAAAGATCATGAGGGCTGGCTATTATTGGCCCAAGATTTTAAGTGATTGTTATGCATGGATCAAGAGGTGTAATAATTGTGCGTTCTTCACAGGTAAAGAGAGGCTAGCTGCCCTTCCATTGCATCCAATTTTAGTTGACCAACCATTCATGCAATGGGGTTTAGACTTCATTGGAGTCATTAATCCCAATTCAAGCCAAGGGCACAAATGGATTCTAACAGCAACAGACTATTTCACCAAGTGGACTGAAGTAGTAGCACTCAAGGAAGCAAATGAATCTAGCATCCTAGATTTCTATGAGGGAATAGCAACCAGATTCGGCATACCTGCTACAATAATATCAAATAATGCATTGGTAATCATTGGGTCCAAGGTGACTGAGTGGGCTATCAAGAATGGGATCTACCTAAGTACTTCATCAAATTATTACCCTCAGGGTAATGGCCAAGCTGAATCTACAAACAAGAACTTGTTAAGGATCATTAGGAGGACTCTTGATGAAAATCAGAGGTCTTGGCATACTAAGTTGAAATCAGCATTATGGGATGATAGGATAACTCCTAAAAGATCTACAATTAACTCTCCATTTAAGATTGTTTATGGGAGAGAGACAATTTTTCCCATGTCACTTGAGTTGCCAACATTAGAACTCATGAAACAGTTGGAGTTGTTGGAGTTTGAGCCCATGGAGGTTAGATATGCAAAATTGATGGAGCTCCAAGAAATCAGAAATCAAGCATCCCGAGCAATGGAGACGGATCAAGCTTTGATCAAGAAGACCTTTGATAAGAAGGCCAAGGATAGATCCTTCCAAGTTGGAGATCTAGTGTTAAAATGGGATGCAGAAAGAGCAAAACTGGGAAGGCATTCAAAATTTTATGCCATATGGAGTGGCCCATACATGGTCACAAAGTGTAAGGACAACAATGCCTTCTAATTGTCTCCATTGGATGGCGAAGAACTGGAGATTCCAGTCAATGGAATCCATCTAAAGCATTTCTACCAAAGGGAATTCTCCACCTTGTACATATTAGCTTAGGTTTTCATTCCTCCAAGTGCTTGTGCACATTGTTTTGCTATAGTTTAGTTTGCTTTCCCTAAGTTCTTTGGCACAAGCTTGCTATTCTTGGGAACGTGTTTGTAGGCCTTGCTCCATCAGGTGATATTCCACCATTCCTCCTTGCAGTGTTCTAGTCAATTGGGGTACCAAATAGAGAATTTGATGACTCCATGCCTAATAGATTGCTTCAGGAAACTGGTAACTTCACTCGGCAGGTAGATGACCCCTTTGAGTCACCAAAATTGTTATCCAAAATGTTCACCTTGCACATTTGGTGGCTAACTCCTTCCATTCTTCCATCTCTTGTGCCTCAGTCATGATTTTTTGCTTTTCAGGCACTCATAAATTTCTGGAAATAGCACGATTGGATAGAGTTCTTTCTCAAATTTCCAAAAAGGTAAATTTTTCCTCTTAACTCTGTGTATTTTTGAAGTTATGGCTCGAGAAGATGTATCATGGGAAATGTTACCCTACAACTTGCCCAAAGCCAATGAGATATAGCCACGTGTCTAAGGAAGTGGCGGGGGTCTGCAGAGAACTTGGTTTTTTACCAACTCTATTGTTGAACTCTGCAAAAAGGCAAGATTATCCTAGCAGGCCCGCAGGTGAATTAGATGATGTCAAGTTTCCAGGGGGAAAAAATTGACTCTACGACTAAGTGTAGGCACCATTGGTGTTAGAATTTTAACTGAACACTATCCGCACCCAATCATATTAGTGACGAATTGTCCTAAATGGCATCGGAAACGTTGATTTTCGCATATTTAAACGTAAAATTATTTGGTGATAGTGTATTGCCAGATCTAGAAACAGGAATTATCCTGGTGTAGATAGCACCAAGGAAAAAAATCATGATTATGCCACATGTCCCTGGGGGTTAGAGCTACAGAATGTGAGAGGAGATTGGGATTTCTTCCCAAAAGATTGCGCACAAAGGAAAAAAATTTTGCAGAGGGCCCATGGTGAATGAAATGATGCCACGTGTCCCAGACCGGTGAAAGGTAGGGAGAGTTTGGGAAATTTTCCCAAAGGAAAAAGAAGGAAATTTCAAAGGGAAAATCGCCCCCCAAGCGCGAACCAATGGAATCTCGCCATGTGTTAGGTGGTGCCAAAAAACTCAAGACAAGCTTGCATGGAAAATTTGAAAGGGTAAGGCTGAATCCAATGGGGTTTTGCCACATGTCTAGTGGTGGAAAAATTTTAAATGACATGCCTACATGGAAATTTTTTAAGGAAAGGCCTTCGTCTAATCAGCACGCACCACGTGGCCTCAACTCATCGGCCCAGTGGGGAATTTTTAGAAAATTTTCCAAAGTGAAAACAAAGGAAAATAAAGCATTAAAGGCCCGCATCCAATCAAAGCATGCCATGTGGCACTCAGAATGGTGGATCACAGAGATTTTTTGGGAATTTTTCCCAAATGCAAAAAAGGTGAAAAAATTCAAAATTTCACCCGCCAATCCGATTTGTTCCTGTTTTGCCCTAAAATTTCAAATGGCCATAAATTTCGATCCTAAGCTCGGTTTTTCATGTTCTTTATATCAATGGAAATATGGTGAAATTCTCTACAAGATTCAAGGGTCAGTTTTGCATTTTGATGGAGTTTGGAGGGAGAAAATCAAAAAATGCCTCTGGCACGTGGTCATGGACAGAAATGACATCTCAACCACCATTTTTAATGAAGAATGGCTCGCATTCTCTCCTAGCATGGCTAAAAATGTCAGGGGATGGGATTGTAAGGATTCCCATGCTATTTTGATTGCATTTTTGTCAATGGTTTAATCTCCCCCACGTTTTTTCCCATGTTTCTCTCTCTTGGGGTCGTGGCTTGCACTGTAAAAGCCAGATTTGGCTCATTTTTCAAAGGGTTGAACATTTTTTCATGTATTGCAGGCTCCCTCCATCACTCTGAAAGTGATATTTGTGGAAAACTAGACCTCTTCCATGACTGCAACCTATTTTACCTCTCAGGTGTTGTAATGCAAATGGTTTTTGATGTAAAATGACAATACAGGCTCTGTGAATGAGTTTTAATCCTCTGTTTGTGTTGTTTGATTCATTTCTGACCCTCCATTATAGTTATCAGTTTCTGCATGAAGTTCTGTTGCATTTTTATGAACTATGTCAATTTGCAGAAGTGAGAGATGCTCACCACTCCTTTTGTGTATCACCTTATTAGCATTAATTTCAATTTTTTTGCATTCTCTATCTCTGTCTATTTGGGAATTTAGAGTAGGACTAGAAATTTAAACCTCTGCAACTTGTAAGTGATATATCTGATCAGAGGAGTTGATGAACCAGCCTCTAATTAGGAGATTCTTCTCCCATTTTTACAAGTCCCACACTTGGGGAGAGGATTCAATGTTGTGCAATCACACTGGATGTCAAAAATGTCAAACTAGAAATCTGATCAACATCCAGGGGTGCTGTTGATTTGCCACAACAGGACCCAGAAAAGTGTGTAATGATAGCATAAATAGAAGTAGATATTGGAACAAAGGCAACTTAGGATGCAGAATGAATACATTATGAGTAGGAGAGGGATAGTGCAAGAGTATAGAGCTTGGCTTATATAATTCCTAGCAGGATTTATTGTGAGTCATGCAACATAAAACATCGAGAACCTGAAACTATCCAATTTGATGAATAAAACCTGCAACTTTAATGGCTTCCTATTGAAATGAAACTATCCTACTCCAATTGATTTGGATGAAATGACAACAATACTTTGCACAAGGAGAATATGTGGATTTCTGACAGCTGAACAATACTAACCATGCATCTAACAAATGAAACTATGAATCCTAAACAAAATGAAAGGCTACGCTATTGAAATGAGAAACTCAGAGGCAAATTTGAGGGGCCTTTTGCTTAAGCACAAACCAGCTATTTATGAAATCCCATTTACCTAAAGGTGAACACCAATTTGATCTCTTAAACCATAAACAATGCCAAAACACTATTCCAGGGAAACAGAATCATAAATACAAGAAAAGGCAGTGAAAAAAAGCTGGTAAACATTGAAATTTATGTGAGTCACATTAAAAGAGAATTTTGGAAAATGTGTGAAGGACTGCCACCATGACTGGGCAGTAGTCACAAGACTACCACCCAGGAAGGGTGGCGGTTTCATAGCTGAAGAACAAAACGCAAAGAAAAGAGGGGAAACGAGAACCACAAAGCACGTAGGGGCTAGCGGGGCATGCAGGATGTTAACACATACTTGGGGATCTTTTCTGGATCCTGAACACCTTGTGAGAAGACCTGTATCATCATTAGGGCACGTGTTACGATGTTCTAGTAGTGCAGTACCCTACAATTTTGGGTACGTATAGTAACCAATATCAATTAAGTCCCTTTTCAAGAAGTGAGGCATGGATTTTATAGGATAATTGTTAGAACCTTCCACTTCATGCCACATATGGATATTGATGGCTACTGATTATTTCACTAAATGGGTTGAGACTATCCCCACGAAGAAGGTGACTCATCAAGTTGTTATTGATTTCATCTTGAATCATATAATTTGTAGTTTTGGTGTACCTACAAAGATAGTTGTTGACAACATCATGAGTTTTTGAGAAAAAACATTAGTTTTTGTGTGTGAAGAATATGGTATAAACTTAACATATGCATCTAATTATAACCCACAGGGTAATGGAAAGATTGAATCAATCAACAAAAATGTACTAAATACAATTAGAAGGTCATTAGAAATCAACAAAATAATGTGGGGAGAGTAGTTGAAGTTTGTTGTTTAGGTAAATAGGATTACTTCTACAATAACCACTGGTAAAATTCTATTCGAACTAGTTTATGGATTCCAAGCTCTTCTTCCTTTACACTTGCAATTACCCTCTTATCAGTTCATCCAACAACTTGAAAATGAGGAATAAACCAAATCATTAAGTTAGATGAGGAAAGATGGGAGTCCCACCAAAGGCATTTGAAGTTTATGAAAAAGCTCAATAAATTATTTAACAAAAATATAACTCACATAATTTTCAACATTGGAGATCTTGTATTGTTATGGGACAAAAGACATGAGGATAAGGGAAAACACATAAATTTTGATGCATTATAGATGGGCCCTTATTCCATTGATATCAAGATTGGTGAACACACTTTCTTCCTAAAGGACCTGGATGAAGATTTTCTTGAGTTTAATGTCAACGGTAGATACCTAAAGCATTTTATTCATTAAATTTCAGAGAAAGGTATGAACTAATGTATAGTGTATAGTCTTCTTACTTTGTTTTTTACATTTTTATGTAATTTTGTTTCCCTTTTCTTCCTCTGGTCTTCTGTGACTAGTTGCTTTAGTTTCTCAGTTTGTTTTTGGAGGATGGTTTGTTATCACTTGACCTCGTACATATGATATTTGAGTCCATAGCCCAATGGATTTTTGGAACATGGTCTACATTGAATAATTTTTGTGGCACCTGCAAGGGGTACCCATCCCTTGGTCAAATCCATTGTTGGAACTCGAATACTCCCACCCCTTTTCTTTGATTAATACCTCTAATGTTTTCATGCCCAATTATTTATCTTTAAAGTACATTGAGGGCCATAAAGCTTATAAAAAATTTCCATGAAGTTGGTAGAGGGATTAAGGAAAAAATTTGGGAACCACTAAAAGCGCACCCCCCATAGAAGATGAGAAGAATGTCCACGTGTTTCCTCACACACCTTTGAGAAGGAATAGTGATTTAGGCCTCCCCTAAGTTTTGAGAATTCATGACATAGATTATGTGTGGAAAGGTGGTTCTAATAAGTTGAAAATTCAAAAAAGGAAGGTAGGATGCGGATTTTTCCATGTGTCACATAGGCACAATTTGAATAAAGAAAAATCCTGTGGAGGGAAGGAAATCCCTACAAATATATTTTTGGAGCCATGCAACTCATTGTGTTACAAACTAATAAGATAGTGCGATGAGGATTGTAAATCACCATGAGATGAATCATCTATTATAGATGATTTTTAGTAGGTTCAAGAGGATGCATTGCATTAAGATGTTATGGAAAAGTGCATAATCACGAACCATTAAAAACATAGCACTACTTTCTTTTCATTACTGGTGTCAGTAATAAGATAAGGAGTTTTTAATGTGGAAATAGAAAATAATTGCATATCAAAAGCTGAAAATATAAATGTGACATCATTTGAAAGTTTTCTCACATATAATTCAAAATGGGGATTCTATAGGTTCCCTACCCTATGGTAAAAGGGTATGCTTACATAATTGAAAACAAAGGCATAAGAGATAGAAATATTGCTCAAAAACCCCTCACTCCTTTGCATGCTCTCCCTCCCAAAAGAGGTAGTTTGTTCATAAGCTTATTCTTCCTCAACACAAATTCATCAGAGCCCTCCATTGTCTAGTTAAACAAAATAAAACTTGTTAAATCTTGCAACATCATTATATTCATTAATGAATTAAGAGTCAATCTGGGTTCATGCATGATCTTCTCTAGCTCAATATTCTATTCATAGGAAGACAACCACTATAGATGATCCAGGAAACCTATGAAGATTGTTGTCTTCCCCTTACCTTTGAAAAGGGTAGATTTGTTGAGAATAGATTGAGGGGGAGTGGATGGAATGGTTGGAATACTAACGACTACATCACAGGGGAAAGAAGGAAAAAGAGACTTTGAGCTAGATTCATCTTTCCATCTCCTTGAAAATGGTAGGTGCTCTCTTGGAGAAGGGATTGGTTGAGGACATGAGAGGTCATGCCCCGATGAAGGACAATATCACCCTGAGTGAGTGAACAAATGAGTTATAAACCTACCCCTATTATCTCGAGTAGAGAATATTACTTCTCTTGAACATCAAACATATAAGGAAATATCCTCTTCTCCATCTGAGATAATGATTGGAGGTTGAGAGCTTGATTCACTCTATCTCTTTCCTGAAGATGATGTTGGCATTGAACTTGGTTGTGAGGGGTCTAGTATCATCCTCCCCTACTCCATAAAGGAAATCCTCTACTCCAATTCATTCACCTTGTGAGAAATGGTAGGCACGGTGTCAACGGAAGATTTTTCATATAACACATAAGATTCCTTAGGAATATCCTTTAATAAAAATTCTTCATCACATAGGAATGGATACTAAAAGTCACTTTCCCTAGACACTTGGGGCCTCCTATTAATCTATAATTTCTTCAGGTTTTCGTGAGTCTTCAGATGTTCACATCAAAATAGATGAAAATACATGAATTGGAAGGCTGCAAAGAAATGAATGATCCTAATTAGTCTTATAAGAAGTGTGAGATGGACTTGCTGATAAGTCAAGGGTCCTCTAGTATCTCCTACACATTCTATGTAAAACAGGGCCCTAACAAAAGCTTCATCATGACCACACATGTTGAAGATTTCATTCGAATCTTCTGACAAAATTTCCTTGAAACTATTCGCCATAGGTACTCTCACCATGACGTTGGTAGAAGGTTTTGAAAAATTTCCTCACTTACATGATAATAAGAGTAATACATCTTGGTGATGGGATGAAGTTGGGTTTTATAGTAAAATTGGCATAGATTGATTGAGTTAAAAGAAGTCATTTTCACTTAATGAGGGAAGATCATGCTTAGGTCGCACGAGGAGAATTTAAAGGTTGAAGTGAATCTGAAATAAGCATGGTTGATGAATTAACTGGATTTGACAAGAATGACGTGGGATAGTTGAACCAAGAAGATGTGAGAAAGAATACACAATACCCTAGGTGTATTTTTGGATAGTAGATAAAAACGTGTCTGTCACCTCAGGTCACCTCAGAGTACTCAAAGGATATAAAAATTAACTATCCAATCACTAGGTGGAAGGAATCATGAAAACATCAATCACAAGCATTGACATGGTATTCAAGTCATGTATGATAAGAGTAAAATGAAGAAGGCGCATAATCTTCACACCTGGTATATCCAGATAAAGTATTTTAGTAAAAAGTGTTATTGATACACCTGAAGTTTTGGAAAAGAAGAATATAATTGTGAAATATCCATGTTTTAGGGGGCAAAATTAAATGGAAAAGTGGAATGGAATTGTATAAATGCAATAAGAATACTCTTGTAGTGAGGGGGGTTTAAAATTTTCTTAGAACTGTTAAAAGAAAAAGGGATAGCTGATAGAAAGACCATTTTTCCAAAAGAATTGTCTGAGAAACCTATTAATTTCTTGAGCCTTGAAAATAAATCATGTCAAGATGGTTGCAAGTGTACAATCATTGACAAGCATTGATATTGTAAATGAAACTTTCCATTGTTGATGCATTTGATGAGCTCTAAGTTAATTATGTTAATCATGTGAATTATTGTGTCTTCTTTCAAATTGAAGATGTGCAAATAGTTATTCATGTTCCTATCACAATATTATGTTAGGAATTCTTCTGAATCAAACAAGATCTTGTCCTTGTGGTAGTATTGTGGCATTTTTAATTGTTCTGTGAGAAAATATTTTATTTTACTACCTAATAAACAATTTAAATTCACTTTACTTCCATTTTGTTGATACAGAGTGTTTTTTATCTTATGAGTGTATCTTAGGCATGATGAATCGGGAATATCTCATTTTATTTGAGTCTTTGACATGAGATTTTATTTCAATTTCTCAAACAATGTGTGAAAATTTTCATCTTTGGGCTTCCATGGGTGTGCATCTTCTGGTTAAAGGTTTATTGTTGACCATTTGAAGTGTTTTTTATCATCTTTCTTGGTATATTTTCCAACCTTTGTTGAAAGTTCTTAAGAATTTGGTATAATCAACTTTATCCTGCTTAATTACTGAAAACAAATCATCTATAAATGACAAATCGTATAGGAATCACCCCTACTTCCACTATTATTCCATAAATTCTAAGGATATTTGTTGAATTTACCCATCCTTTACTCAAAACATGCAAGAGCAATCGGGTATTATTGTTGTCTTTAGTAACCGAAATCCTTTTTAGAATACATCTCCATTTTCTAGATTGAAAACTCAATAGATTTAGATTATGTGGCATTCACCATGTCTTCTTAAGGTTTTATTTCAAATATCACAGAGGGAAGGTCCAATATATCTGATCCATTGACATATCTCACAAATACGGGTTACAAAATAGGTCCTCTCACCCTGGTTGAAGGTACAACTAAAAGTGGTGAGGGTAGGTCAAACCCTTTACACAGTGATACCTAATTTTTCCAAGTTTGAGTGACAAAGAGTCAGTTAAATCCATTCCCAACTACAAAATTAATCAAATCCTTATCTATTTGTCTCTAAGCATCCTTCTCGACTTCAAAGGGAGAATCAATTTGGATACCAAAACATCCTATCTCTGACTAGGGCACTCAGCTAGGACTGGTGCACCCCAGGTGCCCTAGTCTCCTCTAGGGCACCCTGATCCTCTTTATAATTTACTCTTATCATTTGGGATTTTTCTATTTGTAGGATATTTCCATATTTTTAGTAATTGTCCTTTTAAGTATTAATTACAATATTATAACAAGATAACCATAGAAATCTAAAGTTATGATACGATAATGAGGGACAAAGAAATACGTACTTACTATCAACACCTAAGGTTGCATCCATCCAAGGCATCTAGAGATCCATTTGTATCCACCTAGCTCCATCACAAGGGATAATGTTGGTTCATATGCATCACACTTCATAAGAGGGGAGTTTATTCTATTCTGTCCACCATCTATTTACATTTCGAGATCTAGTTATTGTTCACTACTTCACAAAGTGTTACTAGAACAAGAGCATCTAGGTCACGATTTACACACACACCTAGAACTACATTTTTTCTGAGATCTAGTGCATCACTCATTGATACATCCATCCATTTGGTAGTTGAGGATATTATGACCCCTTCATATACATATTTCTTTTTTTAGGGTTTTGATGTTTGTCTTGGGATTTTATAGGTACCTCTTTCATCTATGATTTACAGTGACATCCAGTGTAATCTAGAAATATCAACATGACATGAAGTGAAGGTAGATGATCACTCAGTGACACATAGGAGGAGGTTTCCTGATCATTTCTATAGACTAAGGTGTCCAGATCTCATACTAAGGTACCCCAGATGCCCCCATCCCTTTCTATATGCCCCAGTCTACTCAGACATCTATGATCTAGACTTTCTAGAGCTCTTGTGTGGTCATTTCTTCTTCCTAATCAGCCAGTCTATTTTGTTACACTATCTCAAGACATCATCAAAATATCCAAGGATTTTTCTAACCCCTTTGCACATTAGGGTTTCATATTTTCATTACTTATTTTCTTGGCTGACTTTCTCTATTTATATATCAGTTATTTATTGATTTTATTAGCATTAGATTAAAATAAATATACATCTCCATTTTCCATTTTAGTTTAATCATTTTGGTGAACCCGTACTCAATCTTACGCTTAGGATCCTCATTTTTTCCCTCTAGCATGGCTCCTAAAGTTGTTCAAGATTTTTTATCTGATTTACTTAAGATGCATCCCAATTTCCAAATTGTTCTACAAAAAACTTTAAACACCACGTATCATCCTAAATATACACTACCACATGAAATAAGTCTTATCTTCAACCATTTATCTGAAAAACATATCCTCTTGATTCTCCATCTAATCAATCTATGTTAGAATCAATTCATGATTTACATGATTTATTTCAATACAAGTTTAAGGATTTGGAATCGATGATTACATCTCTCAAATATGAAATCTAACATCTTAAGGACACTTCTCAAGAACATGTTTGTTCTCCTTCTACATCTCACCTTCATTTTATGTCTTCTACATGTACTCATGTTACTAAACCTCAAATCTTGTCACTCCCTGTGCCTCTCAAGTTTTTAATCAATGCTCAACAATAAGATATTATTTTGAAACTAGTAACTCATCAATTAATAAACTTGTCATATACTCATTATTAGCCTCTTTATTGGCTTATAAAATAACAATGTATTCCATATTAAAATTATCATCAAATCAATGGACATACTGACAATGATTGATATTATTTATAACAAAGAATCAAGCATATTGAACATCAAGGTTTCATCTCATTCACCACACAATATTATATTACATGGTCCTCTCCACTTGCTACATATCAATGGGTTCTTAAATCTGATTTGTTTAATAAGGAAAGTCAATAGCCTCCTAAGAAACCACCTATGGTATCACCAAGTCAACATAAGAAACCTCCTTTAATAATCAGTTCAACACCTCTTTCTCTCAAGTCATCCACAACATTACCAATTCAAATTAGGTAAACTCATTTTAAGGTCTAGTTCACTCCTCCTCCATTGAAGGTATCTATGATATCACTAGGTCATGCTCAGTAACCACCTCCTATAGTTAAGCTTGTAATTCCACCATATACCATAAACCCTACCTATGTTGATGAATGGGACCCTAATGAAGCTTACTATGATGATGAAGCATTTGATGGTCACACTCCTCTATCACCTTAACATCCCATCACTTTTGTTAAGGAAAATACTCCTTACATTGATCCATTTAGTGTCTTTTGACTAGAATTCAGTCACTTACATACTTGGGGGGCATATCATTCACACATCTCCCCCATCATAGCATCAACAAATATCTCATTTGTGAATTATCATACATAAACCTAATACCATAGGTATTTTTTCCTACATTTTATCATTACCATTACCCAATGACACACTCTTTTTCTTTGGTTCACACTCAAATTTTGAAGGAATACTACATATGAACCCCACACACTGCATACTCGACTCTATACATCTCACACTACATCACCATACATACTAGGAATCTTACACATCACATGGTCATCTCACATCACCGCATCTACTACATACATCTTCTTGTACATGCTACACTCACTTCTCTATGAAGGACTCTAGTTCCTCAGTCCATACTTGAATGATGAGGGTTTACAAATCAAATGGACCTCATCATACTCACACGTTCATCGTTCAACCTCTTATCATGCCACAACACTAGGCTAGTGACATACGTTATAGGCTAAATGGTCACCTATCTCATCATATTGTAGTGGTATATGCTTTAGGATACATCACCACTCCTCTTCATCTAGTAGTGATATACACTTTAGGCTAAATCATCACTCCTTTGATCACCTTGTCATGATATATGATTCGGCTATAGGGTCACACACACATCATCTCTAGGTTTCATATCATCACTATGCATATGCATTCACCACAACGTGCTACACATAAAACATAGTTCAACTGTTTCCCAATGACACACTCTCATTTACGGTTCATTATTGACTACTGTGAGGGAAAACCAAATGAACCTTATTGCATACAAATCCATTCACTCAGGGGGCACATGGATCATATCATCCATCATGAATTACATTCCATCCATCTAAAACATGTTACATATCTCAGTTGCTTTTACTCTTTCTTTGATTTTATTATTCGATTCGTTTTATTACACATACAAGACAGATATATTATATGTTATTATATTTACCATACACATAGGCGTGTTTATGTCCTTCTCTCTTTGTGATCGTAAATATAGGTATTGTACACACAACATGGATGTTTGGCTACTACCAGTCTGACAATGGTTACTGGGGGCATCCACCTTTTATATACTACAGGTGTTATTGTTTCATTTTGTTTCATAACACACAAGTTTATTAGTTATATATGCTCTTTACATATGGGTTATCTTTCTAACATGCTAATGGGTGCTTCATGGAAAGCATTTTTTCGCAAGATTACTTCTTACCACAAACATATATTGGTTGTGATTTCTTATCTTTATTTTCTATTGTATACTCACATTTCCCTTTGTTTAGTGTGCACACTTGTTTGTTTCTATGCGGCCATTATAGCCTTGAGTGTCTTATGACATCGTGAGTGATGTCCCATTTTTGAAACCTACTTTGGCAGTCTATGTTGGCTTCTTATGTGTTTACTTTCTTTCTAGATTCTATATTGTCTGCGTAACCTACACTTGATTTCTACATGCATGTTTGTTCATACTAACACTTGTTTTCTAGCCACTTCTTCGTGTACACCTTGGTTTCTACTAAGTGCATTCCCTCCCCCTATAAGGCACAATTTACATAGGAAGTGCTCTTTTAGGGCCACATCCTCCTATCCACAATATCACATGCTCCCCCAAGGAGGGGGGCATCATTTGGGGTTTACACACTACATAATGATCTACACTGGTATAGTTCAATTTTTCCATCCATGACACACTGGGTTATACAGTACAATCCAGTGAAATTAATGTAACAGGAAGGTAATGTAGATCATCTCTCAATGACACCTAGGATAATATTCCTTGGTCATTCCTGTAGACTAGGGTGCCCCAAGCACCCCCATCCCTTTCCATGAACCCATATCTACTCAAAATTCTCATATTTGTACTTTTTAGAGCTCCTGTTTGGTCGTTTCTTCATCCTACTCAGCCGGTCTATTCTGTGATACAATCTAAATACATCATCAAAATAGCTAAGGATTTTTCTAACCTATTTGCATATTATGGTTTCATATTTTCATTACTTAGTTTCTTGGGTCACTTTTTCTATTTATTTATCTGTTAGTTACTGCTTTGCATAACATTAGATTAAACTAAATATATATCTCCATTTTCCATTCTAGTTTAATCAATCCTATGAATATGAATCATCATAATAAATTTTCAAAAATAATTACCACTGAAAATAGGCTACTCACACAATTGGATGTGATCCAAATTCAGCTCACACACACATCAAACTATCTTTAACTTCTCTTTCCTTCAACTCGCTCCATCTTGATCTTTCATGGACTTATTTAGAATCAAACCCTTGCACACATGCCCTTCAACCCTCTTAATAATTTAAGAAACAAAATCATATCTATCTTGATTCCCTATATCCACTTTCTTTCTTTCAGTCTAGCCACATTTCCCCCTCTCACATAGCTAATTCAAAAATGAACCAAAACATGCACTTTATATGCTTCTCCACTCAAAAAAATAACATAGGTTGGTTATGACTAAATATCACGACCATTAAAAATCAAAAAAATAACACCAAACTCATACAAATTCATAAAATGGACCCATCTAGGTATTCAATGCATCAAGAAAACTAAACAAGCCCAAAAAGGATTAAAACCCCATCACCAAGCTCATCAAGGACCTCCAAACATATCACCATGATTTTCAAACATCCAAAGGCTTCACACATGTAAATTTTTTTTATAAAAGACATCATCCATGCTCACACATTATGTTGCAAGAACAAAGTAATGAGAGTGGGATGAATCAATCCTTATAAAACTTTAAATAATTTCATATTTTATTATTAAACCATAAACCATTCATTCATTCATTAATGTGTACAAATCACCATACAACATACATACACATAACCATAAACAAGAGAGAGAACACCATAAAAAATTATATAATTGGGAAAACCTCAAGGGGAATAAAATCCACTGAAAAATTTGTTGATAGTACACATAATAAAGACTCAAGTGAATATTACACATCACAAGAGATTCTTTTAGTGAGGCACCAACCCCACAAGGAGCACCAAACCCTAAACCCTTGTTGATATATTACTCACAACAAGAGAATCCTATGAATATAACTCATATTAAGATATTTTTATGATGAATTACCACTAAGAATATATTGATACCTCATCTGATTGTGATCCCACTATTCAGCTCCAAATTCCTTCAAATCCTCATTCAATGTTGTCTTATTAAACTCATTGTCTAGGTATTTAACACCTTGTATTGGATATAAAAACTTTCACACATGATCTCAATCAGTATTCAACCTGTAACACATCTGATCAGATCTCAAAATATGCCTTCATACCTGCAATAGAATTCTACTTTAGTCACACTTTTCCCTCCAAGAGCACTAATTAAAAAATGAACTAAATAAACACTTAAATATGATTTAATTCTTCCAAAATCACCATAGTTTATTCCTATAAACTTTTCATGAACAATAAAAATTAATTCAATTCAATTTTAATCATTAAAATAGTCACATTCGACCCATATATTAGGCCATGCTCAAAACCTCTCATCTTACACCAAAATGCCTCAAAACTGCATCACTAGGATGACAAAAATACACTCATAATGAAAATATGATTATTTAAGCCCCATATTCACCATAAATGAGTAATATAACATATAATAATCATAAATTGTCACACTTTTACTCGTACCAATCAAACATTTCATTAAATGGGCCCATTGTCTCATATCCTTCTCAAAACACTTGTTTCCATCACCCTAGTTTTACTTGGTCCTCAAAACCGCCAAATATGAACTCAACTCTAGAATGTGACCACTCTATGGAATTACCAGGAGTTGTAGAAAAAATATATTCAAGTAATAACACATGATAAATCCACATGTGCAAACCACATCAACTTTTCTCCTCACTTAAACAAGTTACTCAAAAACTAGTTTTTCAAACTCGGTTGATTAACACCCTTACTATCACTTTAAAGACCTAAAAATTCATTCATTAGGAACATAATTAATCACTATTCATTCTCTAAGTGATATCAATCACCAATCAATCCATTTCATGCTTCAAAGAACTCAATATTTCATCATGAGAAAACCTATTTTGAAATTGAGCATACCTTCTTCTTCACAAATTGACACGAAATACCAGCCAAATCACCTCATCATGAGACAATCCATACACCAATGTAAATTTATCTAAATCACCTTTCTATAAAATATTATAAATCCTTCTAACTCAAATTAAAATGCCTTCAATATAGCAAATATCTTCAACCTACTTCCTATGCCTTCTTGGACTCGAAAATTGATCCTTAAAGAATAGTTCATAACTTTATCATACCTTGTCCAAATCTCTATTTCAATACACCATTGGAAAGATATTATAACCATATTCACAAAAAAAATAAAATTATCTCCTAACAAAAAAATGTGAATTTTACCATAAGCTACTCCAAACTGCCCCAAAATCATTCTTCACAAATAGGGGACTCTTTTAAGTTTTTCACATCAACCATGATCTGAAACTATCATATAAATCTATAAATACTCTCAATATAACATAAATGCTAATTTAGTTCCAAAAACAAGAATTATTCATAAAAAACATTTTTAGGTGGGGCCCACATATATTCACCTACTCTAATATATAAATATGGAAATATAGAAGAGTCCTATACAACATCCAATCATCAAATGTTTGGAACAAATAAAAACTATGTTGATATACTCAATCTTTTCCAAGCTGCTCCTAACTAGGGTTTAGTTAGGGTTTCAGGGGACTTTACCTTCTTAACTATCATTCTTAAAAACATGATGATAAAACCACCTCATTATTTTATGAAACCTTCATAACTGACCTAAGAAGATATTCCAAATATTTTAGGTTACCATGGAAAGAATACAGTTCACAATGAGCATCAAAAAGTCAACATTTGTCTCAAAATCACAATGTTACTTACCTGGTTTTGCCAAAACTTGTATACCTTCAAAAATATTCTCCAAAATGACCTAAAACTTATCATGAAACATCATGAAAACATCCTATACGTATCCATAGTAACCACATATCCCAAATAGCTATGAAACTCTCTATTTAATCTCATTTTCATGTGTTTATCTTCTTGTTTCTCACTATTTTCTTCCCAAGGACCTCATTGAAGCACCAAAACTTTGAATTATGACATAAGAATCACCATACACCTTAGGTACACTATCACCATACTTCACCAAGACTGATTAGTTCCAAATCACATACCTCTATCTCATTCAACATGCACCAAAGCTAAGATTAGGCCTTGAATGACCTGACTCAACATTGACATCACATGAACTAACCATTTTGACCTCATGCAGACTCATAAACACCCATGACACATCATATAGACCATTTTTACCTCATTAAAACCTCCAAAAAATGCAAGAGATCCCATACCGTGACTCTACTAGTGCAATTGTTGAGCCCGAAAAATGACTAAGTCGTAAAGAAGAAGATGATGACGTGCGGATGACACTTTGGTGGAAAGCACATGAGATCAGGAGAGGGCTTAATGTTTTAAGGAATTAGTCACATTTTGGTTAAATGGTATCACATGCAAAACATGTGAAGCTACATATAATCATAATGATGACAAGGTTGTTATATGAAGACTTAGAGCTCAACAAAAGAATATTCCATGGAATCATTATGGTTACATGTCGTAAAGTAGAGGTTGTTATGGCTATATACCATCTGCACGGCTTGGAAACTCAATTATATTAGGATATGATGAAATTTGGCATGTTGAATTACTTCTAGAATGATTTTTAGTGAGCTCCTCTCATATTTAAGGACGCATTTAGATCTAAGAGGTGTGTGTATATTGGTATTGGGTGTTAGAGATTAGAGGATGAGTGTGGTTGCATATGGGGTGTGCATATGAGTGGTTTATTTTTGTAGGAAGGGATTATGTAATGGTTCTAAGGGTGTAATATAGGGTTTCTAGATCATAGCCATGGGAAGGGTAGGATGTTAATTGTAGAATGAGGTATTGATCTGTTTCTCAACCCTTTTGATGTAATATGGCTGTTGTAAACACTTTTTAATCAATAAATGATGGTTTATTATATATATCTATGTTTATGGGTTCAAACCCTAGTGTATTTCATGTTACTCATCATACATATCTTGTCCTCTTATGATGTTTTCAATGTTTACATTTATATCATGGTCCATCTACGCTATATCTAGTATTTTTACTCTGTGCTAGAATAAGTTATTATATTTCTATTTTTATAAAAATTCCTCCATTAATTGAAAATAATTCATACAAATCTCACATAAAGGAGGGGATCAGCACCTACACATGCCTCAGGTGAGCACCTAGCTTAATATTGGGTGATAGGCTGATGTGTTTGGGATTTAAAGGAAATAGGGAAACAAGACTACATTTTGGTTTTGTTTTCGAGACCTCTTTTGAAGATGCTGTCAGAATGTTGTGTGATGATAGAAGGATTGACCTTGGAAAACATTAAGACTTGGATTAAAATAATGGAGGATGAGTTTTCTTAGTGATTTAACACTAGATTTGATTTTGATGCAAATAAATGGGTAGAGGAGCACCTATATCATGAGCTTTAAGAGACATTATTTTGTTGTTTCCTAGTAGAGTTGTATGAATTGTTGTCGGCATATACATCAAGGGAGAGTAACTATTATAGACCTCATGTTTGGACCCAAGAATAATATAATATTTTTTATGATGTTGATATGACATGGAATCGTGTTTTTGATCATTGGTGGAGTGGAGTGTTGAAAAAATATACCTTGGACTACATTATTTCTACCTATTCTTTCCTAGAGATTACTGATTTTGATTTCTTGCACATTATTTCATTATCCATTAAGATCTTGATCATCACTTTGAGTATGGAATAATTTCCTATGGTTGGCTAACTTCCCACTAGGCACGGGGTACAAAAAATGGGGTGGTGAAAGATAGCAGACCTTACAATGGAAGCAGAGAGAGAAGAGAGGTTGTTTAAGTATAATGAAGCTCGAGAAACAAAGATCAGGAGACATTGTAAAGTTTTTGGAGTGATGGATTTATGGAGTCAAACGTTATGGGAAGGATTTGAGGTTCATGTGGAGGGCATGGGACCTCAAGATTCTATGTTACCCCATCTTGATAAGCATGGGATAGAAACCTCCTCAGCTTCTAGGTGGAGCTGGTCATATGGAGAAAGGAAACCGGTAGATGTGCATCTTATCCCACCTAGTGACCAAACCCTGGTGCTTAGTTTTCTAGTTCTTGAGATAAGTGTTATTAACCCGGTTGGTATTGGTACTGGTAGTTGAACAACACCTCATAGATATAATTTTTCATTTAGTTCCTCTATGGTAGTACATGCATTTCCTATGTTTGGAGGCATCCTATTTGGGACATCATCTAGGTAAGGTGTGTGTACACAAATTTTGGGTATCACTTCTAGAATTGGTTCAAAATAACATACTATCAACATGCAATTAAGCGTGATAGTGCGTAAGTAGAGTGCAACTATGTTAGGACCCTTACCTATAATAGGAGGAGGATCTGGTGGATCTGGAGGAGTACAAGCTAGTGGATCCAGTGGATTTGGTGGTGGAGGTAAAAGAGGAGGGAATAAAGGTCTTGGATCTGGTGAAAAATTGTTACAACACCATCAATAGCTGTTTTACGAGATGTCTCTTCACTTACCTAATTACAAGGGTGTTGAGGATGTTGTGCATCATGTACACAAGTGTGAATTGTTATGGTGTGCTATGGGTATAAATTCCTTGGAGCGGAAGGAAATTTAGTTTGCAATTACGTTGTAGCGATGCATGCATATATGGTACCAGAAGTATGACCCACATCAAACGATGGTGGATTATACTATGTTACATGATGAATTCTTGGAAAAATTCCACATTCCTAAATTTGAGAAAAAGAACATCAACACATTTAAGAAGATTCAACAAGGTATGACAGAGAGTGTGTGGGAGTATGATGAATGCTTTAAGAATATTCTATTAAAATTTTCTTATGATATCCATTCATCTTAGCATGCCCAGTGGTTTGTTTGAGGATTGATAATGCCTTTTAGATGAGCACTTTCCCACAGCACTTTCATGGATCCACACAAAGCCTTGGAGGCTTCTCTGCACACTAAAGTTGTCATAAGTGTTGAAACTAGAGTAAGCCCACTTTTAGAGGCATAGATCATTGCCATGGAATATAAACTAGATAAATTATATGTGAACTCATCTCATGAGACTCGTCGTGGACTATGGTGCACAGATTGTCAAGTAGAAAGACATAAAAAGGAAATTTTCCCACGAAAGGTGTCATTGGATTATGAAATCTATCATGGAGATAATGATCCAAGTAGATGCACATTATTACAGTGAACACTCCACAACAATGTGTCTTCTTATTGTAATATTTTCTCATCTACGACTCATGATAAAAAGGATTTCTGATTAATAGACCAAATCCCTAATGCCATTGATATTGGTGTGTGCTATACCAGCATTGGGAACAATTTTAAAAATTAAGGTCATCCGTATGAAGGGTGTAGAGATGGAGGTGGTTGAGGAAGATGTTTTCATAGAGAATTAAAATGACGTGATGGTTAAGGAGGTAGGGATGAGATTCCCCTTGGAACTTGTTACAATTGTGGATCTACTAAACACTACAAGCATGAGTGTCTATATTTTCTACAATGATCATGGTGCAAGAAGAAGCATAAGTATGAGGAGTGCCCTAAGTTATATGAGCACATGATCAAGAACTAGAGGAAGGACAAGGGCATGGGTATGGTGAGTGTGAAGTGATTTGATCCATGTTGGATGCCTAATGTGGCACATGAACCCAAGTTGGAACCTTTCTTAGTAACTACATGGGCGGAAGCCCCACACTCCAGGGAAATATTGAAGAAAAATGCTCTCATCACAAGAGAAAAGGTTTTACATGGGAAATATCCTAATCTAACTCATCAGAAGGAGGTGTAGCAATAAATCATGGAGGTGATTAGAAACCTATAAGGGGAGATTTAGTGTATAAAGGAGCAATCACAAAAGTTGGAGTAGAAGAATAATTTTGAGGTCCCTCAAAAGGACATGGATGAGGTCAAATAATTTTTTAGGATGTTGTTCCAAGAGAATATTATCCCTATGTTAAGAGAGTGGTTAAAAGAAAAGGTACCGTACGCTAGAGAAGATTGTGAGAGGTAGGTCTTGCATGTTAATCTTCCTCCTCACAATATTGATTATGACAAAGAAATCAAATTGAATGCAGTTGTGGATGGATGGATATTGAGAAACATCATGATTGACATGTGTTCTAAGGTCAATGTTATCACTTTAGATGCATGGAATCAGATAGGGCGGCCCCCATTACAACCATCTTCAAATGTGTTGTATATGGAGAATAGGAAAAAGGCTATGCCCATCGGAGTGTTAAATGATGCATCCATAACCATCCAAGGGGCCAAGTTCACTAGATATTTTCAAGTCTTAGTGCTTCTCAAGGAAGATAAATTTCCATCTTTACTTGTACGCCCATGGTGCTATAATAATGATGTTGACTTGCACATTAACAAAGGGTACATAAGCTTTGAGAACAAAGAGGAGCATGTGATCATTCCACTGACACATGGGAATTTTGAGCCCTATGTAGAGCCTTTGGGAGAAGAGGACCTAGATAGAATTTATTTTCACACCATTAGAGACCTCGAGGTTATCCATCCATAGAGAGATGGAGTCATTCAATGGGAAGATTCTTGGTCCATGAGTGATACAACTAACATTTCATGTGACAATTGGGGGAACGGGACCTATGAGTTGGTCGAAAGACAATTAAAGTGAACTATCACTCGCATTTCTAGGGAACACTCAGTTAGGAACTTGGGAGGAAAGTATTTACCCAGTTACATTGGATATGGTAACCCTGGTGTGTTTCTACGTGTAATGGAGGTACAATGGACCTGTAAGGTAGAAAGGAGGAATATGCTTACTTTAGCTTATGCGGAACAACAACATGTTTGTGGGTGACCCACAGAGAAAATATTCTAGAGTGGCACAAAGTGAAAATCACATTCTCTGTTAGGTTTCTATGGAGTAATGCACTTTCTACAATACACGACTATCATGGGAAGGAGTTTACCTCACTCCACATCCTGGTGTTTGAGAGATACTAGATGGTAGGCATAGATGCCTTGCCTCCTTTAGTATGGGTGGATAATTTCTACTCCACCTTGTAGGGTTGTGCATGTGCATGTTATATCCATTTAGAGTTATAATGACATACGGGTAATTGGAAGGAGTTAACGATGGATATTATCCAAAATTTTGAGTACCAATCTCCTAAGCCATCGGTGAATGAGGTATTGTAGGTATTCAAGTGCCTTACCTTTGGAGATAGTGTCATGGTTGAGGACCGAATCCTAGTTTTTTTAGTAGAGCCTAAGTTGGGGGTGCGCTTCATATAAGAAGAACTAGAATAAGGAGAGATGGAGGAGATACAGCTTGAGCACACCTACTCAGAGAAATAAAAGAGTAAGTTGGTATACTTGATAGATGGTGAGGAAGTAGAAAAATTGGATGTTAATCACACAGAGGGTACGCATGAAGTATTGGAAAAAGAAGGTGAGAAATCACATGCCTACCATGAGCCCTTGAGAAAAAATAAGGTTAACATTGGTACAGAGACATAGCCAAAGGAAGCTATCATTGGAGATTCCTTGTCGGACCAGGATTTTTCAAAAATAGATAAATTATTGTTTGACTTCCAAGACTTGTTCTCATGCAGATAACATGAATTTAAGGGATTTCACCACTCTCTAGGGGAAATTAGTATTAATTTAAAGGAGGGTGTGCACTCAGTTCAGAAGAGACCTTATATGATGAATCTGAAATTGTGTGTAAAGGTTAAGGAGGAAATTGATAAGATGATAGAATTTAGTATAATTGAGGAAATTAAAAAATATGAGTGGGTGATCCTGATGGTAATTAGTATCAATAAGGATGGGAGGATAAGGATTTTTTTTGATGACAGAGATTTAAATGCTTCATGTCTAATTGATCCTTTTCTAACCTTGTTTATTGAGGAGACTTTAGAAGGTTTTGCAAGGTGAGAGATCTACTCTTTCACAGATGAATTCTCTGGATATCATCAGGTAAGAATTGAGAAGGAAGACTAGGAGAAGACTAATTTCATGAATGAGTGGGGAAGTTTTTCTTACATAGTTATGCCCTTTGGGATTAAGAACATGCCTGTTGTATTTTTGTGCATCGTAGTGCAGGCCTTTCAGGACTTCATCCACAAATTTCTGCAAGTCTACCTGGATGACTGGATGATGTATGGGCTAGTAAGGGATCATTGTGAAAATTTGAGATTTATGTTTGAAGGATGTAGGTAGTTAATTATCTCCCTAAATGTTAAGAAATGTGTATTTGCTACTCCATTTGGCACATTACTAGGTCACATTATATGCAAGGAAGGCTTATTGGTAGACCCTGCCATATTTGATGTTATTTTAGGGTTGAGGAGCCTACCAATCAAAGTGTGGTGCATGGATTCTTAGAACACATGGGATATTATAGGAAATTCATCAAGGGATAGTCCAAGATTTTCATGCCATTGGAAGAGTTGTTAAAACATAAAAGTAAATTCCATTAGGATGAGTCACAACATATGGATTTTGACACCTTGAAGGAGAAAATTACTATTGTGCCCATTTTGTGCATTCCCACTTGGGACAAGTTGTTTCACATATATGTTGATGTATCGGGTATAGGCATAGGATTAGTGTTAGCACAACATGGAGATGGGATTGTTGATCACCCCTTGTGTTTTACAAGTAGAAAGTTAACATCAGTAGAGAAAAATTATACAACAAAGGAGTGTGAAACATTTTCCATGATCTATGCACTGCATAAATTCAAGCAATACTTGTTGGCCACTCTATTTACCTTTGATATAGATCATATGGTGATCAAGTACCTGGTGAAAAAAAAATTCATACAAGGGCGCATATGCCGGTGGATTTTATTGTTTCACAAGCTTAACTTTTTCAGTCATTGTGAAACCAGGAAAGAGAAATTTGGGACCTAACCATCTATCATAAATTAACTCAAGAGAGGATGTGCAGATCATTGAGAAAAAATGTCGGATGCACATTTATTTAGATTGTAGTGCGCAACCTCTGACTTAGAAGATATTGTTATTTTATTACAAATGGGTATGACTCCAAAGGGAATGAAGGCCTTGGAGAATAAGTAGTTGGCTATAAACATCGTGTCATATATAATTATTAGAGGAGGCCTTTAAAAAATAGGCTGAGATGAGGTCTTGCACCGGTGTGTGTTTGAACATGAGCATACTGTAATCATGGAAGAATCTCATGCTGGAATTCTAGGAGGACATTAAGAAGGAAATATGACCACGTGTAAGATCCAATTGTTAAGCCTTTTGTGGGAGATGGTTTATAAGGATTGTATAAAGTATTACAAGGCTTGTACCCATTGATAATGCCTTAGTAAGCCAAGACGGAGAGATGAAATGTCATTAAGACCTATTACTAGTGTAGAGCCATTTGAAAAATGAAAAATTGACTTTTTGGGCCCTATTTCCCCAGCTATGCATATGATAGGTTCATGTTATATTATCATGTGCAAAACTGTCTTACAAGATGGGTGAAGTGGCACCTATGAATGATTACACGACGGCTACAACAACTAGGTTCTTATGAGATAATATAATCAGTAGGTATGGATTCCCATTGAGTTTAATAAGTGATATGGGTACTCAATTTTTGAATGAGAATGTTAAAATCTTATTACTAGAGTTTATGGTAGCCCATCACAAAACTATTCCCTATCACCCTCATATTAATGGGACTGATAAGGCCTTTAAAAAATTATTGAACCACACATTAACTAAGATTTGTGATTTCGAAAGAAGGGATTGGGATGAAAAATTCTCTGTAGTGCTATGGGCATGTCACGTGACTTATAAATGTTTGAACAAGGTCACACCCTTTCAAATGGTGTTTAGCAAGGAATTTATTCTACCCATTGAATTTATGTTACCATCCCTACATATTTCCTACGCAGGAGGATTGGCTGATGAACAAGCATTAAAAGAGTGCATTGACAAACTTATGATGCTAGATAAAAGGTAGGAAATTTTTAGGTGGAGTCATAAGATGGAGAAAACTAGATGGAAGGCATGTCATGATTGAAATATTAGGAACAAGGATTTGAGGTTGGGAAAATGGTTCTTCTTTACAATTCAAAGTTTCTAAGCCATATAGGGAAACTCAAATTGCATTGGCTAGGACCGTATGTTATATCTTATATACTTGATTTAGGTGCTTTCTATTTACAAGCATTGGATGGGACATGGTTGTCAGGTTATTTTAATATGAGTAGGTTGAATCCCTACTATAAATAAGTCTTTTGTGTGTTTGTAAATAAGGAAGTGTTTCCATGTAGCTTAGGATTTCCCTTAATGCATTTTCCTTTCTACGTGTTTCCATTCATCATCATTATGCTTTGTCTTTTTCATTTCATTTTTTGTGGGCACGCTTACACACCAGTAGCTAGTTACTATCTATAAGGGTTTTACATGCAGATGAGCACACATCCTTTCAGTGTGGGGTGGAGAGTGTAAAGAAGAATTTCATTGAATAGTACGGTATGAAGCAAGTGATTGGAATGATGTTGATTGGAAGCTTGACTGAAAAAGTAAAACACATATGGATTCAGAGGAGTACCCATATCAGAAGTGATTATGGGTGAAGATTGATGTCAAAATCTTTATAAAAACCACATACATGGATAATATCATAGAACAAACTGAGGTAGGCTATAAAAACTTAGTATAAGACATAGGGGAAGACGTACTTCAGTGATCAAAGTGCATGTAAGGAAGTATGTAGTTGATGAAGCTTTGCATGCCAAAATGTTGAGCAGGTTACACATAAGTTGATGCACGGAGGAAAAGATCTAGACACAACGCACAAGATGAAAAGTGTTGGAAAAATATGAATTTAATGAGGAAGTACACTGGTAGGTGGTATGAAGATTAATGTGGAAAAATTAAAAATATATAAATATAAGGTCAGGGTAAGTTATTTATTTTACCTTGCATTTTTTTATTCAAGATTTCTTGCGAACTAGGGTATCCTTGCAAGAAAAATTAGGGAAAATCACATGTAAAGTGGAGAATTTAACAAATTTGTGATCCAGAGTGGAACAAAGTACATGGTAATGTGTGGAGGAGATTGTTTGGTGGATTCTCATGTGTATTTATGATGTCTTGTGGAAGGAAATTTTTCCAGGTTAGGGTCTGTAGAGCTAGGGCATAGGTTTTGAAGAAATTTTGATGGGGTGGAGCCGAGGGACTGAGTAGTATTGAATCAAGACACAAGGAAGAACTTACAAGGACTTGATAAGAAAAATGGCACCAAGGAAAGGAGATAACATTTCACTAAAGAAGGGAAAGGGAAAGGGAAAAGGAAAACTAACTGTATCAACTAGTTTCAATGAGTAGTACGTGGAGATACAATACCTAGATGACATTTTAAGAGGATGGAATGGGTCTCTTATGTAAAAAACATGGATATAATTGATTATAACCATAAGATGAGCACTATTGGGAAAGAGATTTCATTAGAGATAGCTTTCCCTACAGAAGAAAGGACACATGATGAAAATACAAAGTATGATGACTCTATGATGACCACATTATAGAAGGATGGACTCTTGCAACTCTATGGGTTGCCATATTTTAGAAAACCTGGAAGGTTATACAAGTGGTTGATGTCATGTCTGCACGAAGATTATTTTTACTTTGTATGGAGGAGAATGCGCTTAACTACTAGGTTAATCT
Source organism: Taxus chinensis (assembly GCA_019776745.2). Taxonomy (NCBI): domain Eukaryota; kingdom Viridiplantae; phylum Streptophyta; class Pinopsida; order Cupressales; family Taxaceae; genus Taxus; species Taxus chinensis. The sequence goes on along the minus strand of CM034153.1, from coordinate 532,590,158 downwards.
CCAAATACACTAGGCTTATCTACACAGAAGAATCAATAGATGATGACTTGGACGAAAATGACTTCATTAAGGAAACAGTTGTAGCATATGAATATAAGAAGGGATTACACTATTTGGATATCACCAAGATAACTAGCCCAACCATGAAGATGGTCATGCACCTACTCACCAAACTTAATGAACAAGATAAATGGACGCAAGTGAACAAGAGATGGTTGAATGTTTGCAAGAATATTTTAGAAGGAACGATCTACGACCTCTCGACCTTCATTGTGGAGAAGATCATAAATATCACATGCAATGGGGATAAAATCATGTATGGTAACATCCTTCTTACCATTGTATTTCCAGATATTAGAGTGTTTGACGGTCTGAATAGCTACATCTGGGAGTACCTTGAAGAGTACCCTTCATCTGCTAAGATGTTCCAATCATACACTTGTGATACAATGATTACTTCATATAAAGTGTGCTTGGAGAAGTGGTAAATGTGAATACGTGATGTATTTTGGGTAGAATGGTGAATCCGTGAAAAAATTCCATACTTGGTGGATGGTGAGACTGAGTTCATTATTTACCAACATTTCTACATATGTAGATTGACTTTGACAGATGGCACGAAAAGTCCATGGTGTAAACTATCTTTTTCCTTCACATCACAATATTTTCAAATCACGGTTAATATGTTTAAGGAGGCCAAGAAACTTAGATTTTATCTAAGTGAGGTAGATCAGGATCACTGCGTGCTGCGTTGGACATTTTTGTATCCCAAGAAGCACATATATGTTGAGAAGTATGTCTCTCATGACATACATATGTTAAAATCCGTGTCAATACCTATTAAAGGAAAAATGGTAGCAAGGCTATATATACACCTGAGGCTAAATTTTGAAAGCATACATTCAAGATGATGTCTCCATCCCAGAAGACCCTGCTAGAAGAAAGAAGTTAGTTCCAAACAAGAGAGAAAGAGAGGAAATTCCAGCAAGTCGAGAAAAGAGTGCGCATATAGTTTAGACCACAGGGGCACATGAGTCAGGTGCAGGCCCAAGTACTTACACATGAAGGAAGAAATATACCATGAAGGAGAAGTCACATGATAATGAAATTTCCATTGTAATAGATGAGTTATTAGTAAAGAAGAAGAAAAATGAAGCGTAGAATTCAGACTCTGAGGGGAAAAAGAGCATGAAGGATGACAAGTTAGAGGAGGAGAACGATGAGCATGAGGAAGGTGGGAATACCTCAATTTTTGATGTACATGGATCTAATAAAGAGTGGGATGAGTTTTCAAATGGTTCTCAAGATAAAGAAGGGAGTTAAGAGGAAGTGGGGATGAATTTTAATAGAACCTCACACCTATCTGATGAAAAATTAGATGACAAAGTGGATAGGTAAGTAGCGAGTATCATGAAGGAATTGGTAGAGCACAATGTGGAGCACAATGCTATAGAGCTATTGAGAGAAATTGAAGAGAGATTAGAAAATGGGAAGAGTTTAGAAGTCAAATTCCAAACATAATCACACACAGGTGGAAAGGACAGTTAATAAACAAAAGGACACATAATGAATTATGTCAATGATCTAAACAAGGTCCTATGCAAGAATTTTAAAAGAAAAATTGCTACAAACCAACTCTTCTTATGGTCATCATTTGAGAAGGATAGTGCATACATGAACATGAGGAAGATGTTCTCATTTAACTTCAAGTCCCATGTTTATGATCTTTAATTTGAAGGTGGTGAAGATGCAATGACAAAAATGCAGAACCCCAATGAGGTGAATCTGATTGTGGATACCCAGTGGCTAATGGATGAAAATGATTATAATGTAGTCAACAAGGTATCCTTAGAAGTGGAGGAAAAATTATTAAGGATGAATAAAATAATCACATCTTTAGAGGAGGAATTGGATGAAAAGAATAGGGAGATAAAAGGGAAGGAGTTTATAATTGCGCAGTTATAGGTTAGGTTGAGAGAGGAAAATGAAAGGGTGTGCAAAGCCTAAAATAAAGTAGAGACTATATTAGACTCCATTATTTTTTTGTGCCTAGACTTATCCCCCTTGAACATAATTATGATTCATCCTTCAAATTCTTGGAGGATTTGACATGCTTGATCACAATGGAGAAAAAACCACTTGCATTGGAGTCAACATAAGATGTTTTGGCATGATAAAGAGATTAGGAGAATTTGAAAATTGGGGAGACCATAACTTAATACTCTGAGCTCCTTACCTTTGTAAAAAATACAAACATGGCCAAAGTTTTCTATGACAACTATGGAGACAGGAACAAGGTGGCAAGTGTATTGTTTGTTAATCATGAGGTAGACCTAAAGGATTTCCAGGAAAGGAATAAGAATAATAGGGCAGAATGGGACAAGATCATAACAAAGGTCGAGAAGAAGTATGAGGTGATCAAAGACTTAAGGGTCTTGATTGAAAATAAATTGAAGGAAATATATCCCGAGGTTACATGAAGAATGAATGCGTTGAGTGACCTTAGCAAGAAGATGGAAAATATTTTTGATACATTGAAGGATAAAGGTGAGGAATTATCATTTGATGAATTTAGCACATTAATAGGGGATTTATTTCACCAAGTATATAGTTAGGTGGATGCCTCAAATAAAATTGAAGTATCCTTGAACATAGAATTCCCAATACTTTTACAGTAGTAGAAAAATTATTTTTTTCTTTGGCGCTAGTCAGGTACATGTTATTCTTTCCCTCCATTCTTTATTCTTTATTGGAGCTGAGATTGTTTTTCGAGGATAGAAAACATGTTTAGTGTGGGGTGATGTTGAGCTTGGAAAATGACTAAATCCTAAATTAGAATATGAGCGTGATTGGAAGGCTCTTTAGATAAAAGTGTGTGAGTAAACGCACACGAGGAGAGATAGGTTTACACATGAGAGTGGGATATGGTTTAAGTGTTTGAATAATTAGACACATTTTGGTTAAAGAGTATCGCATGAAAAACATGTGAAGTTAAAAATAAGTGTAATGATGACAAAGTTGTTACATGGATACTTGGATCTCAAGAAAAGAATATTCAAGGGAATCATTATGGTTACTAGTTGTAAAGTGGAGGTTGTTATGGCTAGTTGACATCTACATGTCTTGGAAAATTGAGTATAATAATATATGATGACATTTGGCATGTAGGATTGGTTCAAGGATAATATCTCCCCTTGAACACATTCTCTCCATTTTTCCTATTTTCATACTCAACATAATCTTTTAGGTCACACTCATGCTTAAGGATGCAAGATTTTCCTCCATAACTACAAAAACCAAATTTAGAGATACTTTCCCTAATCATCATCTTCAGTGTATCTGAGCCAAAATTTTCTAATTAATAAAAACCCAATCACAACATTACTCACCTACTTATTACTCCCCTTGGGTTCATATAATAAATATCTAACTAGAAATACAAAGGGCTCTTACCTTGTTTGCATGGCTTGAACATGGATCAAACACTTTACCTCTATCCTGAATCAATACATCATTCTTATTATCCTTATTTGCATATGATTATAATTGTTTAAGTAAAAACCCAATTAACCTTTAAATATATCCACAATCACTTTTAGTAGAACTATACCAACATATTTTGTAACTTCCAAACTTAATTTACAACCAAGTATTCTCTCCTTGATCCGATGATCTTTTTCAATCCTTCAAAGGCCTATAAAAATGCATTTTATATCTCCATACAGGTATATTACCTACAAAAAATCATGAACACTATCATATAGAATTCCTACCTTTCATTTTAATCCACTTAGATAGCTTTCACACCTATTAAAATTCATTACAAACCTTCTACTCTAGGAGACCCCTAACGACCTATAGCATACAATTTGATACATTAATATCATGCACTCTCTACTTCAAGCAAGAAACTATCTGTAAAACTCTGCAATCTCCATAATTCCACCTTCCTATCTTTTTAACACAAAAAATAATTGTTTGATATTGAAACTAGATCCCTATGCCTTGATAGGTAATATCATACTTATAACATATCATATCACCTCATACATAGACCTATAACACTCATAATGACATGACATATTGAAAATCAAATTAGAATCCCAATTTTATACCCTCTTAAAAAGTAACAATATTATAACAAAAATGTAGAATAATTACAACATAATGTCAATCGAATGTCAGTAAAAATGCAGCAACAGAGAAAAAACACCCAACGGACTCAAAAAACTTCCTTTACTTTCTCCAATCAAACTCTTAGCAAGCATAAACACTCTGACACACTTCAAGATTGAACCAAGAGAAAAATGGCCACCTTGCAAGCGTAGTTAACACATGTACATACCTTTAAACACATGGAGAGCATCTCTAAACACCATAATTTACATACTACATGCTTCATGGAGTTTTTTTCATGAACACCAACCTGTGTATAAACTCAAACCTTCATGAAATCACATATATAGATAGGAACCATACCTTCTTGGATCAACCTTATAACCATATTGGGATCCCTTATCAAGATCTTGATAGATCTGATCAAATTTTACACTTTTTTATATACGTTTAAGTTACCTAATACTCTGACAAAAATTGAAACTTCTCATAGTGTCATACCATCATCATATACTACTACAAATCCTCTACCATCAACAAGACATCAAGATCACATTCCAAGAGTCCTTCAATAAAACTCTATATCACCTGAATACTCTTTGATTTTTAGATTCCTTTCTCATTTTTCATACTTGAAAGAATATTTACCTTAGAATATAGCATCACCATCACACCTTTTGACCACTTTGTAGATCATTTTGCTTCATTTCTCAATAACCACAATGCCAAAAAAGTTTGAATAACTTATTCACAATGAGAATCACACTTATTTTCTTCCAATAACTTGGTGAACACTATAACTAACATAATTTAACTATGACATACTCTATGACAAGTATTACATAATAATTACAAGGTCATCATAGACCTAACCTCCTTACTTGATGTAGTAATTTTTACTCCTATCACAAAAGGAAGAACCCCATGCACACCGGCCTATCACCTAGTAGACGCTGAGCACTCACCCAAGGCATGCATAAGTGTCAAGTCTCTCTTTTATGTGATTTTAGTGGGAAGCATTATCTATGATTAGTGTAAGAGTATTTAGGAAAGAAGTTGAGACATAAAAGAACCATAGGGCTCAGAATGGCCTCCAGATCCTTGCAGTTAATTTAGACCAAGTGCTTTAACAGATTCCAGAACATATACTCTAACAGAAAGAAATATACAACCATTAATTTGTAGTATGAAAGGAAAGAGAAATCATATGAATGAAATATACATTAAACCCATTGATATTCATATCTATTTATAACAAGAAACCTCAATATATTCATTAATTCATTACAGAGTGTCACAGAGTGCAGACACAGTCATGTGCATCACTGGACGTATGCAGCTAATCTAATAGAAAAGAAAAATAACAACTCCATGCTTATTACATCCTTTCCTAAACTAGAATATCCACTAGTAGCATTCCTCTAGAGATTTTCTCACTCTCTAACCCATTATTCCCTATGTATATCAAGATGATATATCCTTATTTCGTGTGTATATCTCCATATCTTTTCCCATGGTAGGAACTTGTATTTATCACTTTCCTAGGATGCCAACTCACCTTGCCATGCCCTCAGATCTATTTCCAATTGTCAAATGTGGTCCTCCATGCGAGCATGTTCCTTAAGTCCTGAGCTCTCCATTCCATCTCATGATGATCGTATAGAAGATTCCATCTAGGGCATACTCTTTCCTGGGCCACTGTGTTGCTAGGCTGGTATCTTATCCATGCACAACCGATCACGCTTTTCATGTGTTCTACCTTGGGCACTTAATTTGGCTAAGTCTCAAACCTCCTTTCGCACATCATGTGCACTATTTACTTCTTTAAGTCTTTCTCTTGTGCACTTGTGCCTTGTACACCATTCTATAACTAGGATCCTGCACACCTATACGCCTTCATACTTTGTCAATATTCCAAGGGCCCAACATCACCCCATACTACACCTGTTCTCTATCCTCGGAAACATTTTACTTGACCAAGAGGAAAGATTTTTAATGGCACCAAGATGTAGATTTATAATTTAAAAAATGAATAAGGAATGAAAGAATAGGGGTAAGAATGAAGAATGGGGGGGAAACATAAATTCAAAAGGTTGGGAAAGTCCTTTCGTAGATACACCTCTAGCTTGTTCCACACTTCGATCTTTCCCTTTGCCTTCTAGTACAAGTCACCTACAAGGGTTCTCACTTCATAAAAGCTTAGGCCAATTTTCTAGGTGCCCAAAGTTTCCACAATCTTCTCCATTTCCTTACCCAGGTCTGCGATTTTATCCATTCTTCCGGTAATTTGGGGGTATAGTTCCTTTAGCTAGGCCTTAATTGAGCTCCATAAATCCTTAATTGCCTTTGATTTCTTCTCTACCTTGACTAGAATCTTGTCCTTCTCTGCCCTATTCCCTTTGTTCTTTTCTTGGAACTCCTTCAGTTCTGCTTCAAGCATGGCAAACAAAGAGCTCGCCACCTTATCTCTATCCACGCATGTGTCATATGCAGCTTTTGCAAACTAGGTAGTGACCTTGATTTCTGTGAGTACTTGGTTGTACTTGGAAATAGTTTCTACTACCTTCAACTGGTCTTCCTCTTTCAAGCACGCGGCCACTTCTTCTACATATTCCAGCACCAAGGGTTGCCTCTCCATAATGAGGATGCACGTTAGGTCTTCTAAGCATTCCAAAGTTGATGCGTACCTCTAAGGGGTTAGTGTTAGGTCTGGGTGCTTTAATATGATGACGCTCTTGATCGACTCCACCTTCTTGTAGACCTCCTGCACCTTTACTTTTTCTTCGTTTAACTTGCACCTTAACTGCGTGCTGATTAATTCCTCCTGTTTTAAACTCTTGGCCTTCTCCGCCAGTTCTTCCTCCTTCCCCAACTTTACCTCCAATGCTCTAATTTTTTCATTTCACACGAATAACCTAGCCTTGGTCTCAACCACGAATTTTTTCAGAGCATTGTATACTCAGTGAAGGTCTCTTGAATAGCCTCCTTATCGCCAAGGTGATTTTCCAGGCTATCTCTTTCACATATGAGGCCTATAAATTGTGAAATCAACTGGAGAGTCATGCGCATCTTACACCCAGCAATGTGAAAATAGTCCTCGTGCACCCAAGACATAAACCAATGGTATAAGTGATCTGGCTTCCCAAAATAATGCAACTTGTAGAGTTATAACAGCCCTACCTTTTCCAATTTAACCTTAACATCATTGTCATATATGGGCAAACCTTCAGGTGTTCACTTGTTGGTGGGGTGTACCAATTCCAATGCCATTTCTTTCTCTATGGTGTTTTTATAGTGATTATAGTTACTAAAAAGTATGCTTCTCAAGTGGGATTCCTATTCCTTTCCCAACATCACCCCATCTGGGTATTGCATCTCTTCATACCATTCTTCATTTGTGTCTACTTCAGGTTTTGGTTATTTAGCCTTAGCTTTTCCCTTTCCTTTCTTGGGTGCCATGGTCGAGGTATTTTTATCACTCCTACCCTCTCTTTTTTACTCTATATTTCTTCTCCCAACCTTCGATCTCAGATCCATGATATAACTCTTCTAAACCCGTGCCTTAGTTTGTCGAACCCTAACTTGGATAAACCCTTCACAAGACAATTGCTTTTAAAATCCTTCCACACCCATGTAATTCCTTCTGGTTCGCAATATCAGACTATCTCTTCACATTTTAATGACACAGATCTTCCACTCAATTGAATCTAAAAACCCTAGTTTATAACACTCACTTATATCTCCAACTCTTCTTTTTCGCAAAGTAAAAATGAGAGTGCCCCGACCCTTTATTTATAGTTTTTCCTTTTTCTAATCATTAAATTCTACTTTACCTACCCCCATACTTTGTTCATTTAATGTGGCTTTTTAAAACAAATTCCATCTTCAGTGCCTTCCCTCATGCACCCTTCTTGTGCAAAAACTCCTCCAACCTTCTGGCGCATAACCCAACCAACTTGACAGGAGACTCTTGTGCGTGTTTAACTTGTACTGAAGGTAGTTCTTCTTTCTAGATTCTTGCTTTCACCTACCTTTTGTTACTTTAACTATGATTTCCTTTCCTGTGTACATGGAATATATAAGTAGCTTTATCCTGGCACCAACCAGTCTATCTTTTCTCTTCATCTACCTCTTTCAACCAGGCTACACAACAAGGCTCTTCAACATAACTTCCTTAGTACTTTAGTCACGCACTTCTTCACTTTTCTCCACCCCAAAATTAAATGCACGGTCCTCTATGCACTTACAAATTCTCTAAAAATAGCAATAAGGTTACCAACACCCAAGGCACAAAGAAAAACAACAACGCAAAAGGGAAACACAAGAAAGGGAAAATGCATAAAGTAAACCTCTAAACTAACTAGCAAAACTACCTTATTTACAAACACCAAGAAGACTTATTTATAGTAGGGCTTCAGCCTACTACCATTGAAGTTTCCAAGCAACTTTGTTCCATCCAACGCTTGTAACTGGCACGTGCCCGAATCAAGGATGTATGAGATTGTGTAGGGACCCAACCAATGGAATTTCAATTTCCTAGGATGGCGCAGAAACTTAGAATCATACAGTAACACCATCTTCCTAACCTCAAAATTCTTTTTTCTAATATGGTGATCATGCCAAGCCTTTTTCTTTACCTTTTCCGTTGTTTGGCTCTAACAGGAAAGTGATCATATCTCATCCAGTTTCATTAGTTCATCAATTCTTTCTTCCAGTGCTTGTTCATTAGCTAATCCTCCTGTGTGCTCTATGCAAACTCTTGAAACAACAACACCCATTGAAATATGTGCCCTTGAAGAATGGGATTTTTTACTAAATACTTTAATACCATGTGATCAGTGTAGAATACAAAGGGTTTTGCCAATAGATACTGTCTAAACTTGAAGAGCGCATAGATCATTTACAATGCCTCATGCTTAGTAGTGGTATAATTCTGATATGCTAATGTCAAATTCCTACTTGTAAAATAATGAGGATGATCAACAATCCCCTCACCTATTTATGCAAGCACTGCTCTAATGGTAGTTCCTGATGCATCTACATGGACATGGAAGGGCTTGTCCCAAGAGGGAAAATGTAAAATAGGCATGGTAATAAGCCTATATTTTAATGTATCAAATGCCCTTTGATGCACCTCTCCCCAATGGAAGGCACTTTTGTGTCTAAGAAAATCGTCTAAAGGCATGGTGATCTTGGCATATCCCTTAATCAATTTCCTGTAATAGCCCATATGCCCAAGGAATCCGTGCACTGCACTCTAGCTAGTAGGTTCCCTTAACCCCACAATAATTACAACCTTAGCGGGATCTACCAACAAGCCCTCCTTACATATGATATGCCCCAATAGAGTCCCAAAGGGAGTACCAAACACACATTTCTTAATGTTGAGGGATATCCTCAACTACCTACACCTTTCAAACATTAATCTCAAGTTGTCACAATGGTCCTTAACTGGACCATATACTGTCCAATCATCCAAATAGACCTGAAGAAATTTATTGATGAATTCATAGAATGCTTGCACCCCTATGTGCGAAAAAATAGCAAGTGCATTATTCAACCCGAAGGGCATGACCATATATGCAAAACTTCCCCACTTGGTGGTGAAAGTTGTCTTTTTCTGGTCCTCCTTTGCAATCTGGACTTGGTGGTATCCTAAAAATCCATCTGTAAAGGAATAGATTTTGCGCCCAGTGACTCCTTCCAAAATTTATTTAGTGAAGGGGGTCAAAAATGGATCAATGACACAAACTACAATCAATTCCCTATAGTCTGCACAAATCCTAATCCACCCAACCTTCTTGCTACTGATTACCATTGGACTTATCCACTCTAATTCTTCCATTGCCTCAATGATCCCAGAAACTATCATTTTGTCTATCTCCTCCTTAACTTTCACGTGCAAATCGGGATTCATCCGGTAGGGTCTTTTTCTAACTCGGCATACACCGTCCTTTAGTTTTATCTCCATCTCCCCTAAGGAATGGTGAACACCTTTGAGCTCATGGTACCCGTGTGGGAATAAATCCTTAAATTCACGTAGTAGATCAATGATCTTTGAGACTTCCTTCTATGTCTAGTAATCCCCAAGAATAGCTTCATTAGGTTCTTGTTCTGAACTGATGTTAAGTTTCTTCTTCTTTAAAGGCTCATGGTAGGCACGTTCCCAAGCATCTACACTATCCACTACCTCACATGTTCCTATAGAATGGATAACATCTAAGCTTTCTGATTCCTCTCCATCAATCACATATACTAAATTTCCCTTATCTTTTTTCCAAACACATGCACTCAAGATGTAACTCTTCTGCTTCCTCAATTTCTTCAAAGCGCACCTCCAATGCTAATTCACCTAATAATTCTAATAGCCTATCTTCCATTCTAGCAATATCTCCCATTGTAAGGAACTTGATACCCTACAAGGCATTATCAATAAATGGCTTGGTACTTCGATACTCAAAGGTTTAAATAAGGTCAGCCGCGATCTCTGGCCAATTCCTTGTTTAGCAGTGTGTCTCTGAATGAATGTACCATGCACACACACAACCCTACATTATAGAATACAACCTGTGCACCCAGAGGGATGGTGGAAAATCTTGTGCACCTTCTCTCTAGACCCATTCATACTCCTGGATATGGAAATAGGTGGGATCCTTCCCATGGTACTCCTAGAAAATATGACAGAGAGAAATTCTTATCTCGCGCCACTCTAAAAGGCTCTCCTGATGTGTGGCCCACCAATGAGATGTTGTGCCAAACAAGACATAACTTAACATCTTTCTTTGTTCCTTCTCATTATTCTACTAATCTTCTACCCCCTACAGAAATATCTTAGGGAAGGCACCTCTTGAATACTTGGGTAGTTCTTTTGCTCTAAGGCACCTAACAGTGTGCACCTTTATTACCTTGGTCACCGACCCTCTCAACTACCATCCCATTAATTCGTAACTTCCATGTGCCCAATTTTCACAAGCTAGACTGGTGGTGTCACTTATTGAATAAGCATCTTCAAACTGGATAACTCCGTTAGTAGGGTGTACCATCTGAAGGTCTTTAATTGAGTGCACAATTTTTTTTTCCAGAACTTCTTCTCCCAATATTTCAATATAGGGTGTCAACTTACCATCAACCAGGGGTATAATGACCCATTCCTTTTTGTTCTTGAAGTTGATGCACCCTTTTTTGAACTGAAGGTATGCATTATTCTTGTAACACCAAGGGCACCCAAGTAGTGCTAGGAAATTGTCTGCCTCGGTGAGTGCCAAGACTTCGAAGTCCCCAGTAAACTTGGCTCCCTAAATAGTAATAGTTACATCCTTCAAGACACCAATGGGCATTGCCTTAGTCTTGTTTTCCATATACAACACACTCAAATATGGTTGTAATGTAGGTCTTCCCATCTAATGCCATGCATCCAAAGTCAAAAAATTAACCTCCATGCCAATGTAAATGAGTATATTACTGAGGATCCATCCATCTACAAATGCATTCAATGTAATATCCTTGACATAGGTGAGGCTGTGAGGGGGGAGGTTCCTGTGTAAGACCTATCTCTCACGCTCTTCTCTAGCATGTGGTACATTCTCCCTTAACTAGGATCCTAGAAAAGGAATGATGTTCTTTTACCTTATCATTTTACGCACCTCCTTGACCTCATCTAGGTCATCGTTTTACACCTCAATTCTCCTTCCTTGTTCCTCCTTTCTGGATTTCTCCTTGAGACACTGGATCTCCCCTTATAAGCTTCGAATAACATCCATGGTTTCCTTATATATCTCCTTCTGATGCGTAAGGTCTGGATACTTTCCATGAATGACCTCTTCTCTTAAAACCAGGTTCTTTTGTCTTGGTACCTCCCTTGCACATACATCTTTTGCCCTTTTTGTTACCAAGACAGGCTCCAAACCTTCATCCTGTGTTACCTGAGGCATCCACTATATGTCTACCTTCTTGATGCTAACCATCATGACACCTTTTTCCTTCCAGTGTTGCTGATTCATATGCTCAAATAATTCCAGGAACTCCTCATATTTATGCTTCTTTTCACACCACGAGCATTGTAATAGGTATAAGAACTCACGCTCATAATGTTCTATAGATCCATAGTTGAAACATGTTCCGCGCAGGAACTCACTTCTTCTTCCATGTTTACCTCATCCATAGAATCCTCCTCAAAAACCTCTTCCACATGCACCCCCATCTATGCACTCCTCATAATGGTGATCATCATTTTCATAACCATTGGAAATATTGGTTTGGTGTACCCCATGATCAATGGCCTCATGGATCTGATCAATGAGCCTACAGTCCTTTGTATCATGGCTTGTGGAGGTGTAAATTTTTCAATAACAAGATACATTCTTCCTGATCACACGCTATAGCAAGCGACATCTACTTACATCATGGTCCCCATGACAAATCTCACAATCTACTATCAAAGTGCATACTATCCTCTAAGGGAAATTATCCTTAACGTGACCCTTTATTTCACAATCTGTGCACCACAAACCACTGTGAGTTACATGGAATGAGTTCATTGACAATTTTTGCAATTGTTTAGCCATAGCAACAATCTGAGCCTCCAAGAACAGGCTAACACCAAAATTAGTACTACCAACAGCCTCAGTGTGTAAGGCAGCTTCCAAATCTTCACGTAGATCTGTAAAAGTTTTCTAAGACAAGGCCCTTCTAAAAGGGGTGATCAATCCTCCAAAAAACCACTATGCATGCTGAGAAGGATGGATATCATATAAAAATTTAGACAAGATAGTTTTAAAGCACGCATCATACGCCTGCACACTCTCTGCCATTCCTTATTGAATCTACTTCAAAACACTAATGCTTTTCTACTCAAACTTAGAAATATGGAACCCTACCAAGAATGCATTCTTTAAAGTAGTGTTGTCTACTACCATTTGATGAGGGTCATACTTTCTATACCAGCTATGTCCTTACAACGTGGTTGTAAATTGACTAGCCTTTCATTCTGGGGTTGTGATACCCTTTGCGTGCCATAGCAGATCACACTTGTGAACATGTTCTGCAACATCCTCAATGCCCCTATAATCTGGAAAATGTAGAGACATTTCATAGAATACTTGAGGTGGTAGTTGGGGCCCTTGTCTTGAACCTGAGCCTTGGTTTTCTCCAGTGTTCCCTCAACCACTTGATCCACCAGGTCCACTGGGTCCTGTACCTCTAGAGCCACTAGATCCACCATAACCACTAGGTCCAATAGGGATTGTAAGATATATGCCAAGTGCTCCCACGTTCCCACTAAAATGTGCACTGACGGTATGTCAAAGTGCCCCGCTACCACTACTTTGTCCTGCGCCACTCCCTGATGCGAGCCCAAAATCTTGTACACTTACCCCTTGTCCAAAAACTCCTCTAAATACTAGAATATGTATAGCCATAGAATAAGGGAATGAAAAATTGTACCTCCTAGGCATAGATCTGTCTCTTCCATTAGTTTCAACAGGATCAATACTTCTTCCTGGTTTGGGAAAACCAAGCATCAGGGCTCAGTCACTGGGTGGGTTCAGATATGTGCGAATGACTCTCCTTTCTCCAAGTGATGAGCTCTCACTAGAAGCCGAAGGGTTCTCCCTTATGCACTTTCTAAGATGGGGTAGTACAAACTTCTCAAGTTCCACATCCTTCGCATGAACCTTGACTTCTTCCCGTAATGTTTGTCTCCATGAATCCATCACACTAGCAGCCTCACATTGTCTAGCAATCTCCCTTTCACGTGCTTCGCTATACTTGAGCCATATTTCTTTCCTCTCCTTCTTTGTCGTATCATCTTCCATCTTCCTCCACCCGAGCTTCCTTACCCAGTGCTCAGAATGGTTTAGCTAGCCATTGGGAGTGCCTCAAAACTCATGGTAACCATCAATATCTTCATAGCTAGAGGAATAACACGTAGAATCATTCCTCTAGGTTCTCGTATAATTTCAAACTCAACAACCTCTGGGAAAGAATACGTAGAAATGACGTATTCCAGAGTGTAGCTAGCTAGTAATCCTTTCCACCACTGATCTATAGCATGGGTCCACATCAGATCTGCATCTTGTAACCTCTGGTAGTCTTCTTTGGTCCATATCTGTGATCCATAATGCCAACTTGATCTAGATGCATAGGCTAAAAGCCATCCATATAAATCTACTGGGAAGTAGCAGAAAAAAAATCTCATACAAATCATGGTAGAGGTGCTCTTCTACCCATCTACGTGTATTAAACTCAAGCCTAGTGTTGAATCTCTGAGTAAATTCATCCCCCATGCTCTTGAACCAGGATTCAAGAGTTTCCATTGTTAACTGACCTGTCATTACTCTTTACATAGATCATGATGCATGATATATCCCACTACAAATTCAAAAAGAGGTCCCTGTAATGGAATCAAGATGTAGTCATTTTAACTCCTATCACAAAAGGAAGAACCCCATGCACACCGACCTATCACCCAGCAGAAGTTGAGCACTCACCCAAGGCATGCATGGGTACTGAGTCTCTATTTTATGTGTATTTAGTGGGAAGCATTATCTATGATTAGTGTAAGACTATTTAGGAAAGAAGTTGAGACATACAACAACCATAGGGCTTAAAACAGCCTCCAGATCCTTGCTGTCACTTCAAACCAAGTGCTTTAACAGATTCCAGAACATATACTCTAACAGAAATAAAGATACAACCATTCATTCATAGCATGAAAGGAAAGAGAACTCATATGAACGAAATATACATTAAACCCATTGATATTCATATCTATTTATAATAGGTAACCTCAATATATTCATTGATTCAATATAGAGTGTCACAGAGTGCAGACCGCAGTCATGTGCATCACTGGACGTATTCAACTAAGATAACAAAAAATAAAAATAATAACTCCATTCTTAGTACATCCTTTCCTTAACCAAAATATCCACTCACAGCATTCCTGCAGAGATTTTTTCACTCTCTAACCCATTATTCCCTATGTATATCAAGATGACATATCCTTCTTTCGTGTGTATATCTCCATATCTTTTCCCGTGACAGGCACTTGTATTTATCACTTTCCTAGGATGCCAAATCACCTTATCGTACCCTCAGATCTATCACCAAGTGTCGAATGTGGTCCTCCATGCAAGCATGTTCCTTCGGGCCTGAGCTCTCCATTCCATCTCATGATGATCTTCTAGAAGATTCCATCTGGGGTGTGCTCATTCCTGGGCCACCTTGTTACAAGGATGGCATCTTATCTGCATGTAACCAATCACACTTTTCATGTGTTCTACCTTGGGTGCTTAATTTGGCTAAGTCCTGAACCTCCTTTCACACGTCACGTGCACTATTTTCTTCCTTAAGGATTTCTCTTGCATGTTTGTGCCTTGAACACCATTCTATAATTGGGATCTCGTATGCCTAAATGCCTTCATACTTGGTCAATATTCCAATGGCCCAACACTTGAACCATTTCATCTTGACTACTAACCATCTTGATGACTCAAACCAAAATAACACATTGTGATACATTATTAATAATAACACACATCAATCAAGTAAAATAAGACCATAAACCATATATTGAACTTCATTGACATCATACATAGATTTATTGACACTTTTTTGGAATATAATGACCATAAAGATATGAGGAATCCATTTGTAAAATCATGACTTAACCAATTTCTATAAGGTAGACATATGATAATACAAACCTTAGAGGGATAGCCTACCTTAAAAAATCAACCTTGCACTCCATAGATTAAAATCATGACATAAAATCATGTTTGGATGGATCCTTACTTTAGACCAAGACCCAACACAAACACCATTATCATATGTCTTACTTCACATTAGACCATAATCAAGAATTAAAAAAACTTAAATAACATGGCCATGACTCATAATACATTGATACTCTTATTCAAAACATATATTCGTCATGACATCACTAATACTGATCAACATACCTCTGAATATTGATATACATTAGATAAAAATCAAACCTACACCTTCCACTAAGCCTAGGACATAACTCATCACAAAGACATCCTAACATGGTGAGGACAAACCAAATAGACTCAAGAAACTCAACATAGATCTTTTCTTTGCATGAAACACAAAACTTTTTCCACATTTTGACTCAAAGATATATCATAACAATGATTAGAATTACTCTTGGACTAATAAATACAAAGAATCTGACAAGAAACCTCTAAATACACACAAACTCACATTAGAGGAAAACATAACTAATGAAAATAGAAAACTCAGAAACTTGTTAAGAAAAGGACTCAAAAATTCATGGATAGATCAATTCACATACCTAATAACTCTTTAAGTGTCCCAAAATCCTAACATTCTCATCTTCTCATGTGAAAAAGAGTGGATGGTAGATAGACAGATGTGATGTTCTTCATTCTTTTGTTGGAAACTTGGACACTAAGAGGGGGGAGAATCAATGTATAATCACTTGTACATAAATTTTCATCTCCTTAATAATGATTTTATGAACACAATAAATCAAATACAAGAAAATAATAGGTGAGCACACAGAGACACAAAATTTAATGTGGGAAACCCAAAATAGGAAAAAAAAACCACTGAAATCAAGAACTAGGCTTAGGACAAAATTGTCTTATATCAATTACATTGATTTCATGGTTGAGCTTCTACTAAACATGGAGATGCAACTCTAAAATTTTGTTTAGGAGCAACTGACCTTTAGTGAGCTTCAAATCACAAGGAGGCTTTAACCCCCTACAATTTAAGCAGATATAATTTATCTTTTATAAGCTACTACTTACAAGGAGCCTTCAACCCCCTATATGCTAAGTTGCAACTTATACTTATTCACCAAATTTGGTCACACTTAGTTTGTTGTCTCACATAGCTAATAATGACCTCTAAATTATCTCTTCTCTACTTCTCAATTCTACTCCTCATTCTCCTTTATTTTTTGATCATTAATTCAATATCCAGTCTGTGTTCTATTAGGCTCACTAGCATCTTCATGTCATGTTTTCACTCTCTCTCTCTCTCTCTTCACCTGATCAAAATCAGCTTCTATCATACAAGATTCATCTCAATCAACCTGCACCAATCTCTATGATCGTGGGTTCTTAGCACAAGTATCTTCTGATTTACTCTTTCAAAGGTCTCAAGAATATAACCTCCTTCATACTTTTTCTCACTCTTCCAATTTCTATCATACCAATCCTATCAACTATATCTTCAATCACTTGTCTTCTCTTAAACTCTCATGTTTGATTACAGGACTTCAATCATAATCTATCAAGTACAGATGTCCATAAAATAATATTCCTATGGTTTTCTATACTATTTACATCACCAATCCTTCATTCTCAGATCATCCTTCTCTTGCTTTCTAGCTTCACCTAATCAATACAGTGCACTATTTCACAAGATAATATACTCGCATATCAAGCCATCCTCTGGTTAGCTAAGAAATATTACAACCTCATATATCATAATATTTCCATATCATATATATGCTTCTATTAATAGTCTTAAAATTTTAAGTAATTTCAAAACTTGAATTCATACTTCAAGGATAAAACCTTTAAGAAGGATATGCTCTTCTTAAATTTCAAGGAAACTATCTCAAACTCATCTCGTTCAGCATAGAGCACTTACCTGCTTCATTTTTACTTCTTGCAACATGTAACAAGTTCACACAAAACTCATGTCATTCTTTCATACAAGGACCACATGTTTTTTTGAATTAGGGTAATATTTTGAGGGTGTTGAAAGGAACCGCATACTTTTACAATTGAGGATTTTAGAGAGGATCCAAAACCTAGGTTACAATTAAGGGTACCACCATTACGAACCAAACTAAAGCAACCTATGAAATCATAGTGAAGATGCAATGACCAGTGACAGTGACCAAAACAAGTGGAGAAGCAACTAGTGACGGAAATGATAATAATAACCACCAGTGACAGAAGTGAGAGAAGCCACCAGTGACAACAACAATAGGAGTAGACACCAGGGATAAGAACAAGAGAAGTAACGACCAGAAACAACACATTGACCATAGATTATGCATCTAGCGGGAGAACCACCTCCGAGGAGGATTGTTCCTCGCGGTGATTTGAACATGAGTGGGAAAGCACACAACCATGTGACTTTACCGCACAACTCCCACCCTATCGGCCATACAAGGATCACATGTTACTACAATATATCCATCTGATTTTCAACTTACTAAAGGCTTCATCACGTCACACTAAACAAATCAATTATCAAGGTCTTTCATTTTGTAGATAACCAAAACTTTGTTCTTATAACTCTTCATATTCATCTCTACATTTTCTCATAATAACTCATTGTATATTTGATTCTTCAAGCACTTCTCTATATATCATAACATATTTTATCTACCTCTTTCTTATTCACAGTGTATACTATATTTCAAACTTTTAACTAGTATGTTCATTGTTTCATATTGTCATTACATTCTCATATTGTGTCTTAGAATCATCAAAATTGAAACCATGAATACTAGATCTCATTCAACTATATGCATTTTCTGAATTCTAAAACCATATTTTACCTGAGTACATTAGTTACTTATTTGGAACCCAAACAAAAATTATGTCAATGTCATCTTTATATATTGTTACCCAGTCACTGAAGGTCATCAATAGTTCTTTTACTCTTCATAGAAAACATGTCTCTTCAACTTCTCTATATTGTTTCATATGCTTCAAATCCAATTTTCAAGACTTTTAAAAACCTTTCAACTACCATATTACACCTCACTCACACTTTCTTGAGCATCTCTTCCTTGGAGGTAACTTTACAACTTCTATTTAACTTTTTTCACTTTTCTACCTTTTGGGTTCTTTTTTCACTGTTTGAATAACATTGAATCTTCATATGCATATGATTATCCATTATAGTTCAAAATAAGAAGAGGAACTCACAATATTGTAACTTTCATGGCCTTTCTGGGCTTCAGCTAGGATTTATTTAATTCAAAACATCAAGACTTAATATTTTACACTTTCACTAGAAGACCAAACAACTTATCAGCATTGCAAAGGTTTTGTGCCTGAATTTTCCACTATCACATGGAAGGAGTCTCATTCAAATAGTATGGAAGGTTTCAAACATCTAATAACAACATTTTTGTTGAAGAATCTAAAAAATACCTCTCCACTATCAAAATGAATTCTTAAATTTATGAAAAGTGTATGTTTCTACTATGAAACTATTGTATTGGAAAACTAATATCAAATTATCCTCTATTTTAATATGGAAGTGTATGATTCTTTTTGTAAAACCTTTGTATCCTATGCACATATATATCTTCAAAATTTCAATAATTTTCATTCTCTTAAACTCTTGTTTTGAGAAAATTTATTCTTCAAATCCTAGGTGTAGGGTTTTGTGCACAGTGCAAGCCCGATAGGGCTAGAAATTGAATATATTGGAAATTTCTTGATGATTTTAAAATATTTCACTTCCACAAGATATAAGAATAATTTTTCCAAAATATTCAACACTCACTCCATCTTGTAACATCTCAAACTATTTTTAGTCACATGGTTTCACAGTGAATAGAGACATGAAGGATAATTGTGCTACATTTTTTAATGTACCCTCTTGTTTTAAGAACTAAAAAAACATTTTAATTTATATTTAGGGTCATTAAATCATGCTAAACCTCCTTTGAGAATAACATACTGTATTGAGGACCAAAAACTCCCTTTTACATGAAGATTTTACCATGAAGTTATCATCACATGCACACACACAATATTCATTTTTTTCTTTAGTATTCACATTTAAGACACTATATTTTCCACCTATACTAAAAAATCTCATGATGACCCTATTCAAATACTTGAGGGTATATTTCAACAATAATCCCTTCAGGCACACCCTTCAAATCTGACTATCTCACTCCATGGCTTGAATATGCCACTTCCATATCACTAAGGGGCATTAAGAAGATAAAATGTGCTTGAGGAGCATCAATGACCTTATATTTCCTTAATTATTATCTAGAAAACCACACAAGTGTTTTGCAAGAAAAAAAACTCATTTTACTTTCACTACTTCAGAACATGTTTGCAAGAGAGAAAAACACTAATAGAAAAGAGCTCATAATTTTTTTTATTAATATCCAAATTGATCCAAACATTTTAAAACATTTCAGGCTTGAAATTATCCCCAAAAATTTATTCTATGATTTATTTGAAGAAAGTTTCGTATTTTTTCTTGGGTGCCAAGAAGACTAGGGGCTCAAAATGTAATTTTCAATGACCTAGTTTTATAAAAACTAGCATAACTTTCAAATAACTCTTAATAACTTAATGAAGTTTTTCAAGAAGCACCAAAAATTACCCTTATACATAATACATGAGTTTATTTATCATAAATATGCATGTATTATTCAAACCTATCTCACTTACTTTAGCCTACACTATTAGTTCTCAAAGCAAACTTTGGTGAACTTTTGAATTTTTACTCCAAAAGCTGAAGTAAACCTTGTTGTTGCTCATAAATTCCCTAGATACCATTCTTGATTTCTTATCATTATTACCAAGTCTTTTCATGACCTTTACCATCCTTTCACACCTCATCAAGCTCTAGAAACATGCCTAAATGAGCTAGTTTCAATTGTGACTTCCAATATTTGACGTGTTACCCTAGAAGCTCCTTCTCATGCTAACATAATCATTTATGAAATGTAGAACTTCTGAGCCAAGAATACCAACTTGCACTCTACCTTCAGTGATCAATAACCTCACTATTTAAGCTTATAACATCTTGAAACCATCCTGAATGCACAAAACACCATTTCTAAGACACCAACAATCAACCTTCATGTCTCTTACAGAACCTCACTTCACAGCTCAATTATTTTCCATCAATTCCACTTGACATCAATGAAATCACCAATGAATAGGGTTCAACATCTTTATTTCTTCAACCAAATCAAACATGCTTCCTTGACTTAACTTAGACATGAGAAACTTATTTCCAATATTGATTGATCTATAATCTTACTTGGAAACTTCCATATGACTAATCTTATTACTAGGATCCTATGATTTGCAGCATCCTTTATATCTTGACCTTCATGATTAGGTATTTTGACTACTCCTTTAGAATCACACCTTTTAATGAACCTCCTCTTTCTTAGACATAGGCTTGTTATATGACCTAATATTTAACAATTGAAATAAACAACACTCCTCTTCCTTTTTGGCTCATAAAAACTAAGATTACAGCCAAAATTCTTGGCCCCATAACCATAATCACAACATGAAAAAAGTTCATCATTGTTGAGACCTACATCATCCCTAGGAGACCTCCTTCAACCTATTAGACTTACTTCTTAAGGACCAAATCTGATACCAATTGTTGGAAGCACATAGTAATGAGAGGGGGGTAAATTAGTCATTAAAAAACTTTAAATAATTTCATATTTTCTTATTAAACCATAAACCATTCATTCATTAATGTGTTTAAATCAACATAGAACATACATACACATAACCATAAAAAACACAAAGAAAATCATAAAACAATATATAAGGGGGGAACCCTCAAGGGGAATAAAACACACTGAATTTTTTTTTTTGATGTTACACATCACAAGATATTTCTTTAGTGAGGAAACAACCCCACAAGGAGCACCAACCCCTAAACCCTTGTTTATATTACTCACAAAAGAGACTCCTAGGAATATGAATCATCATAAGATATTTTGATGAAGAAATACCACTAAAAATATGTTGATACCAAAACTTATTTTTATCTCAAATTTCAGCTCCAAATTCCTTCAAACCCTCATTTAATGCTCTCTTATTCAACTCGCTCTCTCTAGGTATTTAACACCTTGTCTTGGCTCTAAAACTTGCACAAATTATCTCAATTATTCTTCAACTATAACACATCTGATCAGCTCCCACAACATTCCTTCATACCTACAATATACTTCTACTTGGGTTGCACTTTTCCCTCTAAGAGCACTACTTCAAAAATGAACTAAACAAGCACTTAAATATGGTTTACTTCTTTCAAAATCACTGTAGTTCATTCCTAAACATTTTTAAATACCAATTAAACTTAATTAAATTCCATTTCAATAATTAAAATTGTCACATATGACCCATATACGTCCTCAATTATAAAAACTTCTCATCTTGCACCAAAATGCCTCAAAACCCCATCACTTGGATGAGAAACATCCACACATACCAAAAATATGATTATTCAAGCCCCCACATTCACCATATATGAATAATATAACATATAACCATCATACATGGTCAGAAATTTACTTGGACCAATAAAATATTTCATTAAAAGGGCCAACTGGCTCATATCCTTATGAAAACACTTGTTTCCAGCACCTTGTTTTTACCTTTAGGCCTCAAAACCAACCAAAATTAACTCAACTATAACACGTGAAAAATATATGGAATTCCTAGGACCTTTAGAACACATATATGAAAGTTATAAATCATGAAACATCAACATGATCACAGCACAACAACACTTCTCCTCACCAAAACAAGCTACGCAAAAACTAATTTTCCAAAATCAGTTGATTAACACCCTTTATGTCACTTTAAAGACTTAAAAAGTAATTAATTAGGAACAAAATTAATTATGATTAAATCTCCATGTTATATCAAGCATCAACCAATCCATTTCATGCTTCAACCAACTCAATATTTTAGTCTGAGCAAACCTGTCCTAAAATCCAACATACCTTCTTCTTCACAAATTGACCTAAAATACCAACCAAATCACCTCACAATGTTAAAATACATAAACCAATGTAAATATATTTTAATAACCTTTCCATAACATATTATAACTCTTTCCAACTCTAATTGTAAGGCCTTAAACCAAGCTAATCTCTGCAACCTCCTTCTTATGCCTTTTTGGACTCGAGAACTGAGTATGAGCCCAACTTGCTCTATCACACCAAAACACACTTCCACACTCAAAAAAATAATGAAACACCCTTAGAAATTATTCCTAAGTATTCAAAACCTTCACCAATCATGAAAAGCACATAAACCATCACTTACCTCATGTGGTCACTTTGCACTATGCTAGATCATGCATCCTCCAAACCTGACCCTCAAAAAATAGATCATAACTTGGTTATACCTTATCTAAATATCAATTTTTATACACCATTGGAAATATCTCAAAAATATATTTGTAACACAACTTTAATCACATCCTAACTCATATTTTAGCTCCAGTAGTGTGAATTTTTCCACAAGATGCTCCAAACTGCCCCAAACACCATTCTTCACAAATAGGGCACACTTTTCACTTTTTAACCTCAACCATGATCTTAAAATGTCATTAACATTTAGAAAAAAAACATCGATAATATAAATTCTAATTTAGTTCATACCTTCTTTTAAAATCTTTTTCTCAAACTAAAAATTTTAAGAAAAAAACATTTTCAATGGGGCCTGCATACAGTCACATGCTCTAATATACCATTATGGAAATATGAAAGAGTCATATAAAACATCCAATAATTACATTTTCAAAACAAATCAAAATTGGGAGGATATACTCAATCTTCTCCAAGCTACTCCTAGCTAGGGTTTAGCTAGGGTTTTAAAGTACTTTACGTTCTTAACGATCGTTCATAAAAATGTGATGATAAAACCACATAATTATTTTTTTGAAACATTCATAAATTTCCTAAGAACATATTACAAATATCTCATGTCCCCATGAAAATCATACAATTCACAACGAGCATCATAAGATCCATATTTGTCTCAAAATCAGACTGTTACTTACCCAGTTTTTCCAAAACTGTATATCTTCAAAAATATTATTCAGAATGACCTACAACTTTTCATGATCATGAAAAAATCCTCTATCTATCCATAATCACCACATATCAAAAATAATTCTAAAACTCTCTTTCCAATCTCATTTTCATATGCTTACCTTCTTGTTTCCCATTATTTACTTCCCAAGAACCTCATAAAAGCACCAAACCTTTGAAATCTAACCTAAAACTCACCATACACCTCAGGAACACTATAACCATGCTGCAACCATACTTCACCAATATTGATAATCTCTAAATCACATACCCCTATCTCATTCTACATGCACCAGGGCTAAGAATAGTTATTGCATAACCTTCCTCAACATTGGCTTCACATGAACTAACCATTCTAACCTCATGTAGACTCATAGACACCCATGACACATCATATGGAACATTATAGACCTCATGAAAACCTCTAACCAACACAAAAGAGCTCATACCATGACTCTACTAGCTCAACCATGCACAAGGACCTCCTAGGACTTCACCAAACTTATAAAGTACTATTCAACCTTCATATTTGACACCTGAAATACACCTCATAGAGACACATACCACACCATGACACCCTATTGGTGCTTGAATTAATATCACCCCTTTCTTTGGAACATGCCTTCGAAATTTTTTATGCTTTCTGTTTCCTACATGTGAAAATGTGAGCTCAAAGGTTACAGTCATGTTAAATAAATTTGAAAATCATGTTTTTAGGTTTTGATTCCTCTTTTTTGGTCAAGGACAATGTTAGATATGTTCTTCTGAAAAATATCTACAAAAAAATTATTCTAAGTTGGTTTTAAATCAGGAAAATTACCTTTGTACACTATTCCCTAATCATGTTGCAAATTTCATATTTGGCTCTGCCGACAGATGATACATGGCATGTTCTAGTTGGTTGTGATATGGAGGGTTTAAGTTGTAAACTTGTAATAATTTTATAACATTCACATTTACAAATTAATCCCCAAGGCCCAACAAATATTCTTTCTAATATTCATAGTCAAAAGGTGCAAAAACATAAATTGACTCTACCTCTACAGAAATACACATGTCACAAGTTGGTTGAATGTGAGGAATCATGACATGGTTGCATTTATGCACACTAAGGTAATAAAGTATAAAGGTGAAAAGAAGATCTCGAGGCTCATGAAGGACATGCAGCTCTTTCTCATGCAAAGAGGGAGGAAGCGGTTCATCAAAGAAAATTGGTAATTTTGAGGTCAAATGAGAAAGAGAACAAATATTCAAAAAATGTCCACAGCTCCGCCACTATTAAGATGTAACCATGTATCAAACTTAGGATGAAAGTAAAAATTTGGCAATCAGGTCGAATAGATAAATGTGTATGCATTTAAGACACGATGCAAAAGTGCAAATATTTTCCTCAAGCCCACATTGCATAAGACTATCCCACATGGACAAATTATATTTACAATTGGGAAAGGTGAAATCGAGGACCATGATACAATGCATTAATATATGTCATCTTCAATTGGTTTTTGCACAAATCAAGGAGAAATTTTGAAGGCTTAACACATTCAACTTTTTGCTATCTTTTGTTGAGATCTAGATGCCATTATTAGCAGATTTCCTTAAGGAACAACATGAAATTGATCATGGAGCTTGGATTGAGAACCATATATTGAAAAGATTTCAAATTAGAGTTGAAGTGCACATGTATTCACTGGAAAATTGGTAAGAAATAAGACACTCCCGTACTCTTAATTCATTGGCAAGGAAATTTGAAGTAAAACTAGGGTATTAAATATGAGGACTATGCATCTATTTTTTTGGTTACATCCGGAATCACCAATGATCTGGATAAAATCACAGACACAAATTTAATGAATGATAACTTAAAAGAGTTTCTAAAAATATTGAATAGCCCTAATAAGAGTGAATCCATGAAATAAATTCAAGATAGTGATATTACTTTAGCTGGTGTTATTCCACCCTCAGTACACTGCCTAGAACTAGTATGACTTTGCGCTTAGAATTACATCCTAGAAAAGAGGGAAGTATTGGATGGAAGTGTTGATTCATTGTTGACTTTGATGCCTGCAACCATCAGGATAATGCTTAAATTATCTATAATAAGAAATCCAATAACCCTGGATATTGGTTTATCCCTACAAGATTATGAGAACAAGAAAAAGGACTATGCTAGGCTTATACATACTAAATGGATCTTAGCAGAGAAGAAGGAAACCAATAAAATCCCTATAATATTGGTTAGGGCATAATTTTTTGAAGAAGCAAATGATGTGATTATATTGTTGAGTCAAATGGTTGGATTAGAGACCACGAATGAATTCAATGAATGGATGTGCACCTATATATGGATAGTTTTGGAGAAGAAGGGGAGAATTTATTAAGTAAACTTCATCCCAAAATCACTTCATGACCACATGGTAGCACTGACACCAAAAATAGGGATGGGTGGTGCTACAGAATTGGAATTTTACATGATGAATTATTTGATTTATAATATTACAGGCCATAGGCATTTCCCTAGCCTCTTGCCACATGGTTACTTTTAAAAATGCCAAATTCATGATATTTTCCCTCAGTTACATTTGGTTAATTCAAAAGGGAACTTGAAATTGGTTAATGATGCCTTATTTACACCAATCATATGTTTATTCAGGCCAGAATGGGAACAATACATAATTTCTAAAGAGGCTAGGTAAATAATCATGGAATATAGATGTTTTTTCATTCAGTACAAGAAGTTTACATACACTAGGGTTAGTGGATTTGAATTTCAACCATGTAAATTTCCCAGGTACTTAGATGACAAAATGGCCTTGTGTGAATTAGAAAGACAGTTGACACCAGTTCACAAATTAATTGTTGGAAAACACAAGACAAACATTAAGTTTCCCATCATGGTTGGAAATCAATCTTGCCCTTCAATTATAAAGGCCTGATTAATGGAATATGGGATGGAAAGGTTTGAGGCAAGGGCCAACTATGACATAAGGTGGGTGTTCAAAAATCTTGCAAAAACTTTTGAACATGAGCCTCAATTTGAGGATTTTTGGATGAATTGTAGAGATGAGGAAGATGATAGACTAAGAGACTTCTCAGGAATGACCCTTACCCAAATTATAGACTTCAAGATTGTTGTTATACCTAAGGGAGTTGTGGATGATCCACATAATGTCAGTCAATATTATCTTGATCAAAATGTGGAGGGAAAACTATTAGCCCCTTTGAACTGGAATGAAGATGAATCCGATGATTCATATGCTTGGATAACTGATGTAATGAGAATCAAATTGAATTGGTTAGCCCAGAATAAAATTTATTTATCAATTCAAAGCACAAGATTTCTTAATAAATTTAGGGGTTTGGGAAAATTAAAAGAAGACCTTCCACCCTGGAAAGAAGGAGCTGACAGAATGGATCCCTTGGGAGGAAAATCTCCTCAATTTCCTTCAAAATGACATACTTCAAAACTTATAGATGAATGGAATTCTGCTACCAGTGGGACTTGTACTTATATGTCTTCTCTAAGAAAAAGGACTGAGGAAATTATTCTAAAATCCGTCGAGAATGATCCTATCACCTTTGCATTACAACTTCAAGAAAAAGGGAAGGGTATATGCTTTAAATGTTTTTCAAAAACCTCACAGTGTTGATAACAAGTGGTCATTCAAAATATAATCCACATGATGAAGAAAAAGAGAAGCACCAGACATTAAGAAGTTTGAATGGGAAAAGAAGAGATACAAAATTGTGTATGAGCCAATTCTAGTAAGAGAAGGTGCTCATACACACAAGAAACATAAACATAGGGATGTAGTGATTAATCCCTCAAAATATGAAAGAATTGATGTTTTCTAGGTCTGACATGTAGCATCAGTTCCACATGTTGGGAAACCAGTACCTTTATTTTCACCTTTATCTTCAGAGTGAGTGACAATTGGGAACACTCAAGAACAAAAAACTCAAGGCAATGTCTTATCTGATCCATTAGATAGTTAAGTCTTGGATCAAGGTGTGAAAACATCTAAAACCATGTCAGTTAAAAATGTTAATATACCTTTATTTGAACAATTACAAGAGTCAGCAAAGGCTCATGTAGAGATAATGGATGTTGATATTGGTGATGAGTTTTCCAAATTGGATGCATTTGACATATCTATTGATGAAAAAAATGAATGATGTAAGTGATATTCAAATGAGTGAAGAAATGGAAACAATTAATCATATGAAAACCGCTAAAATCATAATTCAATCATTAGAATATTCCTCTGTAGATCAAGTAGCTTCATATTCAAATAAGCTAGAGATGCTTAGTGAAAAAGGTATAAGTACTGAGGTATTAGTGAACTAATATCCTTCCCATGATGTCAATCCCACTAAGGATAGTGATTTATCTTAAACATGGAAATATGTAGATGAGAAAACAACAATGGTTTCACAAGATGCAACTACTAGGGATGAATTTTAATGCTTGTTTAGATGTAAAATTTTTGAGTTAGAATAACAAAACAACAATGGGAAGACAATCCACCATGAAAAAAACTGAGATATCAATAGAGAAAAAAGGTTATGATGTGTCAACACAACATCCTCCAAAGGAGGTGGAAATATTGGAAAGAAAAGGAGAGCCTGTAAGAGAGATATTAGTTCAAGAAACTCCCAAGGGAAAAGTGGAGTTTAACATTGCATTAGTTGAAGGAGTAAGGAAAGAACATATCCCAATTACTGATGTAAGTTAGAAAGCGACTAGTCAACCTAAAACTCAAGACCAAGAAGGAAGACAAAAAGGGAAGTGTAAGTACAGAGTGAGAACAAAGAGATAACTGTGAGAGCAGAACATGAAAAGTAGATAGAATTATCAACCCAAAGTGAACATGAGATGTCTAAGCAGTTGGTGGTTGTCCCCAAGAAAACCCAACAAGAATTACAAGAAATAAAATTTGGGACAAGTCTTGCAAAGGGTTGGATAGGAGATTTGATTTCAAAGGAAGAAAAATAAATTATCCCTATTGAGGCCATAGACCTTATATCTATATCTTTTCTGAAGTCAGTTAGGACCTACAAAAAATCTAGGGTTCTTACCAAGACTCATATTGATCCACTGTGATCTAAAAATTTAGAAGTGACAATCCCTCACAAAGGAAAAACAAGAAAAAATATAACTAGTGACTAAAGTGTTCAACTTATCCCCTTAGGAAAGCCTTCAAGAGATCAACTAAAATAGGGAGTATCAGAGGTAGTAAGTGACTTGTTACAAAAGGTTGATGAGGATAGGATAACTAAAAACAATTGAAATAACAAGTCAAATCTTTGAGTTCTAGTCTACAACAATTAATTGGGCAATCTAATCAAACTCAATCAAGTACCTCTGACATAACCCTTGAATTATTGAAAAATATTGATAAGGATGTTAAGAAGGTTTAAGCTTGGGACATGTGGCTTGAGAAATTGACATAAAAGGGGAAAGATGCAATCGAAGAATCTAGGACAAAGTATGAAGAGTTCAAGAATAGGATAAATTAAATAGATGAAATAATTCAATAGTGTGATAAAAAAATCTTCTACTTTGAAGGAATTTTTCATAAGATGGAACATATAACTCAAATTAGTGATGAATTTGTTCAAAAATAATGGATTATGCCAAAGGAATTCAATGGAACTCAACATGATATGGAGGAATTAGCAAAGATTAGGGTGGAGGTTTTGAATGGGATCAAAGAAGAATAATAAGTTAAAATGAAATGGGTCAATGATACTTTAGATGCTATTGATTTAAAACTTGAAGATATGGTTTTTGAAAAATTAAAGAAGAGCTATGGTGATCTCAAAATTTATTTCTTGTTAGTCTCTTTTGAGAAAAAATATCTAGAAAGAAAATTTCTCTTATGAAGTTATAAAAACAATGAGGAAAATTGAGAATAGAATTAAAAAGTTAAAAGCCAGACCATTATAATACAAGAAAAAAATTGGCTACTGTGTGGATGTAATAGCAAGACAGACATTGATTTTCCAACACCATATAGGACCAGATGAATAATAAATGAATGAGCTCTTTTGAAGGTATGATGCATATGTGGCAAGGTTTCTAGAAGAAGAAACATGAGAATAAACTAAGAAGAAAAGGATGCAGACATGAAAGATGATGAACAAGTTTAGGCTTGTCATTCTTAAAACTTTATCTTCTTTTCATATTTCATTTGTAACTGGTGTTTCATTTGATATTATTTCTTCATGAAGGATGAACATTACTTTTAAAACTTGTTATTCTCTGATATAAATTGTGATTTGATACAATGCATTAGATTTTTATATTGCTTGGATGAAATTTATGTCCATTTGTAAAATCATATAAACTAATGAGATGTTTGTACTTTCTACATTTTGAAAAAATAAAAATGGGGATCTATAGGGACCCCATCCCATGAGAATAAATATTACATATATCCTCCAAATTTGTATTACAAAAGAAAAGACAATAATGAGAAACTTTAAACATCCAATACCACAGACTCCTTTACCACAAAATCCTCTCTGCAAAGAGGAAGTTTTTTCACCAATTTGTTTTTTCCTAGGCCCATGTTCATCCATCCCTAGTTCCATTTGAACAAAAATAATATCTCCTGTCAGTGTGTGAGACATGCCCATTGATTTAAGATCATCTAGGCTAGACAAGGGACCATCTAATAGGCTAAGAAATTTTAACCTCTTCTTATAAGATTAGACCCATTCACCCGTATCTAAACCACCTTTAGAAAACACTCTTTTCCCTCTAGTTCTGGTAGAGGAAGTTGGATGAGAATAGTGAGCTGGAATTTTAACCACAACTGATTCTGGAATGATGTGAGAAGAAGGCATGAAAGTAGTAACTGAAACAGAAATCCCGGAGCTAGACTCACCCTTATGTTTTTTCACAAAAGGAAGTGATGGTTCAGGAGATGGAGGGGGTGTAGTCATTGGTTTTTTTCCTCCAAGAATAAAACATGTTTCTCCAATGCATTTAGTTAGTGATAAAGGGAAGGTACTGTAGTCAACGAAAGTTATCCATCAAGCACATAAGATTCCATAGAGGAATCTCTTTTGTAACAAATTCTTCATACTAAAGGTAGGGGCAATTGAAGTTGGTCAAATCATGTGCAGTAGGCCTACTTACATTCTATAATTCCATAAAATCCTCAGGAACCCTTTGATTCTCAATCCTGAACAAATAAAAGTACATCATCTAAAAATAAGAGAAAACGAGACTTATCATGATAAGTCTTCTCATGAGAGAAACTCGAACATCTTGATTTGTTAAAGGCCCAGTGTAATTATCAGGATTAGACATCTCAAAGATCATCCTTACAAAATTTTCATGTGGATACAACAAATTGAATATAGAATGCAAATATTTAGTAGATATTTCTTTCAAACTTGGTGCCAGTAGTTTTCCTACCATAATAAAGATGGATTTCCTCAACGTGATTATATGCAAAGAAGAAAATGTCAAACAGTGAAGTAAATGGAGCATTTTTATAGGAAATTTGAGGTGGAGAGCTGAATTTAGTGCAATCATGGTGAAATTATTCTTGAGATCTCAATAAGATATCTACATGAGTAATTTAAAAGTTGAAATGAATTGGCATTGAGAAAAAATGATAAATTGATCTGATTTGACAAGAATCATGCGTGATAACTAACCCAAAAGGCATGAAAATAAATATACAACATTACAAATGGATTATGGAAAATAAAATAAGAGCATCTGTTCAAATCAAATTTCCTGAGGTGCTTGAAAATCATCAATAGAAGATGTCCAGTCACCAAGGGAAAATAATGATTAAATAAGTGGGTAAAAGTGATGACATGGCATCCCAGTCATAATAAATAGAGTGAAAACGTGGAGGCTCATAGTTCTCACACCTAGAAACATTTGACAAGGCATCTTCATGAGAATAATGTGGATTAAAATATATGCTGTAAGAGGGAATATTCCCTTGAAGATTCACACTTTTGGGGGGGAATTTTGGAAAGAAAATGAGTGAATAGAATGGTATAAATGTGAAGAGAATAATCTCACATGAGGGGGGTTAAATTTGATATTTTTTCAAAGAGAAAGGAAAATTAAGAGAAAAACCATTTCCCCAAGAACTCATCTGAGAAACCTGTTACTTTCTTTGAGCCTTCAAATTAAGTCATGTCAAGATGGTTGCAAGTGTACAACCATTGACAAACACTGAGACTATAGATCTACTTTCCCTTGCTGATAAATTTGATGAGCCTTGAATTAATTATGTTAATCATGAGCATTGTTGTATCTGTTGTCAAGATGATATACTGTAAAATAGTTATTCATGCTCCCATTGCAATCTTATTTTAGAGATCCTTTAAGTCACATAGAAATTTATCATTCTAGTAGCATTCTAGAAATTTCAATTGCACTGTTGAGAAGATATTTCATTTCATTTGTGTAATAAACTATTTTAAAATCATTATGTCTCCACTTTGTTAAATGTTGTTTGTAAGATCCTTTGAGTGTATCTTAGGCATGATAAATTGTGAATCTATGATGTTTTATTAAGTCTTCAACATGAGATTTTGTGTTTGAATCCTTAAAGATTGTGTGAAACCATGCACTCTTGGGATTTTATGAGTGTACATCTTCTGGTTGAAGGTTCATTATGAGATATTTGAGGTATATTCATCTTGCACTTGGTAGATCTCCCAACATTTATTAAAATTTTCTCAAAATTTGGTATAATCAACTTTATCCTGGTTAATTCCCCAAATCAAATACAACCAAAACTAACTAATCCTACCAGAAATGCCCATGATTTCCCCATTAAAGCTAGCAATATGCTAAATCAAGATGGTTCCATATTGTTTTTAGTAGTCTAAGATTTTGTTTATAAGACATCTGCACTTTCTAGAAGTGAAAAATCATGAGAGTTAGCCTTTATTGAATTGACCATGTCTTCCCAGAGCTATTTTTTCAATTATTCTACAAAAAAGTGCCAAATATTGTTGATACATCCACCCCACTCACAATTACAAACTACAGAATGGGTTCCTCTCACCCTGGCTAAAGGCAGAGCCTAAAGTAGGAGGGTAGGTCATACCCTCAGCATGGTGCTACCTGACTCCTCCAAGCTTGAGTGATAAAGAGATGATGAGATCCTTCCTCGGCTACAAAATGACACAAATCTATATCTATCATCCTCTAGGCATCCTTCTCATTCTATTGATGTTGCTCAACCACAAAGGGAGGACTGATTTGGGTACCAACAATGCTCTGACACCTTTTTTGGGAATATTTGTGCAAATATATACAAATATCAACCTCTGGTAACATTTCATATATGTTTAGATGTAAATACATGGTCTAAATGTCATCCTTTGTTAAGATTTGTAAAAATTAAGCAAGATCATAAGTTAGTTACTTGGTATTTCCTATTATAAGTGAATGTTGGACTAAATCTAGGTGGCTAGTGGTAAATATTGACAAAGGATGCTCATATTTGTCAAGATTTATAGAAATTGAGTATTGATGTGCACTTGAAAAGTCATTTACAGTGTTTTACACATCTAAGGTGTAAATCCTTAGTGGCGACTCCATATTTTGTTTGGAATTTCTAGTAAATTCTAGTGTCTTAAGCTTTGAAAATTGAAATTTTTTGTTGACATTTGTAAAGCTGGAAGGAAGAAGGTCCTTCTTTAAAAAAGATCATACTAGAAGATTGTTTCCAGAACTCAGAAGAACAAACCCAAATAGAAACAAGTTTGGAAAACATCGGGGGATAAAAATTCAAGAGAGAAGGTAGTGCCAATCGTGGAAGTTGATCAACCTATAATAGAGGATTATTCTACATCTTCAAACAGTTCAGAATAAGGTATTCCTCATGTAAATCTAAACACTCCAACTAGTGAAGGGCCATAATTTGTAATTGAAATAGGAATCCCTCACCTCTCTCCTTTATCACTTAGAACTAATAGGGTTTTTTGTGAGACTAGTCATTGAAGGATACTTAATTTGAAGATCATACATGCATGTGTCCCAAATACCTCCTATCCCACACCATTTTAATCCTCCTATAGGATCACCTCCTCAGAATAACATGGATCATCCTCCACCTAGACCTCCCTTTGTTGTCAATATGTTTGGACCAATATATTTTAGAGGCATGGTTGGGCATCCTAATGTTGTACCACAAGATGTAAGAAATAGGTTTCCCAAATTTTAGGGAAATAATGTCATCACTGGTGATCAACACTTAAGACTCTTTATTAATATGATGGATGATTTCTAAATAGAACATGAAGATGTATATGTAAATCTATTCATTCACACTCTTGAAGAAGATGCACGTGACTGTATAAAGCTTTACTAGGACAACTCAATAGATTCATGGAATGAGATGAAGAATGCTTTCATATTACAGTATGGGATAAGATTGACCCAAGGTTCCTCTTATCTGAGTTTGAGAATATAAAAAATAATCCCAATGAGTCTATTCAAGACTTCAATACCATATTTAATAAGACTTTGACTAGACTACCCATAATTTTGAGGCCTAGTGATGAGTCCTACCTAATTAAATATTCTAATGCTTTTGATAAGAAAGTTGCTTATTATTTGAGGGATAAGAACCATAAAATTTAAGGTGGGGAGGCTTTCACCATGGCCTTGTAATTGAAAACACTATTAAGGCACTTGGAAAACCTCCTAAGAGGGAGGGTGTCAAATTGATTAATCTTGAGAAACATCAGTCAGGAAAGGCAGTGGATCTAGAAGAAGTTGTGAAGACTCTGGCTGGAGCAGTTAAAGAAATATCTTATAATCTTTCTAGAGTAGAAAAAGGAATAGGAAAGAGTTCTCAAGGCCAACACCAACCTCAGGGCCAAAATAGATTTGGAAATCATCCTAGAGGTGATCACAGATCAGATGAAAGAGGAAAAGGGCCCATGGGATCAGGAAATAAATAGCCACAACCTAGAGAAAATAAGTTGGTCCCTGATCCTTTGACTACTAGGGTTTCCATGGTAGAAGAAGACCATGTTATTGATTGGTGTTACAAGTGTCTCTTACCACATCCCCCCTGTGATCTAAATAAGAAAATTTAAGAGGCGTCTGATGATAAAATGTATGGTGATGTATGCATGGAGTGCCCTGATAATCCACAACAAGGTGCCACTTAAACTAAGTTGATAAGTGCAAGACTGTAGAAATTTTTTGGGATTGCATTCACTAGGTATCTCCTATTCCTCCTAATGATGATATTGAAGTTGATATGGTGCAAATATTTTTATTTACATAATCATTAATTTGAATATTTGAGAGCTTTTATGATTAAGAAGTATTATGGCGGAATTGCTTCTGAGGAAGACATGCAACTTTTGACGAATTTAGTGGTTTCTCAGGAAAATGAATACAATATTAGAAGTAGAGTTGTTAAAGGGGGAGGGCCACAAGCCAAGCCAAAAACTCCACTTCTCACTAATATCCCAAAGGATCCCCCTAAAAAGGATACACCTAGCAAGGTCCTAGTCACTCCAAATAAAACTTGTACCCCAACTCATTCCCAAGTTATAAAGAGTCTCATACCACAAGAAGGGGAAATAATTCTCCCTCCCAATACAATCTTACCCAAATACATCCCCTGTGATATAGCCTAGATGTTGAGTCAAATC
Source organism: Taxus chinensis (assembly GCA_019776745.2). Lineage (NCBI taxonomy): Eukaryota > Viridiplantae > Streptophyta > Pinopsida > Cupressales > Taxaceae > Taxus > Taxus chinensis. The sequence continues at coordinate 532,554,538 of CM034153.1, read as the reverse complement.
AGAGTCATTATTCCTATTGTTTAATTGCTTAGGATCCTTGAGCATAGAGAAAGAGAATTTGAGTATTTGGGATTCAAAGAGGAGGTAATACCCCAAACAAGAATGTGAATAATGTGGATACTCCCCCTGTCATTGCAGAACTAGAAGTACCACAAGCATTGGAAGACTTGGGAGAATCACCTGAGGTATATCTGGGTACTTCTCTTGTTGAATCTCAACTTGATGTTGATATTTTCTATACTACTTTAATCATCAAGGACAACATTAGTGCACAAACTGCATGTTTGATTTAAGGGGCCTCATGTAATGTGATGCCTCTTGAGGTAATTGAATGAATGAATATCAAAGTGACATAAAATTTTGGAAAATGCACTACTATGGATTCAAGGGAGGTGCTGGTGATTAGGGTATGTTAAAGGATTGGTAGTGCAATTGGTAGCTTACTTGGGAAAATGCTTAACCATGAATGTAGTTATTGTGGATTATCCTGCCAAGTGGGGAATGTTATTGTCAAGAAAGTGGGCTGCTAGTGTGGGTGGGAGTGTATAGATGGACATGTCATATGCAACCATACCAGTAGAGGGAATCCTTGTTAAATTGTATGGTGAGAAAAAGATGCTACATCTGATTGAAGACCCTAACAATGCTTCTTATGAAGTATTATATACAGATGTAGATGTTGATAATTTTGTGGGCTATGTAGATTTTAAAGAGCATAACATTGATAAGTGTAAATTTCCTGAGAAAATTGGCTCTCCCTGGATTTTGATGTTTGATGGAGCTTGTTCTAAATTTGGGAATGGTGCTGGTATTATTATCCTTATGTCTCCAAATCAGGAGGCTTTTATTTTTTCCTTTTAACTTAGATTTGATTGCACTAACAGTATTGAAGAATATAAAGCATTACTTTTGGGTTTAAGGATTACTTGGAGGTATGGTATCAAGGACATTATTGTTAAAGGAGATTCAAAATTGGTAGTCAAACAAGTTAGGAAATTGTATGCAACCAAGAATCAAAGAATGAAACAATATAAGCATGTAGTTTGGGACTTTATTGAAATGTTTGACTCTTTCAACATAATATACCATGACAGAAATTAGAATGTTGTTGTAGACAGGTTGGTAGTATTGGGATCCAGATTTGAAAATTGTACAATGTCTCCTTACTATGAATATGATATATAAGTGTTGTTCAAGACCATCTATCCCTGACAATGTCAGACATTGGAAGGTTTTTGAAGATGATGCCCAGGTTCAGAGGTTCTTATAGAATGGAGGAGAGTTTACAAACCAAAATGTGGAATGGGAACCAATGGTTTGTATTTATGATTGTAAAGAGACTTTGTTTGGAAAATATATTATTCAATTAAAGACCAATACCATTCCAAGAGGTTTGGTTACTTTAGACTCAAACTTTGATAATGTTGACATGATTGTTAATAGACATATGTCAGCCTCAAGAGATGTGGAGGAGAACAACTTGGGGACTGATGGTAAACCTAGAAAAATATGGCTAGGTAGTGACCCGAGTAAAGAAGAAAAACAGTCTTATGTCCAACTATTAAAAAGGTACTAGGACTGCTTAACATGGTCATATTAAGAATTGCATGCATATAGGGAGGATCTTTTCCAACATGAGATACCGTTAGAATCTAATGCCAAGCCATTTAGGAAAAATAAAAGGCCAATCAATCCACTCCTTTCCCTCAAAATGCAAGAAGAGTTTAAAAAATTAAGGGATGGAGGCATCATACAACCAACAAGATATTATTCATGGGTGGAAAACCTAGTGCTAGTTTGAAATAAAAATGGAGATATAAGGTTGTGTGTGGAATTTATAATTTTGAATAAGGCCTCAATCAAATACAACTATCCATTGGCTAATATGGATAACATGTTGCAACTATTTACTGGATCTGAGGTGATGTCTACTCTAGATGGATTCTCAGGGTATAACCAATTGGTAATGAAACAATCATAAATAATCAAAAATGCTTTCATCACTCCATGGGGTACCTATGTGTATGTGAGAAATTTATTTGTCCTAATGAATATTGGAGCTACATTTCAAAGAGATATGGATGTATCATTCTCAGGTTACATAAATGATTTTATTGTTGTGTACTAGGATGATGTGACAATGTTCTAAAGAAAGAGGAGTGATCACTTGCAACATATGGAGAAGATGATGCTGAGATGTAGAGAGTATGGCATCTCATTGAACCCTAAGAAGTGTCATTTTGGGGTTCAAAAGGAAAATCTATTGGGGAACATTGTATCTAAGGAAGGGGTCATGATTGACCCTAAAAGAGTGGAAGCTATTGGAAAAGTTCATATTCCCAAAACCAAGAAAGGAATTCAGTCCTTCTTTGGTCAGATAAACTTCATCAGGAGATTCATTTCCAATTTTTCTGAGATGACCATCCCAATCACAAGTATGTTAAAGAAGGATCATATTATCAAATGGGAAGAGGAAGCTATCTAATATTTTACTAGAATCAAGGAAGCACTAAAGAATGCTCTTGTCTTAATAGCCCCTGATTTCAAAAGAAATTTTTCAAATGTTTTCTTTTTCCTCTGAAAATACCATTGCATCTGTATTATTATAGAAGGATGAGGAGGGAAGTGAAATTTCAATTTTTTTCTTTAGTAAATCATTGTAGGGGGATGAGTTGAAATACACCATCATGGAGAAGTAGGCCTTTTCCTTGGTTAGAGAAACAAAAAATTTCAGGCCATATATCTTAAGTTCCAAAATCATAGCTTATGTTCCCCATACCATGGTCAAGGACATCTTGTCAAAAATGGAAATCTCAAGTAAAAGATGTCAATGGGTGAAAAAATTGCAAGAATATGACATGGATATTAAGACTACTAAGTTGGTTAGAGGTCTAGTCTTGGAAAAACTAATGGAAGAAAAAAATCTACAAGTGATGGAGGTAAATGAAGTTGAGGAGGGAGATATGAATGTTCATGAGAAATTAGTCAGTTCTGCATGGTACAAGGACATCATATTTTACCTTAGAAATTTGGAGTTTCCTGGACATTTAAATAAGAATCAAAGAAGGACACTCAGGTTAGCCTCCCAAAATTACATCATCACTGATTATGGGTTGGCATGGAAGAATCCTGAAGGAGTTCTCCTAAGATGTATTGCTAAAGATGAAGCTCCCAAATTAATTGCATATTTTCATGGGGGAGTATGTGGGGGTCATTTTGCTAGAAGAGTAACTACCCACAAGATCTTAAGGGTTGGTTATTGGTGGCCCACACTCTTTAAAGATACAACCTTGTTAGTAAGAAAATGTGAAAGTTGTCAATTATTTTTAGGAAGAATGAAAGCTTCGGGTGCTCTCCCTTTACAACTAGTATCAATTAAAGTCCCTTTTAAATAATGGGGTATGGATTTTGTTGGGGAGATATCAGATCCTTCAAGTGTAGGCCACAGATGGATATTGGTGGCCACTGATTACTTCACCAAGTGGGTCAAGGATATCCCTAATAAGAAAGAAACTCATCAGATTGTTATGGATTTTATCCTAAATCATATAATTTATAGGTTTGGAGTATCTACCAAAATATTTACTGAAAATGCAATGATATTTCGATCCAAACCATTAGTGGTCATGTACCGAGAGTATGGGATAAACCTAAAATATGCATCTAACTAAAACCCTCAAGGAAATGGATAGGTTGAATCAAGAAACAAAAATTTGTTGAAGATAATTAGAAGGACACTAGAGGTTAACAAAATAATATGGGGTGAGTAGTTGAAGTTTTTTGTTTGGGAAGATAGAATCACTACTAAAAGAGCCACTGGAAAGAGCCCATTCGAACTAGTCTATGGAGTTCATGCCCTTCTCCCCCTACACATGCAATTATCTTCTTACCAATTCATTCAACACCTTGAGGATGAAGAAGTCATCCCAAATGATGCAAGGATTAATCAGATTGTTGAGTTAGATGAAGAAATAAGAGAATCCCACTAGAGACATTTGAAGTTAAGGGAAAATCTTAAAAGATTATTTGATAAAAAGGTAACTCCTAGAACTTTCAGTGTGGGAGATCTTGTGTTATTATGGGATAAAAGACATGAAGAAAAGGGAAACCATGGAAAAATTTATGCATTATGGATGGGCCCCTTATTCTGTTGATATCAAAATTGGTGAACACACTTTCTTTTTAAAGGATCTAGATGAAGAATTACTTGAGTTTCCTATTAATGGAAAGCATCTGAAACATTTTGTTGACTGAATCCCAAAACAAGGTATGCATCAATGTATAATATATATTATTTTTTCTTTGTTTCTCAATTGTGTGTGTGTTTTTGTTTACCTTTTTTTTCCTGGTCTATAGTGAGTAGTTCCCCTGGTTTCTTGATACGTTTTTGAGAGATGTATTATTGTCACTTGACCTAGTGCATATTTTACTTGACTCCATAACCCAATGGAATTTGGCTCTTGGTTTGCTATGTATGTGTTGTGTATGGTTGTTATGGAACACATAGGGGGTTCCCATCCCAGAGTTAGATTCAGTGTTAATGCTCAAATTAATATCACTCTTTTTTTTAGAGCATGCCTTTGAATGTTTTTACGTTTTATGTTTTCCCCATGTGAAAATACGAGTTCAAAAGTTACAGTCATGTTAAATCCATTTGAAAATGCCATGTTTAGGTTTCTATTCCTCTTTTTTGGTCAAGGATCGTGTTAGATATGTTGTTCTCAAAAATCCCTATAAAAACCTAATTCTGAATAAGTTTTAAATTAGGAAAATTACCTTTGTACACTATTACCTAATCATGTTACAAATTTCATATTTGGATCCTCCGCCCGATGATACGTGGCATGTTCTAGTTGTTCGTGGTATGGCGATTTTAAGTTATAAACTTATAACAATTTTATAACATTCACAATTTGCAAATTAAGCCCCAAGGCCGAAGAATATTCTTCCTAATATTCATAGTTAAAAGGTGCAAAAACATAAATTGACTCACCCTCTGAAGAAATACACATGCCATCAGTTGGTTGAATGCATGAAATTGGGGCATGGTTGTATTTCTACACACTAAGGGAATAAAGTATAAAAATGTGAATAATCTCTCAAGGCCCGTCAAGGACACGTGGCTTTATCTCATGCAAAGAGCGGGGAAATGGGTCACTAGAGCAAATTGGTAATTTTGAGTTCAAATGAGAAAGAGAAAAAATATTCACAAATGGCCCACAGTTCTACCACCGTTAAGATATAACCACATGTCAAACTCAGGATGAAATTCAAAAGTGAGCAATTGGGTCAAATAGATAAATGTGTATACGTTTAAGACATGATGCAAAAGTGTAAATTTTTTCCCTGAGCTTGCATTGCATAAGGCTATTCCACGTGGAAAACTCATATTTAAAATTGGAAAGGATAAATGGATGACCATGATGAAATACATTAATGTCTTCCACCATCAATGTGTTTTGACACAAATCAAGGAGGAATTTTGAAGTCTTCGAATGCATTGAGATTTTTTCTATCGTTTGTTGAGATCTGGATGCCATTATTAGTAAATTTCCTTAAGGAAAACATGAAATTGATTGCAAAGCTCAGATTAAGAACCTATAGATTGAAAAGATTTCAAATCAAATTTGAATTGCATATGTATTCATATGAAAATGGGTAAGAATGAAGACACTCATGTACTCTTATTTCATTGGAAAGGAAATTTGAAGTAAAACTAGGGCATTAAAGATGAAGACCATGTCATCTAGTTTTTTGGTTACATCTGAAATTACTAGTGATCTGGATAAAATCACAAACACAGATTTAAAGAATTTTGACTTAAAAGAGTTTCTAAAAATATTGAATAGACCTAACAAGAGTGAATCCCTGAAAAAAATTCAAGATAGCGATATTGCTTTAGCTGTTCTATTCCACCTTCAGTACAATCCAAGAACTAGAATGGCTTTGCACTATGAATTACAATCTAGGATAAAGGTAATTATTAGATGTAAGTTGTGATACAGTGTTGAATTTGACACCTACAACCATCAGGATAATGCTAAAATTTCATGTTATAAGAAATCCAATAACCTTGGGTATTGGTTTATCCCTAAAAAATTATGAGGCCAAGAAAACGGACTACTTCAAGATTATAAATACTAAATGGATCTTAGAAGAGAAGAAGGAAACCACTCGAATCCCTAAAATATTAGTTAGGTCATAATTTGTTGAAGAAGCAGAGGATGTGATTGTATTGTTGATTCGAATGGCTGAATTGGACACCACGAAAGAATTCAAGGAATGGATGTGCACCTATATATGGATAGGTTTGGATAAGAAGGGGAGCATTTGTTGGGAAATATTCATCATAGAATCACTTCATGATCACATGGTAGTAATGACAGAAAAAATAGGGATGGGTGATGCTGTAGAATTGGAATTTCACATGGTGACTTATTTGATTTATAATATTGCAGGCCACACGTGTTTCCTTTGCCTCTTGCCACGTGTTGACTTTAAAAAATTTCAAATTCATGAGATTTTCGCTCAGTTACAGTTGGTTAAATTGAAATGGAATTTGAGATTGTTTAATGATGCCTTCATTGCACCAATCATATGTTTAGTTAGGACAGAATGGGAACAATACAGGATTTATGAAGAGGTTAGACAAGTATTCATGGAGTATGGATTCCATTTCATTCATTAGAAGAAGTTTACATACATCATGGTCAATTGATTTGAAGGTCAACCATGTAAATTTCCTAAGTACTTAGATGACAAAGTTTCCTTATGTGAATTAGCAAGACAGTTGACACTAGTTCACAAATTAATTGTTGGAAAAAACGAGACAAACATTAAGTTTCCCATCAAGGTTGGAAAGTAATCCTGCCCTTAAATTATAAAGGCTAGATTAATGGAAGATGAGATGAAAATTTTTGGGATGGAAATGTTTGAGGAAAGGGATAACTATGACATCAGGTAGGTGTTCAAAAATATTGTAAAAACTTTTGAACATGAGCCTCAATTTGAGGATTATTGGATGAATTGTAGAGATGAGGAAGAGGTCAGGCTAAGAGAATTCAAGATTTATTTTACCCCTGAGAGAGTTGTGGATGATCCACATAATTTGAGTCAATATTATCTTGATCAAAATGTGGAGGGAAAATTGATAGCCCATTTAAACTAGAATGAAGAGGAATCAAATGATTCATATGCTCGAATAAATGATGTAACGAGGAGAACATTAAATTGGTCAGCCCCAAAGAACATTGATTTATTAATTCAAAGCACAAGAGTTTTTAATAACTTTAGGGATTTGGGAAAATTGAAAGATGAACTTCCTTCCCTAAAATAAGGAGCTAACATAATGGATCTCTTGGGAGGAAAAGCTCCTGAATTAGCGTTAAAAAGGCCTACTTCAAAACTTATAGATGAATGGACTTCTGCTATAAGTGATACTGGTACTTCTACATCTAATCTAAGATAGAGGATTGAGGAAATGCTTCTGAAATCCATGGAGAATGCTCTTATCACCTTGTCATTAGCACTTGAAGAAAAAGGGAAGGGTATTTCTACTCATAGGACCCCTTCAGATTTTTTTTCCAAAACCCCACATTGCTAATAAGTTGATGAGTGGGGCCATAGCAAGTGTCCATTCATAATCTAAACCAAATAATGAATAAAAGAGAGTAGCGCCATACCTTAATAATTTTTAAAGGGAACATAAGAGATAAAAAATTGTGTATGAGAAGATTATATTAAGAGAAGGTGCTCATACACACAGGAAACATAAGCATAGGGATGTAGTGATTAATCCCCCAGAACATGAAAGAATTGATATTTTACAGGTAAGACATATAGCATTAGTGCCACAGTTTGGGAAACTAGTGCCTTTATCCTCACCTTTATCTTCAGACGGAGTGATAATTGGGAACACTCAGGAACAGAAAAATCAAGGTAATGTCTTATCTAGTCCAGTAGATAGTGAAGTCTTGGATCAAGGTGTGAAAACATCTAAAACTAGGTCAGTTGAAAATGGATGTTGATATTGGTGAGGATTTTTCCAAATTGGATGCATTTGAGATATTTATTGATGGAAAAACAACAAATAATGTAAGTGATTTTCAAATGAGTGAAGAAATCAAAACATTACTCATATGCCAACCACTGAAATCAAAATTCAAACATCAAAATTTTCCTCTACAAATCAGGTGGCTTCAGAGTAAAATAACTCAAAGGTGCTTAGTGAAAAAGGTGTAAGTATTGAGGTATTAGTGAAATAATATACTTCCCATGACATCAAGGTGACTAAGGATAGCAAGATATCTCAAATAGAAAATTTTTATATGAGAAAAAATAGAGGTTACACAAGATGCAAGTGCTAGGGATGAAGTTATTGCTTGTGTGGATGTATAAGTTTTGAGTGAGAATAGGGAACCAATAATGGTAATACAGTACACCATAACACAACCTGAGATATCAACAGAGAAAAAGGATGATGATATGTTAACCTAACAACCTCCAAAGGAGGTGGAAATATTGAGAGGAACAGGAGATCCTGCAAGAGAGATATCAGTTCAAGAAACTCAAAAGGGAAAAGCTAATTTTAACATTACATCCATTGAATAAACAAGGAATGAATATATCCTAATTACTAATGTAAGTCAGAAAGTGACTTTTCAACCCCAAACTCAAGATCGAGAAGGAATAAAATCAGGGGAAGTATCAGTACAAAGTGAGAAAAAAGAGATAAATATGGGAGTAGAACATGAAAAGAATGAATAATTATCAACCCAAAGTGAACAAGAGATGTCCAAGTAGTTGGTGGTTGTCCCCAAGAAACCCCAACAATAATTGCAAGAAGAAAACGTTGGGAAAATTCTTACAAAGGGCTAGATATGGGAGTTGATTTCAAAGGAAGAAAAATAAATTGTCACTATTGAGGCCATATAACTCACAACTCTATATTTTCCAAAACCGATGAGGACCTAAAAAATATCTAGGGTTCTTATTAAGACTTAGACTAATCCACTGGGATCCAAAACTTTAGAAGTGGAAATCCTTCACAAAGGAAAAACCAGAGAAATTTTAACAACCAATGACTATAGTGTTAAACTTATTCCCTTAGGAAATCCTTCAAGAGATCAACTAAAATAGGGAGTAGCAGAAGTAGTAAGTGACTTGTTACAAAATGTTTATGAGGATAGAATAAATAAAAAACAATTGAAAGAACAATTCAAAACTTTGAGTTCTAGTCTGCAACAATTAATTGGGCATTCGAGTCAAACTCAGGAAAGTACCTCTATCATTACCCCTGAAGGAATGGAAAATATTGATAAGGTTGTTAATAAGGTTTAGGATGTGGACACCTAGGTTGATAAATTGACAAAAAGGGAAAAGAATAAATTGAATAAGCCAAGATAAAGTATGAAGAGCTCAATAATAGGCTTATTGAAATTTATGAAATAATTGAGTAGTGTGATAATGAGACCTTCTACTTTGAATGATTTTTTCCCAAGATGGATTGTATAACTCAACTCAGTGATGAATTGGTTGAAAAATAAGGGATTGTGCCAAAGGTTTTCAAAGGAACTCAACATGATATCAAGGAATTAGCAAAGATCAGGGTGGAGGTTTTGAATGGGATCAAAGAAAAAATAGAAGTTAAAAGGAAATGGTTCGATGATACTTTAGATGATATCGATTTAAAACTTTAAGATATGATTTTTGAAAAATTAAAGAAGAGCTATAGTGATCTAAAAATTGACTTCTTGTTCATATCTTTTGAGAAAAACATCCATAAAGAAAATTTATCCTTTGAAGTTATAAAAACCTGAGGAAAATTGAGAATAAAATTCTAGAGTTAAAAGCCAGTCCATTGGAATAAAAACAAAAAATGGGCTACTATATGGATGCAATAGCAAGACAAACATTTATTTTCCAACACCATACAAGACCAGATGAAAAAGAAATCAATGATATCTTTCTAAGGTATGATGCATATGTGGCGAGGTTTCCAGAAGAATAAGTTGGAAAAGAAACTAAAGAAGAAAAGGATGGAGACATAGAAGATGATGAATAAGCTTAGGATTGTCATCCTTAAAACTTTATTTTATTTTCATATTTTATTTGCAACTGGTGTTTTATTTTAGATTATTACTTCATGAAGGATGAACATTACTTTTTAAAACTTATTATTTTCTGATATAAATTTTAATTTGATACAATGCATTATATTTTTATATCGTTGGGATGAAATTTTATGTGCAATTGTAAAATCATATAAAATAATGAGATGTTTGTACCTTCTGCATTTTGAAAAAATCCAAATGGGGATCTATAGGGGCCCCATCCCATGAGAAGAAAGGTTACATATATCCGTTAGAGTTGTACTATAAAAGAAAAGACAATAATGAGAAACTTTAATCATCCAATACCATAGACTCCTTTACCATAAAATACTCTTTGCAGAGACGAAGTTTTTTCACCAATTTTCTTTCCTAGGCCCATGATAATCCATCCCTAGTGCCATTTGAAGAACAAAAATGTCTCCTACTAGTGTGCGAGTTACGCACATTGATTTTACATCATCCAAGCTGAACAAGGGACCATATAACAGGCTAAGCAATTCTAACCTCTTCTTGTAAGAAGAGACCCATTCATCCATATCCAAACTACCTTTAGAAAATTTTCTTTTCCCTCTGGTTTTGGAAGAGGAAGTTAGTTGATAACATTTAGCCGGAAGTGCAACCAAAACTGATTCTAGAATGACTTGAGAAGAAGGCATGAAAGTAGTAACTGGAACGAAATGCCTGGAGCTAGACTCACCCTTATGTTTTTTCACAAAAGGAAGTGGTGGTTCAGGAGATGGAGGGGGTGTAGTCATTGGTTCTTTTTCCTCTAAGACAGAAACACATTTTTCTAGTGCATTTAGTTAGTGATAAAGGGAGGGCGCTGTAGTCAACAAAATTTCTCCATCAAGCACATATTATTCCAGAGGAATCTATTTTGTAAAAAATGCTTCATCACAAAGGTAGGGGAAGTTGCATTTGGTTGAACCTTACAAATTGGGCCTACTTACATTCCATAATTACCTAAAATTTGCAAGAAACCTTTGATGTTCAAGCCTAAATAAATTAAATTACATCATCTGAAAAGCATATAAAATGAGACTTATCTTGATAAGTCTACTCATGAGAGCAACACAAACAACTCAATTTTTTAAAGGCCTGATGTAATCATCAGGATCAGAAATATCAAACATCATTCTTACAATATTTTCATTTGGACCTAAAAAATCAAAGATAGAATGCAAATTTTCAATAGATATTTCTTTCAAATTTTGTGCCACTAGTTTTCCCTCCATAATACAGATGAACTTCCTCAAATTGATTATATGCAAGGAAGAAAATGTGAAATAGTGAAGTAAGTGGTGCATTTTTATAGAAAATTGGAGGCATATGAGCTGAATTTGGTGAAATCATCATGAAAGTATTCCTGAGATCTTTGTAAGATATCTGCACGAGAAAATTAAATGTTGAAATGAATGGGCATTGAGAAAAAAATGATAAATTTATCTAATCTGACAATACTCATGCGTGATAACTAACTCAAAATATGTGAAAAGAAATATACAACATTCAAAATGGATTTTGAAATAGAAAATAAAAGCATCTATCAAATGAAATTTCCTAGAGGCGCTCAAAAATCATCAAAAGTAGATGTTCAGTCACCATTGGAAAAGAATGATAAATAAGTGGGTAAAAGTGATGATATGGCATCCCAGTCATACATAAATAGAGTGAAAATGCGGAGGGCTCATAATTCTCACACCTAGCAACATTTGATGAGGCATCTTTATGAGAATAACGTGGATTAAAATATATGTTGTAAAGGGGAATATTCCCTTGAATATTCACACTTTTGGGTGGGAAAATTTGGAAAGCAAATGAGTGATTAGAATTGTATAAATACAAAGAGAATAATCACACACAAGGGGGAATTAAAAATTTTTGATATTTTTTTGAAGAGAAAATAAAACTGAGAGAAAACCCATTTTCCCAATAACTCATCTAAGAAACTTGTTACTTTCTTTGATCCTTCAAATTAATTCATGTCAAGATGGTAGAAAGTTTACAACCATTAACAAGTGCTAAGACTGTAGATCTACTTTCCCTTCCTGATAAATTTGATGAGCCTTGAATTAATTTTGTTAATCACGAGCATTTTTTTATTTGTCATCAATATGATATACTGTAAAATACTTATTAATACTCCCATTGCAATCTTATTTTAGAGATCCTTTAAGTCACACATTACTTTAGCATTCTAGTAGCATTCTAGAAATTGCAAGTGCACTATTGAGAAGAGCTTTCATTTCATTTGTGTAATAAACAATTTTAAAATCACTATGTCTCCACTTTGATAAATGTTTCTTGTAAGCATTTGAGTGTATCTTAGGCATGATAAATTGTGAATCTTTGATGTTTTATTAAGTCTTCAGCATGAAATTTTGTGTTTGAATTCCTAAAGATTGTGTGAAACCATGCACTCTTGGGCTTCTAGGAGTGTACATCTTTTGGTTGAAGGTTCATTGTGAACTTCTTGAAGTATATTTGTCTTACACTTGGTAGATATCCCAACATTTATTAAAATTTCCTTGAAATCTAGTATAATCAACTTTATCCTGCTTGATTCCCCAAGTCAAATACAACCGAACCTGACTAATCCTACCAGAACTATCCATGTTTGCCTCATTAAAGCCAACAATATGCTAAAGTAAGTTGGTTTCATACTATCTTTAGTAGTTTGATATTTTTTTAGAAGAAATATGAACTGTCTACTAGTGACAACTTATGAGAGTTATCCTTTGTTGAATTGACCATGTCTTTCTAGAGCTATTTTTCAATTATTCTACAAAAAGTGCCAAATATTGTTTATACATCCACCCACTCACAATTATAGACTACAGAACAGGTCCTCTCACCTTGGAGAAAGGAAGATCCTAAAGTACGAGGTTTTTTCATACCCTCAGCATGGTGCTATAGAACTCCTCTGAGATCGAATGATAAAGAGATGATAAGATTCTTCCCCGGCTACAAAATGACACAAATCTAGATCTTTCATCATCTAAGCATCCTTCTCGTTATGTTGATGTTTCTCAACCAAAAAGGGAGGATAAATTTGTGTACCAAGACAACCTTTTCCATCAATGGAGTTTAAATAAATGACAACACTAACACAAAATTGCAAACACATTACCTTGCACTTATCATTTTCTTCATAACTCTATCAGGTAGGATGATTTCCTACTCAAAAAAGTTGCTTCTGGGAACTAGTATTCACCAAACATGCTAAATATCAATAATTAATATCTAAACTATTCTATGTAATAACTCATTACAAATACACTAACCTTTATAACAAATCCATGCTTGTTATACCTCATGAAACATCCAACAAAGAAAACCGCCCCTCTTTTACTCTTCAACAAATCTAATTGCCCAAAAAGGATTTTTAGTAACTCAACTAGTTTATACCCTTATTTTAACTTACAATACCTCTAAATGTCTTTCCTAGGAACAAAATTCATCCCTCTTAACTTTCTAATAGATATTAAACATCAAATAATCCAAAACATGAGTCTTTTACATCAATCTTCTAGACAAAGTAGTCTTATCCTGAATCAATCAAACTTGTTCTTCAAAAAATAAGTTGGTTCACCTGTCAAAACACTTCATTAAATATATAACCCATATATCATTGGAAATTTCTCTGAATATAATTTCCATAACATCTTACATTTCCTTGCAACTCCAAGTAGAAGGCCTTCAAGCAAGTCAATCTCTACAACTGCTCAAAACTAGCTTTTGAGCCCCACAGATCAGTATTCAAATATTAGGCACAATTTTCCCTCTAGGACTTAAACCATGACCTAAAACCAAGATGTAAGTTTAATAAAACTCCCAAGATTCTATAAAATGTGATTTAGTCAATACTTTCAATTGACAAATTTTACATAAATTGAAAATCTTCATAAACTTACCTTATTGAGTGAGGCCCACATATTGTCACAAGCTCTATCATATATGTATGGAAATATGGAGGAATATCATACAACCTCCAATCATAAATTTCACAAAAAATAAAAACTATATATGTACAAACAATTTTCTCCAAGTCACTTTTGAACTAAGGTTTAACTAGGGTTTCAAACCACTTTACCTTCTTAATGATCATTCGTAAAAAAAATATAATAAAACTACCTCATTATTTAAAAAAAAAAACTCTTTATATTAATTTGAAAACATATCCCAAAACCTTTGGGTCCCATGCAAAGCACACAATTCATAACGAGCATCTGAAGTTCACAATTTGATCTAGTTTTGTCTTCTTCTCAACCCTATTTTACCAAAACTGATGTATCTTGAAAAATATTTTCATACTTACCTAAAATTTTCCGTAAATCATCATGAAAACATACTATAGCCACTAAAACTCTCAAACAAGGTCAAATGTTATTTGATCACTCCAACCATAGTGACTTACATAGGTCTACCTAGTTTGTATTCACCTTCTTGAGAAACTTACATATATTGAAAATCTTCAGAAACTTACCTTATTGAGTGAAGCCCACATATTGTCACAAGCTCTATAATATATTTATGGAAATATGGATGATTCCTATACAACATCCAATCATAAATTTCACACAAAATCAAAACTATATATGTACAAATAATTTTCTCCAAGTCACTTTTGAACTAGGATTTAACTAGGGTTTTAAACCACTTTACCTTATTAATGATGGTTTGTAAAAAACATAATAATAAAAACACCTCATTATTTTTTTAAAAAATAATTATCTTAATGTGAAAACATCCCCCAAAACCTTGTGGTCCCATTCAAATTACACAATTCATAACGGACATATGAAGTTCAAAATTTGATCTAGTTTTGTCTTCTTCTCAACCATGTTTTACCAAAAATGATGTATCTCACAAAATTATCTTCATACTTACCTGAAATTTTCCATGAACCATCATGAAAACATCCTATAACCACTAAAACTCTCAACCAAGATCAAATGTTATTTTAACTCTCCAACCACAGTGACTTACATAGGTCTACCTAGTTTGTATTCACCTTCTTTAACCCAAGGACAATGAAACATCACTAAACCTATGAGAATTGACCTGAAACTCATCATACATATCATATACACTACCAAAATTCTACTTCCATTCTTCATCATGATTCCTTTCTCCATTTATCAAGTCACCAAACCAAACCACATGCTCTCGGTCTAGAAATGGGCCTAGAATGACTATTACAACCTATGACATCACATGAACTTACCTTTATGACATCTTACAGATTTATTAACACCGGAAACACACCTATAAGACCATTTTTTACCTCATTAAAAACTTCAACCATATTAGAATAGATCAAGATATGACTATGCCTATTAGACCATGCTCCAAGACCTCATAGAACATCACTAAACATGATACTACTAATCAACCTTCATTTTTTATGTTTGACTAACACATCATGGAGACTCATATGACCTCTACATACCATTTTCCATCAATGGATTTGACATAAATTATAACACTAAGACACAATGGCCAACAAAGTGTACCTTATAAGTAATATAATTATGTTATGTTTTAACTCTAAAACCAATATGAGATGAATGTATGTGGACTCCTTTTCTCTAAGTTTATGAGTTTCACTTATTTCTTGATAACTAAGGATGTCATAAAAAAATTTGTAATTATGTATGCCATTATCGAACATGAATAAAATCATCAACTATTAATTGAAATTCATTCTTCTCAGAAGTAGTGAAAATTCTTTTCACAGTGATTCAAGTTTCTTAATCTTTATAATACATTCTGTGATATAAATTGATATCTAACAAAATGTTGAAATTGAATTTAGATATGAATTAAATTTCAAAAATATCCTACTAACAATGAATAAATTAAAAATGATTTTTACCCAAATTAGAATATAGGGATATTTAGGATCAGTTATATAAATTAAAAAAAAGTGTGGTTTACATTTTACAACTTTTCCCTTCACACAATCTAAAAACAAATTAAGATTCCATATATTTATCGACAGAAAATATAACTTTTATCCTCTCTAGTACAATTGCTAGTAGTTAAAAGTATACTAGAACTATACACATACACTTAACCGAAAAGGTTATTACTATAAATAATTCCAAACATAATTAATATTACAATTAAGTCAAAAATTACACTTTAAATTATTGGAAACTCTACCATGTATAATCTCCCTCTAGTTTTCGTTGTGGTAACATTTTAGATTCCATAATTAGTGATATCTGGAAAGTTTTTTTAATTTTTTTTGCAATTTGAGTCTCGTAAAGTATTGCACACAAGACTACTTGTGTCATTATATATTTTGATTTTATCATTCAAAACCACACACTATGTTGTTAAAGAGTCCACAATCCATAGTAATGGATTTTTATGTTGTAAAAAAATATTTGCATAGCTTAGCAGCCAGTAGGCTCAGATCATTACATCTTATCTTTGTAAAAATATTATTTTTAAATATTATCTGACACGAGACTACAACTAATAGATCTTTTTGTTGTAATAAACTCTAGGTGTCTTTATGTTTAAGCTCCTAAGAAGCCTAACATATATCTTGTGTATATCTTTTTAATTTATCATTGTATTTCTCTTTATCCCATTAACTTCCCAGAATATTGGAATCATATTATATATAATAAGTGGTAGGTGAATTTCCAGTTCTAAATGAGAAATATCAAATCCGAATAATGAATGTTTGTGATTTTTTAATGTGGAATATTGGTGTGTGTATTTTACATTTAACTAGTACTTGGGTATGGTTTTGGGATTTTTTCAAAGTGGATTTAAACTTACAAGTTTTTTGTTCTAAATTATTTTCTAGAAAATTTAATATATATATGTACTTAAGTTAATCTTTAGCACAATGTTTTGATTTAGATTCATATTTATAAATATATATTTTTATGTTCTAAGCTTGCTATTTAACTCATATCTATATCATCTTTAAAATTAGAAATCTTAGTAAGTTTGATTTAGTTTTTGTGTGTGGATAAAATGCTTGTATGTGAAAATTAATGATATCAATAATAAATCAGAAACCAACTACCCAATTTAGGAATTCACTATTTAAATTATATTATTAGTTAAAATCCTTGTTATAAAAAACCTCATTTACCAACATGGGTATTTATCCCTAATATTAATGGCATACTTCATAAACCAAAATGTAGCTTGGATCCCTTTTTAACTCATCAAAGGCACTTTTTTAACTCATCAATTAGTTATGTATTTCTCATTTAACCTAAATAGTAGCATATACCTTAAATTTTAATAGTGACAATGAATGGAATTTAATTTATATTTGATGTAGATTTTATAACAAGTTTCAATTAGCACATGTGAAGTTATAAGAGACACTAGGGAAGTAATTAGGCACCAGTGAATTAATTAGTGGTAAGAGGACACATCTAGTGGTGGACATGTAGAGAAAATTTATGTTAGGGTAGAATAAAGTTATGCTCCACCTGGATTATGTCGCCATCAATGGCACAGGGTGGAAAGGTGTTGATGAAAACATGCGGGTGTTATTTAAGGGTAATAACCCAATTTCAATATTCATATTCATATTAGATCCACTTACCTACCATCTTATGGAAAAAACCATTTTTTGTGTAAAATATGGGGCATGGACATGGACTGCATGGTTGCATATTAGAAGGGGATGAGCACTTGGTCTAATTGGATCAATTACAACATTGACACATGGAAAAAACCAATCTTATTCAATTTTACTATCCATTAAATATTTGTTTAATTAGTGCAGATGTGGATGTTTGGAGTGCATAATGTTGGCCATTATGTCTATGTGTTTTCATTGATATCAAACTTTACTAAATTAAAAGGGTTTGTAGAAGTCATATTAGTCTCCATGGGGTGTCTTTCATTGTCTAGCATGAAGGTTCATTAGAAGTGCCTAGTTTTTGTGAAATTTATATAGTTTCTAGGCATGTTTTCATGTATGGTACAAGCATGGATGGTCATATTATGAGTCCAAAATATTTTTATGAGTTCCATCATGGTATGAGAGGTGTATATGTGTTTTCATGTGGTCTCCATGGTCAGTTCATGAAGTTCATGGGTTGTGTTAGGTCATTCGTGGACTATTCCTAGACCTAGAGCATGTGGTTTGGTATGATGGCATGACTTTTTGAGTAAGGAGTTCATGTTCAAGCATGGTAAGGATCATGATGATGTTGTATATTAGGTTTATCATGAGTTCCAATTCATTTCTCAGAGGTATGGTAATGTTTCATGATCCTTAGGAAGAAAGAAGGTGAAGATAAGGAAAGTAAGCACAGGTAAGTCACTATGGTTAGAGAGGTTCAAAGTTATTTGAGCTAGGTGGTGAGTTGTGATAGATGATATTTTCATGATGCTCCATGAAAAAATTCATGCTAGTATGTTGAAGAAATTATAATATATGTTGATTTTGGTAATTTAATCAAGAAATTATAATATATGTTGATTTTGGTAATTATAATATATGTTGAAGAAGCAAAATCCAGCTCGAATGGACAACTTCAGATGCTCAGCCACTAACACACACTTTGCATGGGACCTAGAGGTTTTTAGGGATGTCTTTTACATTGAGCTAATATTTTTTGGAAAAAAAAAAATTGGTTGATTGTCAAGTTTTTATGAACAATTGTTAAGCAGATAAGTTGGTTTGAAACCCTAGCAAAACCCCCCTTCTAGAGTGACTTAGGATATTTATATTTTTTTCTCCAAATTAACTTGGAAAGAAAAATTTATGCATTAGGTTGTAGAGGATTCCTTACAGATCATTTTGGTAGTGGTTTGGTGTTTCATCTATTTCAAGAAGAGATAAAAAAACCCTAGTTTTGTGGGTTTTTTCAGTTTCATGGCTTAGATGGAGGTTCCAAGATAAAAATAAAATTGTTTCATAATAATTGGGACATGTGCTAGATATACATGAAAATTTTCAGATAGGTTTCTTGGAGAAAATGGAAGATATATGCTCTCAAAGTTAGCCTACCGATTTTGGCCTTAAGGGCTAAAAATCTAGTCTTGTGCTCTGAGTTGTGTTTGATCATTTTGCATGTTGAAGCAGTGGTTTTTTATCATGGATATTTTATTGATGCATTATATGATGTGTTTGATCTATTTTAATGGTATGGTGAAGTTTTTTTTAGTTGAATAACTATTTTCCTATAAAGCCCTAGTTGGCTCTTGGAGAAGGTGTGAAGAAACAAGTGTGTTAGAGTGAATTCCTCCACATTATCTATGTTTATTAGTGATTTTACATGTTGGTACAAGTTTTATTGATATTTTCCAAGTGGTGGTTGATCTTGGAGTTGATTTTTGAAATTGATAGATAATTGATTCTACAAGACTGTTTCTTGAGTCTTTTAAGCCTGACTGAGTAGTTTTTGTAGACACTAAATCACGTATTTTGGATATTATTTAGTCACGGTCTGATACTACTATTCATATGGTTTCTCAATGAAGAAATTACTAATTATACCCCATATTTTAGCAATTTTAATTTCCTTTCTATCATAATTGCTAACCTCTTGCACATACATGCCCAATCATTTTTGTTGTTTTACATCATTTTAGTCTTGACTGGGGTGCCCACAGGTTCACTAGTCCCAACAGAGGCATTGTTTCACTGGATTCTTGATAAATTGATGAAACAGATAGAGGGTGATAGGCTAAGGAGGAATACATGATTGTTATTTCAGTTGAAGGTCATGCACACATTTTGATTTCCTGATCTAATGCTGATTGTGAATACTTACTTTTGGCTAAGAGGAACTACCTGTAAAATGCAAAACAATACCACTAGATAGAGTTAAATAAAACAAGTGGACTATCTAGAAGAAGCTAGATCCAGGAAGTGTTATGCTTCTTGAACATGATGTCAATCCACTTTCTAAATAAGAGTATTAATGTTATCTAAAGTAAACATGAAACAACAATCTTATTGGAAATAAATGATTTAAGTATATCAATCAAAACAAATAATAAATGTTAGATAAGATGTGATTGAGGTCAAAAATGGGTCAGGTGATGGGCTGATATTGGGTTGCGGGTCTGGTAAAGATTAGGAATGATTCTAGGTTACTAGGTAATGAGTATGAGCTCATTGGTCTAAGATATGTTGCTAAATACAGTAACCAACATTGTCTGTGTGATTGATTCTAATTTTGCAAGATGGCCAATGTGGATTGGCTAACCAGCGTCAGTAGAGGAAGTTAATAAAAATCTTCTTAGAAATGATCTTCATAATCTCTTTGATTACACAGAGAATGGAAATGGTGGGGGTGAGGTTGTGGAATGGTCTAAAAGGTTCAAAGATTATTTGGATAAGGAGGATATAGGTGGAAGGTCCATGTATGGTAGGGTGATATGTTGGTGGGTGGAAGGAAGGTGTATAGGTGTACAAAAGGATAAATTATTGAGATGAATAATAAATCCTACTAAAAGTAAACATAGATAAATTAAGAGGTATTATATACTTACTGAAGATTGGATCCAGAGAGTGTAAGTGATGACAAAAATGATGGCATAGATTTAGAGAGAAGAAACGTTGTGTATGTTCCATGGATGTTTGAGTCTTTGCGTGAATCCATGATCGTGAAGAAGGTGATAGATACCAGTGGTAGTTGGTAGTGTTCTCATGTGTTTTCCTTTGCTTGAGTGCTTTAGAAAATCTGAGTGATTCAAGTCTCTATTCATATGATATCCTAAATCAAATGACCAACCTAGGAAAATGATTTTTTAAATCTATTTAACCTAACTAACAATGGTTAGGGGACCAAAGTCAGTTGAGGTATAACTTGTGTTGATTAAGGCAAGAAAATCTAGGCTAGCCAAAAATAACATGATTGTTGTTATTTTTGGCGTGGTCTTAAATATTCATTTGAGTATCTAGTGATAGACCACATAGGAATGAGTAAGAGTCATCTTATGTTTGTTAATAGGAGTTAAGTCTAGGTTTAGACTAAGTATTAGTTGGTTAAGATAGGCTTATACTTTGTCTTAGGTCATTAATGGGGTGTGAGTGGGTTATGGAGTGAGGTGGCTAGGTGAGGTGGTCAAGTGAGGATGTTAATTAAATTAATTAAAGTAATTATTTCAATTAATCATGTGCATTATGTGATATGAATATGTAAGGTATGGTTAATTTAATTAACAAGGTTATAAGGGTAGTATGACCTAGTTTTGGTGTCTACGTTTTTCCCCTTTTGTTGCGTAGCTTATAATAGTAAGTGACACTGAAAAAAACAGAAAGTTATTGCCCCATGTATGGTTGATATTAGGGTTACCCAAGTGTGGGTGGAGGTGACCCCCCTTAAACTAGGAACTGATGAGGTGTTATATGGATTCGGTGAGTGGTATGATAAATGTGTAGTTGGTGTAAGTTAAGGTAGGTGGGAAAGAGTATGGGTACTTTGGGGAAAGGGTAATGGTCAACTCTAGTAATAAGTAATAGGATAGGGTCAAATTGGGTAATGGGTAATGATCAAATAGGGTAATTGGTAATGGGGCAAGGTCAAATTGGGTAATGAGTAATGGAAATAGAATGCATGCACACGTATAGACTACAACACGGTACCAGGTTGAAGAGCTTGAAAAATCTACATCGTCTAAGGTCGATAGGTTTATCCAAACAAGGGTGAAGTGATTTAGGTATCTAGGTTATAGGATATGGTCCATAAACACAACGTAGGTGAGGTGTAGGAACGTTTAGGTATGATCCAGTACACCGCAGTTTTGGTTGAGATAAATGACACAACAATAGGAAAGGTATGGTTGTTAGGCTAAAACAACATAGGTAACAACATCACAAGGTATAGTGAGTACACAAGTTCAATGGTCATAGAAAGTAGTTCAGGTCCATGTACATTGGTGGTGGCTAGGTAATGCCAGAGATGAGTAATTTGTACATTTTTGGGGGAGGAAAAAGACAAGCTATTGTACCTAGCTGAGGTGGAGGTTACTAAATTGTGAGAGGAGCCAAGTGGATGGGTCCACAAGAGAGGTTGGAGATCTATGATTGGTAGAGAGCTTTGAGGTTGATTTCAATATGGAAAAGGTGGGAGAGGGGTTAGGTGGATAGATGAGACAAGAATGTATATTAGATGGAGTTATGACTAGTCACAGGATATGATTTTTTAGTAGTCTTCTCTTCTTCTTTTTGTATATACCAGCCTACATGTCAATGATAGTGAGGATGTATATGAAATTTTTGAGTTTTTTGATCTTATACCAGCCTCCATGCTAAAGATGGTGATGATCTATATGAGATATTTGATATTTTTGATCTTATATGCATTTTTATTGGTGTATATTTGTATTGATATACATACTTTCATTGTTATAGATGATGAGATTTATAGTATGGATGATGTATTTGTGTTTTAATTTCCATTTTTATTTGTGTATACATATAAAATTGGTGAATTAGGCATGGTGGAGTTGAGGTTGTGAAGACATGATGGAGTCTAGGTCAGTTAGGCATGATGGAGTCTAGGTCAATTATGCATGATGGTGTCTTTGTCATGTAGGTATGGTGGAGCCTAGGTTTGTTGGTTTTGATTTAATTTCCAAGTTCTTGTTAACATGGGAAATAAATGATGATGTATATGTATGTGATGGTGTAGATTTCCAAAATATTTGATATTATGGAAAGGTGAAACAATGGATGTATGATATGATGATGTAAGAAATAGGTAGATATACATGTTTATATATTTATATATTCATCTAATTTCAAGTAGTGTATAAGATGGAAACTAACCAAGGTAGAATGTGAATAGAAAAATGGGGGTGGAAATTGGTTAGGGTAGAGAGTGGCCGAGATAACCTCCAAGGGCCCCATGCCCTCAAAGTGTTTCCTACTTAGCCCCAGCTAAAAGGGGCCTCAGGATGATGTAGTTCTCCCATAAGCTAGGGAAGAATATGATGAGGATAGATGAATGGGTTGGTAGGTTTGAGGCATGTTTTGAGTCTAGGTAATTTAGGCATGGTTGTATTTAGGTGATTATAGGCATGGTTGAGTTTAGGTCATTTAGGCATGGTTGATTTTAGGTGATTGTAAGCATTGTTGAGTTTAGGTCAACTAGGCATGGTGATGTTGATGAAAAGAGGAATTCTTAAATTGTAGGTGTCAATGGTCTAATCCTATATATGAGAATCAAAAATTAATGAATAATGTGAAGGGAAAGAGGTGACTAAAAGAGCCACCTAATTTGTAAGAATCATAACAATTCTACCATACCAACGGTGGGCTTATGAACGTAAGACCCTAAATGCATTGCATGATTGACTATATTAAGGGTAAATAAAGTCACATGATCACGAAATGTCATTTTTGTGGAAAGTCCCTTCAGAAGGTAGGAAATTAGGGTGAAAAGGAAATGAGGTGAAAATGGTTAGTGTTTAGTGTCACCTAGTGTAAGACAACATGCCTTCTTGGCAAGATACCTAAGATCAAAATAGGTAATTCCATGACAAAAATTTATCATTTTCTTCTTTTTACTGTTATTTTGATAGACTGATAGATGCGGGAAGTGTATGTGGGATGATTATATTATCTCCTTAAGGTCTTCGTGAAGCTGATCAATGTGGGAAGATTCTAAATATTTTAGTTTATTTTTCTATAATAGTCCTCTTTTCATGAGAAACTAAGTACAATATGGCTAGCTTTACATAACTGTTCTTCGAGGGAGTAGTCTATTTATAACAATGAGTTTAGAGAGAATAGATGTCATTTTTGAGGGAATCATATTTTTGCTAGAAGTTTGACTCAAGGAGTGGAATCCCATTTTACTTTTAAAATTGTTGTGCTTTTGGAATTTTTAAG
This sequence comes from Taxus chinensis, assembly GCA_019776745.2. Lineage (NCBI taxonomy): Eukaryota > Viridiplantae > Streptophyta > Pinopsida > Cupressales > Taxaceae > Taxus > Taxus chinensis. Next base: position 532,530,589 of record CM034153.1, on the reverse strand, counting down.
TCATGGACAAGACTATAGAGAAAAATAAGCTCCTGGTTTGAAGGTAAAAAACTAAGTACACAAAGGCTAACTATGGAAGAGAGAGTTTACGTTATGACCAACCATGGGATTAAAACTTGAAAACTATGAAAAGTATCCATGAGAATCATGCCATTAGTAGGGACATAGTACTCATATTGAAGATAGGGTTGAAAAAGTGATGGGTAATCACATGATCCTGGTTTTTAATCCTTAAGATAGGTAAAATGGAAGTTAAACAGTGCTCAAGGGATGAGAATTTAATAGAAAAGAGGTGATATAGGACTTAATTAAATAGTAGAATGGTCTAATATGTAATGCATTGAGGGGCTCAGGTTTAGGTTTACCTTTGAGTGAATACAAATGATAATCACTTGGTCTATAGGTATGAGTAACAATATAAGGTCTAAGCCAATTAGGAGTGAATTTTACCCATTTAATTTTCTCCTCTTTGGTTACATGTTGATTTTCCTTTAGGACGAGGTCACCGACCTAGAAGGTTTGTTCGTGGACACATTTTTTATAGGCATGTTTGATACGTTTTTGGTAGATTTGGAGATGATCAAGAGCATCAAGACGATGTTCATCTAATAACTCTAGTTGTGCCAAATGGTCCTGGTGAAAGTCATCATCGTTAAGCATCTCTTTGAGTGAAATATGAAGAGACGGAATCTGGAATTTGAGAGGCAAGAAAACCTCTATACTGTAAACCAGAGAAAAAGGTGTGGCTGCAGTTGAGATACGAATACTAGTATGGTAAGCCCATATAGAAAAATGAATGTGCGTGTGCCAATCCTTTACTCTATTTTCAACCACCTTTATAAGAATTTTGTTCAAGGTTTTGTTGGTATATTCAGCTTGGCCATTTGTTTGTGGGTAGTAAGGTGAAGAAAAACTAAGTTGAATGCCGAAGGTGTTACAAAGTTTTTGTAGGGTTTTTTTTAATTGTTTGTCATTATCAGTGATGAGGTGGTCACGGATACCAAAGTGATAAATAATGTGATGGTTGATGAATTCAAAAAATTTCTCGACTGTTGTAGAGATGAGGGAGATGGATTCTACCCATTTAGTGTATTATTCGGTTATGGTAATAATCCATTGATGGCATTGTGAAGAATGAGGATTGATTTGTCCAACAAGATCCAAACCCCATTGAGAGAAATTCCAAATATCTTGTGTGACCTGTAAGGCATGACTAGGTGTGTGATGAAGATTAGCATGTCACTGGAACTTTACACAATGTTTGACATAATCAAAACAATCACGGTTGAGGGTGGGCTAATAATAGCCCATGAAAAGGATGTGTTTGGTGACAGCTAAGCCACTGAAATGACCTTAAAATTTCATCATGAACCTCCTTGATGGTGTAGGTAATTTCAGATTTTGTAAGGCATTACAAGAGGATGCTATCAGAGCCACGTTTATAAAGAATCTCACCCATAATGACATATTGAGAAACAATTTTGAGAAAGGTGTGTTTCCCATTACAAGTAAGGTTGGGAGGTAGAAGTGACAGGGAAAGGTAGTCTATAAACTACTTATACCAAAGGTCACGTGAGTCAGGTATAATGTTTCCAATGAGGTTGACGTCTCGAAATAGCTAGAAAGGTGATTACAAAATTTGTACTGTGAAAAATATTTTTTATTCAGAGGGCGAGGCAGGTATCTGAGAAGCAAGGCAGACCATGGTATCCACAATTTTTTTAGTGGAATGTGGAGTGGTTTGAAGTTCATAACTATCAAAGGTAGTCAACAGTATGTCTACATGATGCTTATACGTTTGAAGGATTTCATTACAACACTTGTATATACCATTGACTTGATTTATAACTAGTTGAGATTCGTCAAAGATATTAATTGATTTTGCGTCTAAGGTGATGGTGGTTTGAAGGCCTAATATGAGTGCTTCATATTCAGAGATGTTGTTAGTACAATCAAAATCTAGTTTGAAAGATAAAGGCATAAGTTCACCATCACGAGGAATGAGGATAATGCCTGCACCACCCCCATGCTAAAATTTTTAACCTTCAAAGAATAAGGTCATTTGGTAAATAGTATCATATAAAGAGAGGGTAGCAATGGATTCGTCCAAGAAATCGAAGTTAGAGGATTGATTTCTAGAGAGGGGTGCGTCTGCAAGTCGGTCAGTGATAGTTTGACCTTTGATAGATTTTTTATGGATGAATTTGAGGTCGATTTCTACGAGAAGAGTTAGACAATGTGCAACATGTTGATGTTGGTAGGGATTGACAAACATGTAATGTAAGGGGTCAGTATTGATGATGAAAAATGTTTTTTGATTAAGTAGGTAATGATGAATTTTAGTGGCAACAAAAACTAAGGCTAAGCATATTTTTTCAGCGTGGGTGTATCGCACTTCATAGTCTAAAAGGGTATGGCTTAGGTAATAAACCACCTACTCCCAGTGTTGATTGTCGTGATGGGAAAGCATGGCCCTGAAGGAATGATCCATAGTAAAAATGTAAAGGTAAAATGGTTGGTTATTCTTAAGAGGAACGAGTACAGGTGGTTGGAGAAGGTATTTTTATAAAGACTCAAAGGCTTTTTGGCATTCATCATCCCATTTGAAAGAGATTTCCTTTTTGAGGAGATGATGAAATGGGTGGTAGTGGTCGGAAAGATGTGAAATAAAATGACAAAGAGATTGTAACTTACCTTGCAAACTAAAAAGTTGGAGAAGATTATTAGGTGGAGAAATTTTTAGAATAGCCTTGATTTTAGGGGGATCGACTGCTATGCCACAAAAAGAAATGATAAAAACAAGGATATTTTGTAAGAAAACAACAAAGAGACACTTCTTTGGTTGAAGGAAAACACAATATTTGATGAGACGGTCAAAAATGACCTTTAAGACTGTAAGGTTTTCAACCTGATGTTTTGATTTGGCAAGAAGTTCATCTATGTAATCTTCCAATATATGATGTATGATGTCATGGAATATATAATTCATAGCCCACTAATACATAGCACTAGTGGTTTAAGGCCAAAGGGCATGACTCGCTAGAAAAAATTCCCCCAAGAAGTGATGAAGGTGGTTTTGTGTTGACCTTCTGGGGTGAGTAATATTTGGTTATAACCTGATAAACTATCCATGAGTGATAACATCTCATGATCAATGCTAAGATCAACTAGTTGGTTAATACTAGGTAGAGGAAAGTCATATTTGGGGAAATATAAGTTTAGGTCATAGAATTTCATGCAAATGTAGAGTCCTCCTATTGCTTTTGTGACAGGAATGATGTTAGAGATCCATTGGGGATAATCAACGGGTAGGATGAAGGAAACCAAAAGAAGTCATTGGAGTTATTTCTTGACAAGGAGGGCAATGCGAGGATGCATTTTCCACAAATTTTGTTTTATGGGTTTGGCTTCAAGGATGGTGATGATATTGTGGACCATAATGTTTGGGTCAATACCAGGCATATCAACGGAGGAACAAAAAAAGGAGTTGTTATAATCCTAGAGGAAAGAAGTGAAAGCTTCCTCCTCAGTAGTATCTAAATATTGACCAATATTTAGAATGTGTGGGTCATCGTGAGTGTTAATATTGATTTTGATTGTTGACTCATTTAACATGGTTTGTGTATCATAATGTAACAACCAATGAATATAAGAATATTTCACACCAAGGTAGGTGATAATAGACTCATCATCCTGACATTAAATGATGTTAATGGATGGTGTATCATCATTGATCATGTCAGGATACTGGAAGGGAAGATAAGAGGGAGCCTCACCATCACATTGATAAGTCAAAGGTCCCAGGGAAATGGTGTTCATGAACAAAAAATTAGGAGGAATAAATTTGGGATCTATAGATTCCATGGGTGAAGGTGGTGACATTAGTGAGTGAGTTAGAGAAGGTTTTTCGTCCTCAATGAGGTCGATATGGGACTGCTTGGAAGATGGTTCAACAAATCCGATACCATTGTGGTCTTTTTGTTTACATGTCGTACACAAGATGACAATATGATGGCCCTATTCGTAGAACCCAAAGCCAAAGAATTTTCATGCACAGTGGTGGTTGGTGAGAGATTAGAGATTTGATGAAAATGGTTGTGTTTTGGAAGGTGGCTTGGGTGAATATATGGAAGAATCAACTCTCCCATACGTTAAGTTTGTGTAAAGGTTGGGAGGACCATAAGGGAATACCTTGCCTATGCGATGGTCATAACGAGGATGTTGGCATAGGTTAACATACTCTTGTGGAGTAAGGAATGTTTTTATGTTGTCCAAGTGGTATTTTCCCAGGGTGAGGCATTGAAAAACACCTTCTAAGGGGTTGGTTGTGGATATGTGTTTAAATGGAATAGTGGAATTAATAGGTGATTGGGAAGAATAAGCATTAGTTGGTTGGGAACTAGATGGCTTATTAGTTGGTTAGGAACTACATGGGTTAGTAGACGGGTCAGCTTCAGAGGTCACAGAAGTAGTGGGAATAGAAGAGGTAGGTACGAGTGAGGTAGCGGAAAATTTAGTGGATTGGGTTATGTGTAAAGGATAAGTGGTGGAAATGGTAGATGCCTTAACTGGTATGACGACATCATTAGGTCATTACAACATGTTGCAAGTTTTAAATGACAAAGGGTCAGCTAGGATGGTATAGTTATGTCCTTCATATTCAAATTTTACATAGCGATGTAAATTTTAAGGAACACAACCCATGACATGGATCCAAGGTAGGCCAAGCAATAGGTTATACTAGAATTCCCCTTCTTAAATGTAGAATAAATCTCACATAGTACGGGGGCCCACACAAACGTGAAGAATAATGGTGCCAAGGGTGAAAGTGATGGTGTCATTGAAGGAGCACAACATAATTGGGTTATATTATACATGCAATTTGAAGGGATGTGCATTTGATTTTACGTGTGGGAGGTGATGATATTGATGCTAGAACCACCATCAATCATAATGTATCGAGCATGAATATTATTGATATAGACATAGATAAAAAGGGAGGCATCAAGGTCATATAATTAGAGAGGTATGATCTCCTCATAAAAAACATTGAGGGTGATCACTTGATGAGTGGGAGCGGGGGTAGAAGAAGGAGATGATTTGGTAAGAGAGGCCATGTGGTGAGGGGTGTTTGGCATCTTTAACTATAGTGGGCTCACTTGATTTAATTAATGTACTCATCAAGGCTAAGTTTACCTCATTTTAAGCCATACTACGAGTTCTTGGTCCTAAAGTGGATGTGTTAGGATCACTATCCAACTTAGCATCTTGAATTACATTAGTATACCACTTAGGCATACATTTAGCTATTCTTGTAGATGGAGGAGTTGAATTATCCTTATCATCATTATCTTCATCAAGAACATCTTCTATTTTCTTAGTAGATTTTTTTTGTGAGTTTATGGAAGGAGCATCTGCTTCTTTATTTTCAAAAAACTCAGCATCTCTACTTGTGAATTTTTTTCTTATTTTTGGATCCATTAACCCCAAGGCTTCATCACTGTATCCCAAGAATATAAGTTGTTCTGATTTAATATCAAGTTTAGTTCTCTTTTTCTTAGGAATGTGCATACTTGCCTTGCATCCAAAAACTATAAGGTGTTTTATAGATGGTTTGTTCCCCTGACCAAGCTTCCTGTGGTGTTATTCCATCAAGTGCGGAAGTGGGAACTCTATTCAGCAGATAAACTGTTGTTTTTACTGCTTCTGCCCAATATGTTTTACTCAAGCCTGAATCATCAATCATACACCTTACCATATCCATTATAGTTCTATTTCTTCTCTCAACTACACCATTTTGTTGTGGTGTATATGGAGGTGCCATTTGCCGATGAATTCCATGTGTTTCCAAAAAATCTTTGAACTCATTACTGGTGTATTCACCCCCTCGATCTGAGCGGAGTGTTTTTATTTTCTTACCAGTTGCATTTTCACAAGCTACTTTGAATTTCTTGAAAGTTTCAAAGGCTTGGTCTTTGGTGCGAATGCAGTATACCCACATTTTTCATGAGTAATCATCAAAAAAGAGCATAAAATATTGAAACCTTGAATGACTAGGTCTCATAGGTCCGCATAGATCGGTATGCACCAGATCAAGTTTACCACGGGCCCTGAATGTACTGCTTTTCTGAAAAGAAGCTCTATGTTGTTTTCCTACCAAACAATTTGTCCACTTCTCTGTATTCTTCTTGAAATTTGGTGGTTCTCTTACCATGTTATTTTTTTGAAGTTTTTCAAGATAGCCAAAACTTACATGGCCAAATCGTCGATGCCACAATTGTGTCGATGATGTATCTTTAGCTACAAGGGCTTGATTTTTGGTTTGAACAAAATCAAGCTGAAACATACGACCTACACCAGAAGCTCGTGCAACAATGTTGGATTTTTTAGACTTATCTTTGATTAAACACATCTTCTTTCCATCTGTACAATCAAAATCCACTTTTAAGTTGTGCTCCAAAAGCTGACTTACTGAAAGTAGATTCTTTGTCAATCTAGGAACATATAGAACATCTCTTATTGTGCACTTTCTTGATCCAAGAGGTAAGGAGATCTTTCCAATTCCTTGTACTTTGTACGATGAATCATCACCCAATGAAACAAAGTCTTTGTTAGGTGTATTCTTTAACTCTAAGAACCAATCATTTCTCCTAGTCATATGTCTTATTTCTCCTGAGTCAACATATCAAATTGCTTGTGGTGAATTGATTTCTTGAGTTGATTATGCAACAAATAGGAATTCCTCATCTGGTGAGTTATCTTCCTCTTCAGAAATGTTGTCATGGTACAGTTTTTTCCTTTTCCAGTTAATTTTCCTTTGTCCTTGTTGTTTGTTTTGATAACCCTGACTAGATTGTTGAAAATTTAGCTTCTTGCCTCTAGATGAGCCCTTCTGAAATGTGTTATAACAACAATATTTTAAGTCGTGTCCTTTTCTACCACAAATATGACAATGCTTTTGCTGAGTGTTCCGTTGATTATTCTGTTGAGAATGTTGCTTGTGTTACTTACCAGTTGTATGAATCTGTTTCTTTCCCTTATGGATTTAAGAGAGGGCTTGTTCCTCATCTTCTACAGGTTTTTTCATGGACTCTTCTTGTTGTAACATGTTCACTAACTCTTCAAAACTTGTACTTGGACCCATAATGTTGAGAGTTGTGACAAATATTTTGTATGAGGCTGGTAAAGCTCTCAATACAATAGGGACAAGAGATTCATCAGTGACCTCTTCTTCCAAAGCTTGGAGAGCTGATCTCAATATAGCAACATGCTTTAGAAAACCTTCAATAGACTCATTAGAATTCATTTTGAGACAATGGAGTTGTGTTTGTAATTGCAAAATAGCATTTTTGTTCTTAGCTTCATATACAGTTGCTAGTTTATCCCATGCTTCTTTTTCAGTTGTCGCTTGACAAATATGAGGTTGTACATCATCAGTTACACCAAATAGAATAATAAATTTTTCCTTTTGATTAACATGATCAAACACATTTTGTTGAGCAATATCATTTTCTGGTCTCATTATCAAGCCATAAACTACACCAATTATGTCCTCAAATTCAAGTTGAGTTTTAATTTTTATTTTCCATGCAGCATAATTATCACCTCGTAGGAGTTGTGAATCAGGAAAAAAGAATTTAGGCGTATTGTTGGCCATTTTTACACGAAAGAAAAGACAGATAGAGAATAAAACACAAAAAAAATCCCCCCTCAAATCAGTACACACCCCCCCAAAATTGATTTTTATTGAGTGTGGGCTCCTTTTTGGCCTTTTACAATGATATTTCGGCACTATCGGCCATTTTTACAAACATCTTGTAAATAGAAAAAATATTTGCACCCCCCTTCTTGTTTACAAAAAATTAATATTTTCACATATTTTTAATTTTTTGGGCACTTTGGCCTCTTTTCCCTTACAAATTTAGTTTTGGGCTCTTTTGCCTCTTTGATTGGACCAAAGCATAGAGCTAAAAAAAACATATACTTTCAAAAAAAATGGCACCTCAATCTGAGGTACCGGCGGAAAGAAATGAAAAATATAAGTTTTGATTTTATGATCTTTCTGGACCCCTTTCCTAAAATGGATTTTTTTTTTCTATGGTTCTAAAAAATTCTGCAAAATCCAAAAAAGGAAAGTTTTGTTTTTCTCTTTTTTTAATATTAAATAGTGAATTCACTTACCTTCGAAATCTAATGAAATATGTAAACCAGATTAAATTGCAAAAACGAGGTGGAGCTTGTTGTGATTTTATTAATATAAAATGAAGCATTACAAGCAAAATAGAGAGCTGCAATATTTATAGATATTGAACAACTTCTATCTCTTCCACAATACATGGAACAAATCTCCTAAACAAATCAAATATTCATTAATAGCATATTGCCCCTAAAAAATTCTACAGGAAATCATCTGAGAACAATATTCTAACTAAAGAACATCCTCCACAATCTAAGGAATGATAACAACACACTAACAACTAAGCTAACTAAAGTAATTAAATAATTACTTATTATAATTACACATTAATCCACATATTTTGAATTAAGTGTTAGATTATTTCAAACATTTCCCCCCTTAATTCATCATATTATGAAGTGAACAAGAGAGAAATCCTCTGAATGCTCAAATTTAGGACGTGCAAGAGATTTTTTGAAGATATCTGCATGTTGATGTTCTGTCGGGCAATGTTGAAGCTGAATGTTGTTGTTCTGAACTTGTTCACTAATGAAATGTACTTGCACCTCAATGTGTTTGGTGCGTTCATGAAAAAATGGATTTTGAACACATTTTATTACTCCTTCATTGTCTACATGTAGGATTGTTGGATGATCTTGTGGAATTCCCAATCCTTCAAGTATTTGTCTGAGCCAAATTGCTTCACAGACAACTCCTCCTACTACACAATATTCTACTTTTGTGGAAGACCTTGAAACACAATTTTGTTTCTTTCTCCCCCATGAAATAGGTCTAGATCCCAAAAAGAACACAAATCCTGAAGTGGACTTCCTATCATCAACATTCCCTGCATGATCTAAATCTGTATATCCTGTCAAGAAGAAGTTATCATTCTTCTTGTATTCTAGGCCAAATTCCATGGTTCCTCTGATGTATCTCAGTACCCTCTTTACTGCTTTCTAGTGAAAAACCCTTGGTTCTTGCATAAATCAAGAAAGATAACTGACTGCATAGCTGATATCTGGCCTAGAATAAGTTAAGTAAATGAGACTCCCAATCAACTGTCGATAAAGAGTAACATTCACTTGTTCTGATGGGTCTGTGTGAGACAATTGAAGCTTTGTCTCCATAGGTGTAGCCATTGGTATACTATCCATCATTCTGAATTTCTCGAGCATTGTCTTGGCATATTTTAGTTGAGTAACAAAGATGTGATTTTCCTTTTTCCATACTTCAAGTCCAAGACAATAGTGAAGAAGCCTAAGATCTGTTATGTTGAATGATCGATTTAGATCTTCCTTAGTTGTTTCAATCATCTTCACTGAACTTCCAGCGATGACTAGATCATCGACATATACTACTATGATCACTATCTCCCCCCCTTAATTTTTGAGATAAATATTAGGATCATATGGATTAGGATCATATGGACTTATTTTGAATCCATGTTTGATGATATGTTCATCAATCTTTATGTACCATTCCCTGGGAGCCTGTTTGAGACCGTACAGTGACTTTATGAGTCTACATACCTTTCCTTCTTTACCTGGTATGACAAAACCTTCCAGTTGAGTCATGTAGACTTCTTCCGATAAGTCCCCAATGAGAAATGCACTTTTTACATCCATTTGATGAACTTTCCAACCAAATTGTGCAGCTAGAGCAAATATCATCTTGATTGTTTTGATCTTAGTTGTTGGTGTGAATGTTTCTTCATAATCAATGCCTTCCTTTTGTGCATAACCCTTAGCTACCAATCTTGCCTTGTATTTATCAATGCTTCCATCTGATTTGTACTTTGTTTTAAATGTCCATTTTCAACCTATTGCCTTCTTCCCTGATGGAAGATCTAAAAGTTGTCAAGTATTATTTTTCATCAAAGAGTTGAATTCTGAATTCATAGCATCTGACCAAGGTTTTGACTTTATGATATTTCCGGACCCCTTTCCTAAACTGGATTTATTTTTCTATACTTTTAAAAAATTCCACAAAATCCAAAAAAGGAAAGTTTTGTTTTTCTCTCTTTTTAATATTAAATAGTGAATTCACTTACCTTCGAACCGCTCATATTTGACCACATGGCTTGTAGTGGAGAGAAGGTGGTTTAGGTCTCTCAAAAAATGGATTTTATTTATTTATACTCCTCTTTTTTTGTTTTGTTTTCACTGCACCGTTCTTTCTTTTGCGTGGACTCCTTTGATCAACTATTTTCTGCAGGTTTTTATATAGACCTTCTATATTTGCATACCACTTTGGGTCGTAGTTTTCTTATTACAGGGTCAATTGGAGTCAGTACGGGACAACTCCTCTTCCACTAGAAAATTTCCTTTGCATGGCTACATTTGTTATTTGTTTGTGGTCACTGTTTGTTGGATCAATGCTTTGGGAGATCACTTAGAGCAGGATCAGTGTTGGAGGTGGCTTGATTCAAGGTCAGCTCTCATGGAAGCTGGGATCTATACTCATGTATGCATAATAATATTATTCAATGCAATTCTAAAAAAATAAAAAATAAAAATTTCACTCCCTAGACAATTTTTCCAATTTTCGTGAATTGTCGTCAATTGTTTCTTCTGCTACTTCTAGAATTTTCTGCTGGGATGTGGATTTGGTGAGGGGATGTGAAGAGGTTGGGGGTATCTATGGATCCTCCTAGCTTAGGCTTCTAGTCCTCCTTCCTCAAATATTATAACACTTCCTCGGTAATTATCTACAGCTTTAACTCACCTGCTCTGCTACCAAATGAAATTTGTAAACCAGATTAAATTGCAAAAACAAGGCGGAGCTTGCTGTGATTTTATTAATATAAAATGAAGAATTACAATCAAAAGAGAGAGTTGCACTACTTACAGATATTGGAAAGCTTCTATCTCTTCGACAATACATGGAACAAATCTCCTAAACAAAGCAAATATTCAGTAATAGCATATTGCCCCTAAAAAACTTCTACATGAAATCATCTGAGAACAATGTTCTAACTAAAGAACATCCTCCACAATCTAAGGGATGATAACAACACACTAACAACTAAGCTAACTAAAGTAATTAAATAATTACTTTATTATAATTACACATTAATCCACATATGGTGAATTAAGTGTTAGATTATTTCTAACAAGGGGTGATAATGGAGGATACTGGTTTGGGGTCATTAGGTAAAACCTCGATGGATTGCAAAACCTCCATGAGGGCTTTTCGATGAGATTCAAAGGTTTGGACGATATCGTACAAAGAAATTTGTAGAGGGGATTGGTGTAATTTTTTTAGAATTTTGTGATGGGTGACCCTATCTGAAATACACTAAGTGGTTCCTCGAATGGTAATTTTGGGTGCAGGTGTAAATGGTATGTTAGGCACAGGATTAGCAGATGGGCTGGTTATTTTTACTTTTTCTTTTTCTTTTTTTGCATGAGTGGAAATTTGGATCATGTTAATCTAAGGAAAAGAGGTAGATGGAGAAGGTATGTCATGAGTATTATAATGGCATGATGGACAAAATCCTAATGCGGGGTAAGAATCTTGCAAACTGAGTAGGGCACACTGGCATTTAGGTAGAGATTTGACCACCAATTTGGTAGGTGGTATTGTCTTAGGTTTTGAAGGTACTTGTTTGGGTGAAGGTATGGTAGATGAACTAGCAATATAAATTATCATTGGTTTAACTACCCTGTTGGAGGGTAGTGGATTTTTGTCCTTGGATTGCACCTTCTTATTTAAAGGTGAGGTAGGAGTATGTAATGTAGAAGAGAAAGTAGATGATGACAAAGGATGAGTTATCCATGGTGATAATAGAGGTATGGTAAAGGTTTTTGGTTGATGTCACATACAATGTATGGGTTGAAGTCACATAGGTAGTGATGGGGTTATGGTAGCTGATAAGAAAGTTATGGGTGATGTTTAAGGTTATGCAGGTTGATTTGATGTACTAAAGGATCGTGATGAGGAGGCGGGATGTTGTGCTTTTTTTCTCTAGGTAGGAAGTCGCTTGACTAAAGTAGATGGGTGAGGTCCGAGGATAGATGGAAGGGGTGAAGGTGAGAAAGGCATGGTAGGTGAAACTAGTGTATGCAGTCTTGAAAGTTGGGTCTTCCTTTTAGGTGAAAGATTAGTTTTTAGATGAACTCAGAGTACATGGCTAATTCCAATTTGATGAGTGGATGTACAAGGCTTGATGTCACCATGACACCCAGGGTAGTAATAGGTCTAGATGTGGGAGGAGATGTAAGTGCAGGTAATGTTTTAGGCAGAGGAATGGGTTTGGTTATGGGTAAAGGTTCAGATGTAGGTAAAGGTGACAAAGAAGCCATTTCAATAAGCATGGTCATGGTCGATTTGGTCTCTTGAAATACCTTTGGATAGATTATGGAGGTATCTATAGGTGAAATTTGCATCTGGGTCGAAAAGGGGAGCTGAAGACATCCCCAAAGAATGGAATTACCAACGTAATCCAAGTGATCGGCCAGTCGTGAAAATGTAACTTCTGTAAGAGGATATGTACTTAGTTTAGTGGAAATCCCTGTAAAATATGTTCGTGAGAAAAGTAATTGGTAAGCCTTGGACTCTGTGGGTATGAGAGCAGAGAGAAGATCAATGAGATCCTGGAATGCTAATGGGGAATCGTCCCCAAGAGATAGTGGTGTGTCTAAAGAATCACTTGTGGGTAAGAGCGATGCTAGATGGGGTGTGGTAGATTCTTATTTCAGTGGAGAAGGAAGCGATGATGATTCTAGTGTGGGTAGGAGAGTTAATACCATTGATTGTTCGATAGGTTACGAGGTAGATGGTGAAATAAAATTGGCAGAGATTATAGAATCCTCCATGTGTGAAGAGGGAGATGAAGGGTACTCCTCTATGGGTGAAGGATTACATGAGGTAGGCACTGTCGTGGGTAGAGGAGCTCATGCTATAATTTCCTTGATAGATGAAATAGGTGGAAATTGAGGAACAATTGGTATGATATCAAAAACACTGTGGAATTCATAGAAATTATGGTCATTGGTTGAAGATTTGCCATGTTGATTAGATGATGGTCTATGATCAGGAAATGAATTCTTAAAGATATGCAAGTTTTGATTTTTCAGTGTGTTTGGGTTGTCCAGACAAGATCTCCATTATCTAACATTTATTGGATAATGTTCTTAAAATTTATGTAATTACCATCGCTATGGGCTTTGACGCGATGATAATTACAATAGTCATGTTCCTTATAACATGCAGGCATAGGATGAGTGGGATCAAAACTGGTATGAGGTTTTATGGGGGGAAGTGTAATGGATCCGGCCTTAATAATATTTTCCAGGAATGAAGAATAGGGCTCGCCAATTGGAGTGTACTTTCATTTATCCCTTCGAAACTGAAAATTTTAAATGGGAGAAAGATTGGATGAAGGTTTGGATTGGTTAGATGGATGAGATGGACCAGCATTGACAACTACCATGTTGGCAGATCCTTTGGCTTTTATATAATTATTTTTGGGATTTGAATACGAAGAAGAATCGTTTGATTTAAATGTGACATTTTTGTTTTGCAATTGGATTTCTTTTCTTCAATAGCACGAATTTCCAATTTTCATTCCATGGTAAATGCTTTGTTAAAGGTATGGAAGGTTTGTACCTGTAAATTTGGTGAGATGTTCCTGACATAAGCTCTAGTAAACAACTTTATAAGCTCACCTTGATGTAACTAGAATGTGAATTGGTTGATAAGACTTCGCCAACGAGTAATGAAATCTGCAATAGAGTTGTCATCATATCGTCATATCTTGTATATGTTAGTTATGGTGACTTTTTTGATAATATTGATTGAGAAATGGTCCAAGAATTCTTGATCCACTTGGTTAAATGAGTAAATGGAATTTCTAGGTAAACCATTATACCAATCTAAGGTGGGTCATGTCAAGGACATGGGGAATGTCCATAGGAGTAAAGCATTGTCATGGGTAATTAGATAGCACCCATGTTTGAATAACCGCAAGTGTTTTTGTGGGTATTCTTTACTATTGAAATGGTTGAACTTCGGAATTTACCAATGTATAGGATATGGGTGAATGGGGATAGATGGATGAATAGGCTCATTACAAATTTCATCATAAGTTAAGGAGTTGCGAGAGATGGAAACTGATGTTTCTAATGTTTTCATCTTTTCCATCATCATCCTAAAGAGGTCATTTGTGGGTTATGAGGAATGGGCATCCCCTGAAGTAAAGGGAGGTTGATAATGGATGTATGATGTGGAAAACATCCCAGTATATGGGGGTGTCAAGTATGAGAACTGTGAAGGGGGAATAGACGTAGGAAGAAGATATCCCGAATAAGCGATAGACAAGATTGGGGATCATTGGTGATGCTTGTAAACAGGTGGGGTAGTCATAATGATTATTATGGTAAGTGGGGTTAGAGACTATGGGATGGAAAGTATGAGGTTTTGGAATGGGTTGTGGGTTTCCAACACCATGGGTGGTTGTGATGTAACTGGTACATACGAGATAAAGGGTGCAGATGTGGCCATGCTTAAGGTGTTTGGTGAAGTAATGGACGAACCACGGGTGTGATAGATGTCATTAGTGTAAAAATTATAGAGGATGTGGGGTCTAGTTAAATCACCATAGGTGGTAAGGTAGATGAAGGAAATTTTGAGCTAGTGGTAGTTGACGCAGAAGTGGGGGCAAGGGCAGGAGGGATAGACATAGGCATACTATATACCAATTGTCCCAAGGAGTTTTGGGTAGATTAGTGGGAAAGATAATATTGTAGGGTAGAGGGATTATGGTAAAGGAGTCTTGCGAAATACTCATCGGTATTAATGGTGATGGGATGAGTTGGATCCATAGGCGACAAGATAGAAGGAGGTGATGGGATAGGTGGAAGTGGTTGAAGACTAGTGTGAAAATCAAAGGTGTTGGTTTGGTTACGACTCATAACTATGTGAATTAGTATAGACCCAGTAAACGTTACTCTGTAAATGACACTGAAAACAACAGAAATGGATAAGGATAGATTCCTGAGAGGTAAAACTAGTTGGTGTTTTAATTAAAAATCAGAATAGAGGAACTGACAATGGTTTAACTAACCGATGAAGGTTAAAGGGTGATTTATAACTGTTATAGTAACCGATACCGATTACTGTAGGAAAACAATAGTTTTAGCAAATGAGGCCAAAAAATGATAAAAATGGTATAAGGAAATTGTATGTGATAGTAATTTTAAAATATTGGGAGTTTGATGATGTCTTGAAAATTTCAAAAAGAACAAATAATGTGATGAATTTTATTTTTGGGTGAAATGACCAAAAGAGCTGGAAACCAATGATGGTCAGATTGGAACCCATGATGGTCACTGGACCGGTGCCGGTGACTGTGAAATTTGGAGAAGTGAATAAAAATCAATTTTTTTTTAATTAAGTCAGATAGAATATCAACCCAAAAACCTGAGTATGATGAAAATGGGTCTTGAAACACTCAGAAATAGTTGGAATACACCAACTACAATGGTGGAGTGTGAAAGGAAGAAGAAAGTGAAGCACATAACCTCACAACTTAAAACGTAACTCAAGAAAAAGATAAGAAAAACATGAAATCCTACAAGTGAATTTGTATGTTTAGCTTATCCTATTTACGACTGACTTGTGAATGAGAACAAAGGTTTTGGTTGGGAAGGTTTCATATGAAGAGGAAAATTCTAAGGGTGGTTTCAGGTTATGTTTTTGTGGGGACGGTCCTTTCTCTGAGATAATTACTAGACACAGGAACCATCTGGGTGACCACTGTCAATCCTCTGATCGTGTGATCATTAAAAACTTCTTCCAGGTAAGGTGTTGTTTAAGAAGATGTGTGAATTTTTATTTGTGTAGTTTGGCAAAGAGAGAGAATAGAAAGTACTTTCTACGATTTAATTATTTCAACCAACAACTGGGTATGACTTCTAGCGTATAAGTTGCCCTCAGTTTTAATGTGAGCTATAAATGCAAGCATAAAAGTATGAAATGCAATTTTTTTAGAACCCAAATCAAAATATGATATTCGATGTAAAGAGAGAGTGAACATGAGAAAGAATGAATTTCACTAATGTAAAACAAGAAGAAAAAGAAGGATTATTTTTAGTCCTGAAATATAAATGTCACTTAGACCAATAGAAGAAAGAGAATATTTAATGTTGAATTTCTTTTCGAAAAGGAAAAAACATACAAAATATTTCCCTAAGAATAAATTAATGCAAGGAATCTTGGATGGGTCCCACCAATTGTGCCAAAATGTTTCACTGTATTCTTGATAAATTGATGAAGTAGATAGAGGGTGATAGGCCAAGGAGGAATACCTGTTTGTGATGTTGGTTGAAGGTTGTGCACGTGTTTTGATTTCTTGATCTAATGTTGAATGAGAATAATCCCTTTTAGATAGGAGGAACTACCTGCAAAATGAAAAATAATACTAGAAAATAGAGTTAAATAAAACAAGTTGAGTTCCTAGTAGAAGCTAGATCTAGGAAGCATGATGCTTCCTGAATAGGTTTTCAATCCACTTTCTAAATAACAGTATTAATGTTATCCAAAGTAAACATGAAATAATAATCTTATTGTAATTTAACGATTTACGTATCTCAACCAAAACAAATAAGAAAGTTCAAATAAAAGGTGATTGAGGTCAAAATGGGTCAAGTGATGGGATGATATTGGGTTGCAGGTATGGTACAGGCTGTGGGTAAGGTCTGGTAAATATTAGGAATTATTTTGGGTTTTTAGGGAATGGGTATGAGCTCATTGATCTAAGCTATGTTGCCAAACATAGTAACTGATGTTGGCTGTGTGACCGATTCCAGTTTTGTAAGATGATTGACGTCAGTTGGCTAACTGACATCGGTAGGGGTAGTTAATAAAAATCTTTTTAGAAATGATCTTCAGAAACTCTCTAATTTCACAGAGGCTAGAAATGGTGGGGGGTGAGGTTGTGGAATGGTCTAAAAGGTTCAAAGATGATTAGGATAAGGGGAAGAAAGGTGTAAATTCCATATATGGTAGGGTGATATGTTGGTGGGTAGAAGGGAGGTGTACAGGTGTACAAAAGGATAAATTATTGAGATGAATAATAAATCCTACTGAAAACAAACAAAGATAAATGAAGAGGTATTAAATACTTACTAAAGAATAGATCCAGAGAGTTTAAGTGATGAAAAAAATTAAGGTAGAGATACAGAGAGAAGAAACGTCATGTACTTGCTATGGAATTTTGATTCTCCATGTGAATCCATGATCATGAAGAAGGTGATGGATGTCAGTGGTTGTTGGTAGTGTTCCTATGTGTTTTCCTTTTCCTGAGTGCTTCAGAAAATCTGAGTGCTCCAAGTCTATGTTTGTATGAGATCCTAAATAAAGTTACCAACCTAGGAAAAGGATTTTAGAAATCTATTAATCCTAAATGAGGACAGTTAGGGGAATGACGTTGGTTGAGGTATAACCAGTGTCAGTTAAGGAAGGAATATCTAAGATAGCCAAAAATAGCCTGATTGTTATTTTTTGCATGGTCTTCAATCTTCATCTGAGTCTCGAGTGATATACCATGGAGGAATGAGTAAGATTCCTCTTAGGTTTGTGAATAGGAGTTAATTCTACATTTAGACTAATTCATATTTGGTTAACATAGGCTTGGAATTGGTCTTAGGTCATTAATGGCATTTAAGTGGGTCATGGAGTGAGGTGGCTAGGTGAGTTGGCTTAGTGAGGTGGTCAAGTGAGCATGTTAATTAAATTAATTAAAGTAATTAATTCAATTAATCATGTGCACTATGGGATATGAATATGTAAGGTATGGTTAATTTAATTAACGGGGTTATAAGGGAAGATGCCCTAATTTTGGTGTCTACAGGCACCCTTATCCTTTTTCCACTTTATATCCATATTTTGGGTACTTTCTAGCCATTTGAGAACTCTATATTTTTGGTGGTCATCCTTTTCAGGGTTAATTACAAAATTATAACAAGAGAAGCATATAAATATAAATTTATGAGACCATAATGAGGGACCAAGATTTAGGCATTACCACCACCACCTAATGTTGCATTCCATCTAAGGCATCCAGAGCTGATTTGTATCCATATAGATCCATCACAAAGGACAAGGCTGGTTCATCTGCATCACACATCATAGGAGGAAAGTTTATTCTATTCCATCTACCGTTTATTAAATTTCTACACATAGTTATTTCTCGTTACTTTCACAAAGTTAAACTGGCACAAGAACACCTAAGGCATGATTGCACACACACACACACACAGAGAACTACATTGGGTATAAGATGTAATGTAGTTCTTAGTTAGTAAGTCAACCATTGTTTCCGCTAAGGATAGTCTGACCCATTCATATGCATCTTTCATTTTTAGGGGCTTGACACATGTCTTATGGTTTTACAAGTTTCATCTTCATTTCTAATTTCTAATGACATATCATGCAAACTATTGAAGCTAGTGTGACAAGAATGAACATAGGTGATAACTTAACAACACCTCAGATGAGGTTTATAGATTTTTTTCACATACTAGAGTACCCATATCTAATACTATGGAACCCACAAGTTCCCCTATACCTATCAAGGTACCCCAGTCCACTCATATTTCCAAGATCTACACTTTTCTGGACCTCTACATAGGCATTTCTTCCTGTTTCTATAACCATCTCTACAACATTGTCCAACAATCCCATTGAATCAACTAAGTTCTTTCTAACTCTCTTTTCACTCTAGGGTTTTACATATCTACCTTTTTATTTACTTGGGTCATTTATCCTTTTTTTAAAACTCTTATTTACTGATGTAATTCTTAGATTAACTTCTAAAATTCACATTTTATTTTATCATTTTTGTGAACCATCCTTCAAATCCACCTTCTATCTAGGGTTTATTCTCCTTTCTCCATGGCTCGATCTCATGAAGATTTTACTGAAGCTCATATTAAGGTGATTAATGATCATATTGTTGAACATCACCAAGATATAGATTTACTTCTACATGTTTCTTATGAGGAAGCTACTAATTTGGCAAAGCTCACAACTTTTTCAGCCATACCAACCTTTGTTTCTACTCAATCACTCACTTATACTCTTCAACATATTTCTACCATTCTCATTTCTATCAATAATCCTACCAATCACTTTACGCCACCTTTGGTTTCTCATTTATGATAGGTTTCATCTGTTGGTACTCAAGACTTAACATCTCTTTATCACGACCTTTAATCTCAAATTCGTAAGTTGCAACAGACCACTTTACATGCATCGCCATCTTTAGATTCCACCTTGTTATTTCATACTCTATTCATACGTCTCATCTCCACTTATCTACTTCTTCCTAGTTTTCTAACCCCTAATCTTCCCATTTTCAATGGGCATGGTAACTTACAGGGACATCTTAGAGAATTTCATGTCACTTGTCTTGATTTTTCTAATGATCATGTTATTTTGGCTAAAATATTTCCCCATACTCTTCATAATTATTTGATGCGTTGGTTTTAAAATCTACCTGTTCACTTGGTAACTTCATTTATGCATCTAGACAATGCTTTTATTACTCATTTTTCTATCAATATCAGCTCCACATTCTCTTATGCTCAATTAGAACAACTGAAACAGGGACCCAATGAAAACCTAGCCAATTACGTCTTGAGATATAAAAATAATCTAGCTAAGATATCAAATGTACTAGCAGAATCTGAGTTTCATGATTTATTTATTCAGATTATTTTACCACCACTTTAATAAACTTTTCTTTGAAACCTCTCCTTCATTTGATCATCTTTGTCATACTCTTAAGCTCCATGAGACCAAAATCCTATCCATAGGAAAACTTTAGTATCAGGAGAAATCTTTCTCCTCCACTAATTTTGAAAAAAGGAACCATTCAAACCATCCATAACTAATCATGTCAATGCAAAAGTTACTATCAATGCATTCAATACTCCTAAATAGGTTTAATCACCACCTCCTAAGAAAATGTTTTCTATTTTTCCTATGGCCTCATATCTAATATTGCAACAACTTCTCAAGAGAAATATTATCATGCTCTATCCACCTCTCGAATTAGATCTATCACGACCCAAAGGGAGGAATTTCAATGAAATTTTTTAATGTGACTATCATAGATGTGTGGGACATTCTACAAATCAATGTTTCAAGCTCCACAAAATCATTCAAGATCTTATTGATAATAAAAATCTTGAATTTATGAAACCCACAAAATCTGCACCAGTCAATGACAAGGGTAAACTTCAATTATTTAATAATCAATCCAAACATTGTAACAAGAAAGCATCCAACTCTTCTTCTATTCATACATATCATGTAGTGCCTCCTCCTGCATCAGGGGCTCTTAACTTCTTAGTTGAACATAGTGATGGTTAACCACTAATCATATCTTTCCATAACCATGATTATCATGTGAATTTCACATCTAAGAACTTACATGTTAAGGCATATGTCATTTCGGTCCCCATTAATAATACTAATGTCAATCCATCATGGCCCATTAGTGTATTTTCCTTTCCACTTCTTAAGGCTATCAATTACCCTCTATCATAAGTTGCATACCCTATGAATAAACCATATGGTGTCATCAAATTATACATTATGGTCGGTCCCCTTACTATGCTTGTTCATTTCCTCATTAGAAACATAGTTGATAGGTGCGACAAGATTTTCAGTCTCAATTGGATTTTTTGGTCTAAATCTATCATCTCTATGAATCACTTGAGACTCAAATTTATTCACAACAACTAGTTTATTTCTATTGACGATGTCCCTCCATTTACTCCATGGTCATCATCACCTCACACAACAGTTAGCACACCTCCTACATCATCTAGCACATTTGACTCTCTATTACTCAAAGCACAATATACTCTTAGCTGACTACTCATGCATTTTCTACACAACCTCATCACTCTGCTAGTCCTACACAAAGGTATAGGCCCATTCCTAGGATAGTTACTACATCTCGACGTAGGTTTCCAACTTAATTTATTCCATGTGGGTGTCCATCACCTTGGTGCTTGACATCACTTAGTTTTCTATCACCAATTTTTTTCTCCACCATGGAATTCATCATATATTCATCCATCACATACACATAGACTTCATAACCAGCACAGTGTCTGCCTTATATACCACCACTATCAGAGAAGGGTCATACACTTTCAACACCAAATGCATTGGATGAAGGAAATTTTTCCTTCACTGTCATTGGATAGTTCATTCATTCACACACACTTGGGGGGCATAGCAACTAACACATCCCCCCTACCATGTTAGTATAGGTGCATCTCTCATCTTTGCATTGTCAAACATCAATCTCCTAGATTAGACATACTCATATCACATTTTAGAATTTTCATTACCCAATGACACATTCTTGTGCTTCAGTTCACACTTGAGTGTTGAGGGAATACTACACATGAATCCCACACACTACAAAATAGGTATTACAAACTACATTTCTCCACACATTTCACATTATATGTCTTACACATTACATCCTACATTCTACATTTATAGTACATCATTTCAACCATCGTACATTTACATATCATGCATACTTTTCACATCATACTAGTCTTCATTACACATATGTCACATTTCTATTATATACACGTCTAACATCATATACTACTCGTCCTACATCCTACATTAAATGTACACATCATATGGTCGGCTAATCATCACACATACTACATTGTCTTCTACACATTACACTCACTACCCTATGATGTACTTTCATTCCTCCATCCATACTTGACTTCTAAGAGTTTATAAATCAAATGGACCTTATCATACTTACACATTCATTATTTCACCTTCTCTCATGTAACATTACTAGGTTGATGACATACCCTATAGGATAAATGGTCACCTATTCCTTCATCTTGTAGTGGTAAACGCTTTAGGCTACATCACCACTCCCTCTATTCATCTTGTAGTGATATATGCTTTAGGATACATCATCACTCATATGATCATCATGTCATGATATACGTTTTAGCTATAGGGGTCATGCACACATCATTTCTAGGTCACATATCATCAATACACATACAAATTCATCACAATACATTAGAAACAACACACACTCTGACTATTTCCCTACGACGCACTCTCATTTACATTTCATTCCTGACTATTGAGGGGAAAACCAAATGAACCTCATTGAATACAAATCCATTCACTTGGGGGGGCATGCAGATCCTATCATCCATTGTGTATTCCATTCCATCCATCCACATCATGTTGCATATATTGGTTTATTTTAATCTTGCTTACATTTTATTATACACTTTTTTCTCTATTACACAAGCTAGATATATCTCTTGTTTGTCATTTATCTATTGTTAGTGCAAAATTATATCACCCCTAGATGAAGATCAGGATTCTAGGTTGATCACTCAGGCATCCAGTGTGATTGCACAACATGGAAACCTCTCTCCAGGTGTGGGACCTGTAAAATGAGAAAGGAATCTCCAGAGAAGGCTGGTTCCTACTTCTAAACTACCTGCCACAAGCTATTCCAGTGTAGGCAAGCTAATCTAGTCCTAATCTAACCACCAAGGAGATAGGGAGAGAGAGAAAAGGAAAAAAAAGAACAAAATCCTACACTAAAATGGTGATACACCAGAGAAGGAGGATGCTGGACATCTATCAAAACTGCCATGGGACAAAGAGAGGTGAGCAATGGGAAGGATGGAAAGATGCATCACAGGCCCAAGGATAGATTTCACACAGAAAATGTCCTAAAACTCCATGAACACAGCTCCAGATCTGCAATGAACGTTCAAACATGCACAGATACCTGCAAATGAAGAGAGGCAAGGAGAGAACAAGCAAAAAATGAGAGAGGATGGGCAGATGCATCACAGAACATGTTTTGTTGCTCCAGAAGTTTGCATAGAACATCATTTCAATAGTAAAAGGCAAAAAACGCCATTACAGAGCAAGGGAGGAGGCTCGAACTCCATTTTCAACCCTAGAGAAGAAAAGAAGGGAAGGCAGAGCAGAAAAGATGAACAACTTTTTTATCTCTTTGCCCCTCTTTACAATATATAGGAAGAATGAGAGAGGGAAAAGAGAGGGAATTTAGATCCACCCCAACCACTTCTAGGTTCCATTTATTTTATCTCATTATGGCGGCAGGTGAGAATCCTGGCAAGAGCGGCGGACTGTCTTTTGCATTAAAGTTGGTCGTTGAAACGTCAGTTCTGCCATTACCACGCACCAGAGACGTTTCTTGATTTTCTCCCTCCAGACTACACCAAAATGCAAGATTGATCCCAGAATCATGTATATAATTTCATGAGCTTTCCGTTGATATCAAGAACGTGCAAATCCGAGCTCTGGATCAAAAGATATGATGATCTGAAGATTTAGGACGTGGAACAGACCAAAACGGATTTTGAAATATTTCCCGCGCTTTGCCACCTGGATGACACGTGGCACGCTCTGATTGGACAAGAAATTCTCTCTCCTCTACCTTTCGGCGGGCTGTCTTTTGAAATTTCCTTGTGGGCCCTAGCTGGGACACGTGGCATTATCCCATTGGTTCGGATCGGTGCTCGAAAACTCACCCTTTGACTTTCCTTGTCCTTTCCCCTTGTGACACGTGGCGTGATCTGGTTGGTCCTCGGCCCTGCTGGCTCTTTCACGCCCTTCGCGTCTTTTCGTCCCAGATGTCCCAAATGTTTAGTGCTCCTTGTGCTGATTTCGCGTGAACCGGCTGGTTCGCGTCCATTTGTCCCAAATGTTTCACTTTGCTTTGGACTGCCTTGACCTTTTTCACCCGGTTCGGCCAGTTCGCGTACTCGCGGCCCACTTGTCCCATATGTCCTGAACTGTCTTGCTTAGTCGATTTTCTTCCTCTTTCGGCTGGTTCGGGCATTTCGCATCCATTTTTCCCAGACGTCCCATTTGATTTTGGACCCCTTGGGACAATTTCGGCCGATCCGGCCGGTTCGCGTACTTCTTGCCCGATTGTCCCATTTGATTTGGACTGAGTTGACTCATTTCGGCCGGTTCGGCCAATTCACGCCTTTTTGGCTCACGCGTCCCAATTGCTTTTGGGATCCTTGTGCTCATTTCGGCCGGTTCGGGTCTTTTTGGCTCGAACGTCTCGAGTTGTTTAGTGCGGAAGTTCTTCTTTTCAGCCGATCCGGGATTTCCGCGTCCGTTTGTCCCACTTGTCCCATTTGCCTTTTGGGCTGCCTGGACTCATTTCGGCCGGTTCGGGCGGTTCGCGTACTTTTGTCCCATTTGTCCCACTTTTTTCTGGACTAGGACTTAGCTGATTTTCACAATTTTTCCTGGCCCAAACTTGTTCTCTGTAACTTTCTTGCATTTTCTCAGAGCTTGCTTTTTTCCTCTCAGATAGGGGACTTAGAAAATATTTGAGGGGACTCTAGCAACATGATTTTTGGCCCCGAATCAATCAATTTTCCTGGGACTTGAATATTCTGATGCATGTTATCAAAAATTACCCTAGGGGGGTGAATTTTGGATAACAGTTTTGGTGACTCAGCGGGGTCATCTGCCTGCTAGATGAATGATCAATAGCCTGAAGCAATCCATTGGGCATGGAGTCATGAGTTGTAACCTGTAACTGATCTGAACTTTGAAAATTTCCCTCTGAGCCATTAGGAAACCCACCGGACATGGAGTTATTCTCACCAAAAACCACTGAAAAGAACTGTGCAAGAGCAACACCAGCAACACCAAAAACTATGTACAAAACTGAAAATCATACATGTCCCAAAATGGAACATGCAGAGTGTGCACAAGCACTTCTTCTACTGAAAGCAAATCTACCTACTCTACTCTAGCTGGAAGCAAAGGCAAGCTAAACAAACCCTACAACTGGTTGTGAGAAATAGCTTCCTTTCTTCAAAATTGGCAGCCATGCAATTGATTTGGCACTGATCATGGCTGTTTGGATGGATGGAAAATCAATAAGAAGCTGGTCTTCTATCCAAATCATCAAGATATCAACTGAAAAATCCAATACCTCTTTTAGTTGCTCTGCAGTTGGATTGGAGAGGTATGGCAGCTGATCCTTGGTACTTTGTAGCTCATCCTCATGCTCAGAAGCAAGCATGACTGGTTGTGGCTTCTCCTTTGGCTCCAATGAAGCCAAATACCTGATTGGGCAAGTTCTAATCAGTTTGATATGCCCATAGCTCTGATTTTCAACTCCAAGAATGGAGTTTTCTTGTAGACCCACTTGAATGGATGATGTGGAAGAAATGGTGGGATTCTTCTATCCTTTCTCTTCCTCCAATGAAGAACATGAAAGATTTAAATCTTCCAATCTTGATTCCGAAGAGCTGTTATAAGATGCAGGCTACTGCAAATGAATAATCTCCTCCATGACAGTAGGCTCTTGTGTTTGGAATGTGGATGATGAAAGAGAGAATGGTGAAAACTCAACCAGTTCTTCTCCATCAAAGCAGTCCTCCAAATGTGACAGGCAAACTACCTCATTGCTATCTCGCTGTTCATGTTCAACTTCCTCCATGGTGTCCTATTGATCTCCAACTTGATCACCATGGTTTCCTTCACTCTCCAATATCGAGTTTGAGAGATCAAACTCCTTTTCAGTACTAGAACTCGAGAGAGGTGAAGTAGAAAGAAGAACTGAAGGTTCTCCTGTAGCCTGCTTTGTGCTCAAAGCCCTTGGATCTGCACTTTTCTCCTCCACAGCTAGAATGTGCTCCTCTTCTTTTGGATTTGGAGCAGCTTCTCCTTCCTCCAATGTTTGAAGAGAATCTTGCTCTTGATTGAACTCCTCCTCCAGCATGAAGTTTTTCAAGTCAAACTCTTCAATTTGTTGCTCTAGAGGACAAGTTGGGACTGCAAGATCTTCTTCTCCAACAAAATCAGTCCTCACCACCATCTGTTCAACCTCAGCCTCTTCTGTAGGCTTTACCATCAAGGGGATCTTTGTCATCCCAAATCTAAGAGCCCAACTCTTCAAACTGTCTGTCACTTCTTTTCTTTTTGGCTCTTCCTCTTGTTGTCCTTGATGACTGATTTTTTCAATTTCTTCTTCCCCACATGGAATTGGGGATGCAAGAGGAGGGATAGGTTGAAACTCAACAGATTTGAAAATTTTTTGTGGTGGTGGAGGTGGTGAGACCTCTTGTTTCTTTGGAGGAGGGGGTATTTTTGTTAGCTCTTGTGGAGGGGATGACTGTTTGGAAGGGAAAAGGAAAGAAGAATCAAGATGGGGTGGAAGACTAGGGGATGGAGGGATGGATTCAACACATGGGACAGCAAATGGGGAGTTTGAATGAGATGGTGCTGCTTGAGTAATGGAAAGAGAAAAACCAGATGATGGTGTAGAACTTACCCATTGACAAGGTTGTTCAACAACAAGTCTGTAGGCCTCTATCTCTGCTGTCCATTGTGCAAGTTGGGGCAGCATCTTTATCATGAAGTCCAGCTTCTCCTGAGGGATGTAGTGCCTTGGAAAAGGTCCCACCCATGGAAAGGGTGCTCCATAACCGATTCCAAAAGCTTTCATTTATGCTTGAGCCCTGGACTGCACCATCCCCACCTCCATCTTTTGGATTTTCTCCAACAGACCAGCATCTTGGATCTGATGGTCTTCATTGTATGCACACTCTTGCTCTTGGAAAGCTCCATTGCCAAACTGACTTTGGCACTGCTGTTCATATGAGTATGCATGCTGATCTGGAGGATTTGTAAAACGTGTTGGAGGTGGAATATACTGTTGTTGTTGATGTGAAATCCATGATGGAAATGAAGTCATGATTGCACAACTTCATGGAATGGAAAAGAATGAAAGGGATGGAAAGAAAGATGGATGAAAATGTATGGAAACGGGTCTGCAAGCTCAGAGAAATGGGTTACTGATCAGATGGAGTCGCCAGATGTGTTTGCAAGTGCCTCCAAAGGCTAAAATCTTCACAGGAACACACCAACCTGCAAAAGATGAAGTGAAAGACCTCTAAGGTCCCACCCAATGTGCCAAAACTGTTAGTGCAAAATCACAGCACCCCTGGATGCAGATCATGCTTCTAGGTTGATCACTCAGGCATCCAGTGTGATTGCACAACATGGAAACCTCTCTCCAGGTGTGGGACTTGTAAAATGAGAAAGGAATCTCCATAGAAGGCTAGTTCCTACTCCTAAACTACCTGCCACAAGCTACTACAGTGCAGGCAAGCTAATCTAGCCCTAATCTAACCACCAAGGAGACAGGGAGAGAGAGAAAAGGAAAAAAAAGAACAAAAGCCTACACTAAAACGGTGATACATGAGAGAAGGAGGATGTTGGACATCTATCAAAACTGCCATGGGACAAAGAGAGGTGAGCAATGGGAAGGATGGAAAGATGCATTTCAGGCCCAAGGATAGATTTCACACAGAAAATGTCCCAAAACTCCATGAACACAGCTCCAGATCTGTAATGAACGTTCAAATATGCATAGATACCTGCAAATGAAGAGACGCAAGGAGAGAACAAGCAAAAAATGAGAGAGGATGGGCAGATGCATCACAGAACACGTTTTTTTGCTCCAGAAGTTTGCACAGAACATCATTTCAATAGTAAAAGGCAAAAAACGCCATTACAGAGCAAGGGAGGAGGCTCAAACTCCATTTTTAACCCTAGAGAAGAAAAGAAGGGAAGGCAGAGCAGAAAAGATGAACAACTTTTTTTATCTCTTTGCCCCTCTTTACAATATATAGGAAGAATGAGAGAGGGAAAAGAGAGGGAATTTAGATCTACCCCAACCACTTCTAGGTTGCATTTAGTTTATCTCATTATGGCGGCAGGTGAGAATCCTGGCAAGAGCGGCGGACTGTCTTTTGCATTAAAGTTGGTCGCTGAAACGTCAGTTCTACCATTACCACACACCAGAGACGTTTCTTGATTTTCTCCCTCTAGACTGCACCAAAATGCAAGATTGATCCCAGAATCATGTAGAGAATTTCATGAGATTTCCGTTGATATCAAGAACGTGTAAATCTGAGCTCTGGATCAAAATATATGATGATCTGAAGATTTAGGGCGCGGAACAGACCAAAACGGATTTTGAAATATTTCCCACGCTTCGCCACCTGGATGACACATGGCACGCTCTGATTGGAAAAGAAATTCTATCTCCTCTACCTTTCAGCGGGATGTCTTTTGAAATTTCCTTATGGGCCCTAGCTGGGACACGTGGCATTATCCCATTGGTTCGGATCGGTGCTCGAAAACTCGCCCTTTGACTTTTCTGGTCCTTTCCCCTTATGACACGTGGTGTGATCTGGTTGGTCCTCGGCCCTGCCGGCTCTTTCGCACCCTTCGCGTCTTTTCATCCCGGATGTCCCAAATGTTTAGTGCTCCTTGTGCTGATTTCGTGCGAACCGGCCGGTTCGCATCCATTTGTCCCAAATGTTCCACTTTTCTTTGGACTGCCTCGACCTTTTTCGCCCGGTTCGGCCAGTTCGTGTACTCGCGGCCCGCTTGTCCCATATGTCCTGAATTGTCTTGCTTAGTCGATTTTCTTCCTCTTTCAGCCAGTTCGGGCATTTCGCGTCCATTTGTCCCAGACGTCCCATTTGATTTTGGACCCCTTGGGACAATTTCGGCCGATCCGGCCGGTTCGCGTACTTCTTTCCCGATTGTCCCATTTGATTTGGACTGACTTGACTCATTTCGGCCGGTTCGGCCGGTTCGCGCCTTTTTGGCTCGAGCATCCCAATTGCTTTTGGGCTCCTTGTGCTCATTTCGGCCGGTTCGGGTCTTTTTGGCCCGAACATCCCGAGCTGTTTAGTGCAGAAGTTCTTCTTTTCGGCCGATTTGGGCTTTCCGCATCCGTTTGTCCCACTTGTCCCATTTCCTTTTGGGCCGCCTGGACTCATTTCGGCCGGTTCGAGTGGTTCGCGTACTTTTGTCCCATTTGTCCCACTTTGTTCTGGACTAGGACTTAGCCGATTTTCACAATTTTTCCTGGCCCAAACTTGTTCTCTGTAACTTTCTTGCATTTTCTCAGAGCTTTCTCTTTTCCTCTCAGACAGGGGACTTAGAAAATATTTGAGGGGACTCTAGCAACATGATTTTTGGCCCCGAATCAATCAATTTTCCTGGGACTTGAATATTCTGATGCATGTTATCAAAAATTACCCTAGGGGGGTGAATTTTGGATAACATCTATATCATACACACATGAATGTTAAGATATTTTTCTTGTTGTGATCACTAATATAGGTCACTTACACGAAACATGGATTATCACCTTCTACCACTCCTACAATATTCACTGGGGGAATCCAAATTCGTACACTATAGGTGTTATTATTTTATATTGTACTTAGCACTTTACAGTGCTTGGTTATACACGTTTTTGACATACATGTTATCTTTCTAAAATTCTAATGGGTGCTTCATGTAAAACATTTATTTGTAGGATTACTTTATTCCATGGCTATCTAATGATTTTACTTTTTATTTTATTTTTTATTGTATGTGGGCCTTGACCTATGTTGGATGTGCACACTTATTATTTGTATGCAACCATTATGGCATGGAGTGTATTGAGACATCACGATTGATGTGCCATGTTTCCAACTTGATTTTGTGGTCTATGAATGTATTATTACATGTTTACATGATTTATAGCTTCTATATTATGTGTTTAGCATATACATGTCTTTTACATGCATGTTTATTCATACTAACACTTGTTTTCTAGCCACTTGTTTGTTCACGCCTTGGTTTCTACTAAGAACATTCCCTTCCTCCTATATGGTATATTTTATGTGGTTGGCCCTCATTTGGGGCCGAATTCTCCTATCAAAAATTTCACATGCACCCCAAAGAGGGGAGCATCATTTGGGGTTTTACACACTCTTCAATGCTTTCTACTGGTACAGTTCAATTTAGTTTTGTCCTTCACAGTGTGGGTTATATAGCAAGTGGGTTTAGACAATATACAAACCCCAAACATAGTGGATTTAATAGTGTATATTTTCCTTAGAATTATAGGGAGTAGTTATAGGTTATAGGATGTAGTTTATTTTCTCTCTACACTACTTCGGCCAGCGGTGTTGGATCACCCAAAAACCCAAGTAGTACAAAGATCTCTTCACACATGATTTCAGGGAAGCAGTTATAGGTTGGGTAATAATACAACTTTCTCCATACATTTCTTTAGCTAAGGTGGCATGAGATCACCCAAAAAAATCATAGTATAGGATATAATCTCTACACCTTTTACTTTTATCATGGATCAGGTTCACATGTTCCTTTTGTTGGAGCTCGAATAATCTCACCCCTTTTTCTATTTGATTATTGTCATTTTAAGTCCTCGTGTGTAGTTGATCTATTTTAAAATTTATATATATCGAGGGGAAAATTCATGACTCAGATCATGTGGAATATGGTCCCGGTGTTGTGAAAATATTCTTTTATGGTTGAGGATTGTAAAGGTATGCCATCATTGGAAAACCCCTCTATTTTTTTTTCCTTTTTCAAATGTTACCTCACTTGTCCCAATTATGAATTATAGGCTCCAAAATATTTCTATAAAGTTGGCGGATGGTCAAAGATGAAATTTACAAACCACTAAAAGGACATTTCTATTAGAAGAAAGTAAGGGTTTCCACGTGTTTCCTTGAAAAACCTTTGAAAAGGTATAGCAAGTCAAGCCCCCTCCAAGTTTCAAGCAATCACCACATGCATTATGCATGGAAAGGCAGTCCCAGTAAGATGAAAATTTAAAGAAAGGAGGAGGATGTGGGTGTTTCCATGTGTCTCCCATGCACAATTTACAAAATGGAAGGGCCCACAGAAGGAAGGAAATCCCCACAAAGTGAGAAAGAAGCCCTGATCAAGTGATGTTCAGAGCCACATAAATCAAGGATAGTGTTATGAACTAAGAAGAATAGTGCAAGGACGGTTGTCGAATCAGCATGAAATAGGTCATATCTTTCAGAATGAGTTGCAACTAGGTTTGAAATAATGTAGTACACTAAGAGGATGAGGTAAAGCACATGATTGTCAAACCATTGAAGGCACAATAGTTCTTTCTTTTCATTACTGGTGCTAATACAAAGCTAGAGAGTCCTTAAGGAAGGAACATAAAATAATTGCATGTCAAAAAATGAAAATTTAGATGTGAGATCATTTGAAAGAAGTCTCATATATGATTCAAAATGTGGAATTCTATAGGGGCCCTAGCCCATGGTAAAATGGTCTATTTACATAATTAAAAACAAAGGCATAAAAGATAAACATAATTCTCAAAGATCCTTCATTCCTTCGTAATTTCCCCCCAGTGGAGGCAATTTTTTCAGAAGCTTATTCTTCCTCAGCATGAATTCAACAGATCCCTATGTTTTGTCTGGATAAACACAATGATGGACCATGTTAAATCCCGTGACATCCCCATATCCTTCAATGACTCAAGAGTCATTCTTATACGATTTAGTGATCTTCTCCAACTCAAATCTTCTTTTGGTAGGAAGACAACTAGTCTAGAAGATCCAAGCCACCTATGAAGAATGACAACTTCCCCTTCCCCTTGTGAAGGGTCAGACTTGTTGAGAATATACTGAGAGGGAATGGATGGAGTGGTCGAAATACCAAGGACTACATCCTGAGGGGTCAGGAGGAGCTAGAGACTTTGAGCTAGATTTAGCTTTCCATCTAATTATAAGGGGTTGGATGCTCTCTTGGGGAAGGGATTGGTTGAGGCCCTGAGAAATTCATGCTCTGATGATGGAGCATATCACCCTAAGTGAATGGATGACCAAACGACTAAACCTACCCCTTGTTTTCTCTATCAGAGGATATTGTTACTCTTGAACAATGAGAAAATATGGATAGCTCCTCTTCTCCATTTGAGATGATGATTGGGGGTTGAGATCTTGATTTTACCACTTCTCTTTCCAAGGGATGGTGTATGGAATTATCACCTAGGTTATGAGGGTACAAGATCCTATGTCTGTCCAATTATCCATAGAGAAATAAACCTCCTCTCTAATTCATCTACTTTATGAGAGATGGCAGACACAGTGTTAATAGAAGATTTGTTGTATAACACATAGGATATTCTCTATGGATCTATCTCTCAACACAAATTATTAATCACATAAAAAGAGACACTAAAAAACAGTTTTCTTAGACCCTTAAGGCCTCCTTTCAATCCATAATTTCTTCAGGTCTTCTGGTTGAATTCAAATGTTCCCATCAAAAGAGATGAAAATACATAGATTGAAAGGTTGTGAAGACATGATTGATCCTAATTAGCCTTGTAAGAAGTGTGAGCTAGAATTGTTGATAAGTCAACGGTCCTCTGGTGTCTCCTACACATTTTATATCAAAAAAGGCCCTTATAAAATCCTCATCAAGACCACATAGGTCAAATATTTGATTCAAATATTCTAATGAGATTTCGTTCAAACTATTTTCCACAAGTGCTTTCACCATATCGTTGGTATAAGGTTGTGAAAAATTTCTTCACTTACTGGATAAAAAGAGAAATGCATCCTAGTGAGGGGATAAAACTAAGTGTTATAGTAGAAGTGACATAGACTAACTGAATTAAAATAAATCATTTACAACTAGGGAAAGGAAGATCTTTCTCAACTCACACGAGGATAATTTTAAAGGTTGCAGTGAATCAAGACCAAACATGATTGATGAATTAACTTGATCTGGACAAGAAACATGTGGGATAATTAAACCAAGAAGACGTGAGAAGGAATGCATAGTCACCCAAGAGGTATCTTCATGGAAAATAGAAGAATAGTGTCTATAACTTTAGGTCACCTAGGAGTGTTCAAAAGATATCATAAGTAACCATCCAATCACCAAGTGGAAGGAATTATAAAGTTACTTAGTCACAAGTCAATGACATGATTTCTTAATCATATATGACAAGAGAAAAATTAAGAAGGCCCGTAATATTTACACCTAGACAAGGCCAAATAAAGTATTTTCATAAAAGTATCATTGATACACCTGGAATTTTCGTAAAGGTAGGAATATAAGTATTCAAATATCCACATTCTATCGGGGGGGGAAAATTGAAAATAAAATATGAGATGGAATTGTATAAATGATGATAAGAATACTCTCGTAAGGAGTGGGAGTTTTAAGATTTCTGAGAATTGAAAGAAGAAAGGAGAAAAAACTAAAGAAATTCATTTTCTCAAAGACCATCGTCTGAGAAACTTGTTAATTTTTTGAGCCTTCAGAATGAATCATGTCAAGATGGTTGCAAGTGTATAGACCATTGAAAAATCATTGATATTGTGAATGAAACTTTCCCTTGCTAATAAATTTGATGAGCCCTGAGTTAATTGTGTTAATCACGAGAATTGTTGTGTCTGTTTCCAATTTGAGATGTTTCAAGTAGTTATTCATGTTCCTATTGCA
The DNA here is from genome assembly GCA_019776745.2 of Taxus chinensis. Taxonomy (NCBI): domain Eukaryota; kingdom Viridiplantae; phylum Streptophyta; class Pinopsida; order Cupressales; family Taxaceae; genus Taxus; species Taxus chinensis. The sequence continues at coordinate 532,497,006 of CM034153.1, read as the reverse complement.
ATATTATTTTAGGAATTCCTCTTGAATCACATGATATCTTATCCTTGTGGTAGTATTGTGGTATTCTTTGCAATTGTGCTGTGAGAAGAGCTTTCATTTAATTGTACAATAAACAATTTAAATTCACTTTACTTCCATATTGTTGATACAGATTGTTTGTTAATATATGAGTGTATCTTAGGCATGAATGGACTAAGGATTTCTGATGTTTATTTCAGTCTTTGACATGAGATATTATGTTAAGTTCTCAAAGAATGTGTGAAACCATGTGCATATTTGTGCTTCCATGGATGCACATCTTCTAGTTGAAGGTTCATTGTTAACTATTTTGAAGTGTTCTTATCATCTTGATTGGTAGACTATCCAACCTTTGTTGAAAGTTCTTGAGGAATTTGGTATAATCAACTTTATCCTACTTAATTCCCCAACCAAATTCACTCATAAATGATAAATCCTACAAGAGTTACCCATTCTTATGTTGTTTTTTCCATAAATTCTAAGGAGATATGTAGAATTTACCCACCATTTACTCAAAATATGTAGAAGAAATCATGTTTTATTATTGTCTCCAGTAACCTGAACCTTGTTTAGGAGGCATCCTCATTCTCTATGGTGGAAAACTCATGAGAATTATATTATGTTACATTAACCATGTCTTCTTAAGGTTTTCTTTCAATATCATAGAAGGAGAGTCAAATATTGTCGATCTATCTATATGCCTTAAAAATATAGGTTAGAAAATGGGTCCTCTCATCCTGGTTAAAGGCACAATCTAAAGTAGTGGGGGTAGTTCATACCCTTAGCATAGTTCTACCCAACTTTTCTAAGCTTGAGTGACAAAGAGTCAGGTTAAATCCTTCCCGGCTACAAAATGACTCCAATTCTTATCCATCTATCTCTAAGCATCCTGCTCAGCCTGTTGATGCTTCTTGACTTAAAAGGGAGAACTGATTTAGGTAACAACATCGATCTGGTACCATTTTCAGGGACTATTTGTGTAAATACATATGTATACTGACCTATGGAAATGATTCTTACATGTTTAGATACAAATACATTATTTAAAATTCATCCTTTTTAAGTGTTGTAAAGTTTGAATAAGATCAGAAGTTCATTGTGTAATATTTCCCGGTTTAAGTGAATGTTGCACTAGATTTTGTATTGCTAGTGATAAATATTGACAAAGGATTACCAGATCTATCAAGATTTGTAGAAATTGAGCATTAATAATAACTACACAAAGTTACTTACAGTGCTTTAGCACATTTTAGGTGAAAATATTTGGTGGTGACTTCGTGTTGATTTGAATTTTTTTGTAAATTCCAGTGTCTTAAAATTTGACAATTAAGATTTTTTGTTGATATTTGTAAATATGGAAGGAAAAATGTCTTTCTTTAACAAGGATCCTACTAGAATATTGTTTTCAGAGTTTGGGAAGACAAATCCAAAAAATAAACAAGTCTAGAAAGCATTAGGGGATTAAGAATTAAGAGAGAAGGTAATACCAGCCATGGAAAGTGATCAACCTATAGTTGAGGATTATCCTACATCTTCAAATAGTTCAAAATTAAATAGTCCTCATGTGAATTTAAATACTCCAACTAGTGAATGGCCATCATTTGTATCTAGAATAGGTGTCCCACATTTATTTCCTTTATCACTCAAGACTGATAGGGGTTTTTTTGAAACTAAGTCACTAGAGGATAATTACTTTGAAGATCATACACCTATATCCCAAAAATCCCTGGTCCCACACTGTCTTAATCCTTCTGTAGGATCACCTCCTCAAAATAAAATAGATCACCCTCTACCTAGACCTTCTTTTTTGGTCAACACATTTGGATCGATAAATTTTAGAGGCATAGTTGGGCATCATAATGTTGTACCAAAATAAGTAAGAAATAGGTTGCCTAAATTTTAGGGAAATAATGCTATCACTAGTGATCATCATTTAAGACCTTTTTTTAAATACTATGGAGGATTTTGAAGTAGAATATGAGGATGTATATATAAATCTATTCATTCATACTCTTGAAGAATATGTGTGTGATTGGTACAAATATTTTCCAAATAACTCAATAGATTCATGGACTAAGATGTTTTCATATTACAATATGGGGATAAGATAGACTCAAGGTTCCTCTTGTCTGATTTTTAGAATATAAAGAAGAATCCCAATGAGTTTGTCCAAGACTTCAATACCAAACTCAATAAGACTTTAAATAGATTACCCATAATTTTGAGGCCTAGTGATGAGTATTTCCTAATTAAGTGTTTTGATGCTTTTGACAAGAAAGTTGCTTATTATTTGAGAGATAATAACCATAGAATTTTAAGGAAGGGGATTTCACAATGGCCTTGAAAATCGAAAAAAATATTAAGGAATTTGGAAAACCCCCTTAGAGGGAGGGTATTAAATTTATTAATCCTAATAGAGCTTAGTCAAAAAGGTAGTGGATCTGGAAGAGGTTGTGAAGACTTTGGCCAAAGAAGTTAAAGAAATATATTATAAGATTGTTAGATTAGAAAAGAAAATAGGATAGATTTCTCAAGTTCAACGCAAACCACATGGCCAATATAGATTTGGAAATAATCTTAGAAGTGATCATATAATAGATGAAAGAGGAAAATGACCCATGGGTTCAATAAATAAACAACCATAACCTACAGAAAATAGACTAGTTCCTGATCCTTTAACTGTTAGGGTTGCTACAGTGGAAGAAGCCCATGTTATTAATTGGCATGACAAGTGTTTCTTACAACATTGCCCTTGTGATTTAAGTAAGGAAGTCTAAGAGACAAATGATGATGAGGATTATGGTGATGTATGTATGATGGAATGCCCTAAAAATTCACAACAAGGAGCCACTTCAACTGAGCTAATAAGTGTCAGGACTGTAGAAAGTTTTTAGGATTGCATTCATCGGGTATAACCTCTTCCTCCTAATTATGATATCAAAGGTGATATGGTACAAGCGTTTTATTTACCTAATCATTATTTTGAATATCTGAGGGCTTTAATGATTAAGAAGTATAGTGGGGGAATTCCTTCTGAGGAGGATAGACAATTACTCATGAATGTAGTTGTTTCTCAAGAAAAAAAATACAATCTTATAATTCGAGTTGTTAAAGGAGGAGGAATACAACCCAAATCCAATACTTTGCTTCTTAACAATATCCCAAATGAGTATCCTAAGAAGGATACACCAACTAAGGGTCTGAGTATCCCAAATAGAACTTGTAACCCAGTTCATGACCAAAATGTAAAAAGTCTTGTACCACTAGAAGTAATTATTACTCTTCTTCCTAACAAAATCTTACCAAAAATATGTCCCATGTGATATTTCCCATATTTTGAGTCAGATAAAAGTCACAGTTCCTATTGTTGAATTACTTTGGATCCCTGAACATAGAAAAAGATAATTTGAGTACTTTGGATTCAAAGAAGATGCACAAACCTCATGTAAAAATTTGAATCATGTGGATACTCTCCCTGTCATTTCATAATTGGAAGTACCTCAAGTATTAGAGGATTTGGAAGAACCACATGAGGTATATTTTGGCACTTCTCTTGTTGAATCCAAACTTTATGTTGAACCTTTTTATACTACTTTGATAATAAAAGATAGGTTAGTGCACAACTGCATGTTTGATTTAGAGGCCTCTTGTAATGTGATGCCTCTTGAGGTAATGAATGAATTGAATATCAAAGTAAAAAAACCTTTTGGAAAGTGCACTACTATGAACTCAAGAGAAGTACTGGTGACTGGGTATGTCAAAGGATTTTTAGTGCAATTAGCCGCTTATCTGGGTAAGTGTTTAACCATGAATGTGGTCATTGTGGATTGTCTTTATAAGTGGGGAATGTTGCTATCAAGAAAATGGGATCCTAGTGTTAGAGGGAGTATATAGATGGATTTTTCATATGTGACTATACCAATAGAGGGAAGCCTTGTTACAAAGTGTGGAGAAAAAATAATGTTGCATCTGATTGGGGATCCTAAGAACACATCATATGAGGTATTGTATACTGACGTGGATGTTGATAATTTTTTGGGTTATGTAGATTTTAAAGAGCATAGCATTGAAAAATGTTAGTTTCTCAAGTGAATTGGTTACCCTTGGATTTTTATGTTTGATGGAGCTTGTTCTATATTTGAGAATGGTTTTGGTGTTTTCCTAATAAATCCAATTCAAGAGGTTTTTGATTTTTCTTGTAAAATTAGATTTGAGTGCACTAACAATATTGAATAATATGAAGCATTGATTTTGGGTTTATGGATTACTTAGAGGTATGGTATCAGGGACATTATTATTAAGGGAGATTTAGAATTGGTAGTCAAGCAAGTTAGGAAATTATATGCAACCAAAAATCAAAGAATGAAACAATATAAGGATGTAGTTTGGATTTTATTGAAATATTTGATTTTTTCAACATAATTTACCATGAAAAAAATTAGAATACTATTGCAGATAGGTTGGCAGTACCAGGTTCCATATTTGATAGTTGTGCAATGAATCCTTACTATGATTATGATATTGAAATATTATCAAGGATTTATGTTCCTGCCAATATTAAATACTGGAAAGTTTTGAAGAAGATTCCCAAGTTCATAGGTTTCTACCAAATGAAGGAGAATTTAAAAATAAAAATATGGATTGGGAACCGATGATTTCTATGTGTGATGGTAAGGATACTCTCTTTGGCCAAGAGGTTATTCAGTTAAAAACAAATAAAATTCCAAGAGGATTAGTTTCTTTGGAATCAAATTTTGACAACACTAATAGGGTTGTTCACAGACACATCCATGTTTCAAGAGATATAGAAGAGCACAATTTGGGAACTAGTGAAAATCCTCAGAGAATGTGGCTGGGCAGTAATCTGAGTAAATAAGAAAAGCAATCATATGTTCAGTTGGTAAAAAAGTACCAGGATTTCTTGGCATGGTCATATTCATAATTTAAGGCATATAGGGAGGATATTTTCCAAAATGAAATACCTTTAGAACCCAATGCAAATCCATTTAGAAAAAAATAGAGGCCAATTAATCCTCTTTTATCCTTGAAAATGAAAGAAGAACTTAATAAACTCAAGGATGGAGGTATTATACAACCTACATGATATTCTTCTTAGGTGAAAAATAAAGTACAAGTTAGAAAAAGGAATGGGAATATAAGACTCTGTGTAGATTTTTTAAATCTAAATAAGTCCTCAATGAAAGATAATTATCCATTTCCTAACATGGATTACAAGTTGAAATTAATCAATAGGTCGAAACTATTGTCTACATTAGATGGAATCTTGGGATATAACCAAGTGGTTGTGAAGCAATCAAAACAAATCAAAATTGCTTTCACCACTCCTTAGGGTACCCATGTGCATGTGATAATTCCATTTAGTTTGATGAATACTGGTGCCACAATTCAAAGAGCTATGGATACGGAATTTGTTGGATATATAAGTGGTTTTATAGTTGTATACCAAGATGATATGACAGTATTTTCAAGAAAAAGGGATGATCATTTGCAACATTTGGAAAAGATGTTACAGAGATGCAAGGACTATGGTATCTCATTGAATCCTAAAAATTTTCATTTTGGGGTTTAGAAAGCCAAATTTCTAGGGCATATTGTGTCAAAGGAAGGGGTCATGATTGACTCTAAGAGAGTGGAAGCTATTGGAAAATTTTGTATCCCTAGGAGAAAGAAAGGTATTCAGTATTTTTTCAGCCAAATCAATTTCATAAGAAGATTCACTTCCAGTTTTTTGGAAATGACTATCCCTATCACGAAGATGCTGAGGAAGGATAAAATTATTAAATAAGAGGATGAAGCTATCTAATCTTTCACTAGGATCAAAGAGGCATTAAAAATTTCCCCAGTCTTAGCGGCCCTTGATTATAAGAATATTTTTCAAATTTTCTCTTTTGCATCTGAAAATACCATCACAACTGTGTTATTACAAACAAATGATGAGGGAAATGAAAGGCCAATTTTTTTTTTCAGTAATGCATTACCGGGAGTTGAGTTCAAATACACCATTATGGAAAAACAAGATTTTGCCTTGGTTAGAGAAATAAAAACTTGCAAGCCATATATTCTAATCTCAAAGATCATAGCTTATGTTCCACATACAATGGTCGAAGAAATTTAATCAGAGATGGAAAGTTCCAAGAAAAGATGCCGATGGGTGAGAAAATTGTAGGTATATGATATCGATGTTCAAACCACTAAACTAGATAGAGGTCTGGGCTTGGCAAAGCTAATGATAGAAAATAACTTACAAGTGATGGAAGTAAATGAGGTAGAAGGAGGAGATGTGGAGGTACATGAGAATTTGATCAACTATATATGGCACAAATACATCATATTCTACCTCAAAAATTTGGAATGTCCAGGGCATTTAGATAAAAATCCAAAAAGGAAACTCAATTTAGTCTCCCAAAAATATATCATCACTGATTATGAGTTAGCCTAGAAAAATCCTGAAGGGATTCTTCTTAGATGTGTTATGGAGGATGAATCCCTCAAGTTAATTTCATATTTTCATGGAGGAGTGTGTGGGGGGAATTTTTTTAGAAGATTAACTTCCCATAAGATACCAAGGACAGTCTATTAGTGGCCCACACTTTTCAAGGATACAACCTTATTGGTAAGAAAATGTGAAAGTTGTCAAAGATTTTTAGGGAAAATGAAGGCTTCTGGTGCTCTCCCTCTACAACCAATATCGATTGAGGCTCCTTTCAAACAATGGGGCATGGATTTTTTAGGGGAATTGTCATCACCTTCCATTACATGCCACAAATGGATATTGGTGGCTATTGATTATTTCACCAAATGGGTTAAATTTATCCCCATCAAGAAGGAGACTCATTATGTTATTATTGATTTCATCTTGAATCATATAATTTGTAGGTTTATTGTACCCACAAAGATAGTTGCTAACAATGTCATGATTTTCTGAGCCAAACCATTAGTTGCTATGTGTGAAGAATATGGTATAAACTTAACATATGCATATAATTATAACCCACAAGGAAATGGATAGGTTGAATCAAGAAACAAAAATTTACTGAAGATAATTAGAAGGACATTAGAAATCAACAAAAGAAAGTGGGGGGAGAAGTTGAAGTTTACTATTTGGGCAGATATAATTACTACTAAGAGAGCCACTAGGAGAAGTCCATTTGACCTACTTTATGGAGTCCAAGCTCTCCTTCATTTACACCTGAAATTACCTTCTTATCATTTCATCCAACTTGAAGATGAGGATGTTATCCCTTATGATGTGATAATAAACCAAATCATTAAGTTGGATTAGGAAAGATGAGAATCCCACCAAAGGTATTTGAAGTTTAGGGAAAAGCTCAAAAAAATATTTGATAAAAAAGTGACTCCCAAAATTTTCAACATTGGGGATCTTGTATGATTATGGGATAGTAGACACGAGGATAAGGGAAAACATGGAAATTTTGATGCATTATGGATGGGAACTTATTCCATTTATATCAAGATTAGTGAACATGATTTCTTCTTGAAATACATGGAAGGAGAGTTTCTTGAGTTGCTTATTAATGGTAGGCACCTAAAGCATTTTCTTGATTAGCTTTCCGAGAAAGGTATGAACCCATGTATAGTTTTCTTGCTTTTTTTGCATTTTTGTGTGTTTTTTGGTTTCCTTTTTTTTTCTAGTTTGTGGTGACAAGTTGCCATGGTTTTTTGGTATGTTTTTTGGAAGATGGGTTGTTATCACTTGATCTGGTACATATGATATTTGACCCCATAACCCAATGTATTTTTGGCACTTGGTCTACATTAAATAGTTCTTGTGGCACCCACAAGGGGTACCCATCTCCGAGTCGGAGCCAGTGTTGGAGCTCAAATAATCTCAGCTATTTTTTATTTTATTATTTCCTTCAAATTCCTTGTGTTTAGTTTATCCTTTTTAAAATGTGTATATGTCGAGGGGAAAATTCATGACCTAGATAATGTGGAATTTGGTCTCTGTGTTGTGAAAATCCTCTTTTATGGTTAAGGATTGTAAAGGTATTCCATCACTTTAAAATACCTCTAACGTTTTTCCTTTTCAAATGTTACCTCACTTATCCCAAGTATGAATTACTTGCTACATAATATTTCTATAAGCTCGATGAATGGTCAAAGATGAAATCCATAAACCGCTAAAAGGACAATCCCCATGAAAGAAAGGAAGGGTTTCCACATGTTTCCTTAACTCACATTTAAAAAGGTATAGAAATTCAATCCCCCCAAGTTACGATCACTCACCACGTGGCTTATGCACGAAAAGGAAGTCCCAGTAAGCTACAAATTCAAAGAAAGGGGGAGCATGCAGATGTTTCCACGTGTTTCCCAGGAACAATTTAGAAAAATAAGTTCCCATGGAAGGAAGGAAATCCCCGTGAAATGAGAAATAATCCCTGAGAAGTTATGTTTACAGCCGTGTAACTCAAGGATAGTGTTAAAAACAAAGAAGATAGTTAAAGGAGGGTTGTGAATCATGATGAAATAGGTTGTTTCTTTTAGGTGAGTTGCAGTAGGCTTGAAATAATGCAATAGACTAAGAGGATGAATCAAATCACATGATTTTGAACCATTAAAGTAATAGTAGTGGTTTCTTTTCATTACCACTGCTAATACCAAGCTAGAGAGTCATTAATGAAGGAACATAAAATAATTGCACGTCAAAAAAAGTGAAAATTTAGATGTGACATAATTTGAAAGCAGTCTCAGATATGATTCAAAATGGGGATTCTATAGGGGCCCTAGCCCATGGTAAAAGGGTTTGTTTACATAATTAAAAACAAAGGCATAAAAGATAAACATAATGCTAAAAGATCCTTCACTCCTTCATAATTTTTCCCCAGTGGAGGTAGTTTGTTCAACAACTTATTCTTATTCAGTGTTAATCCATCAAATCCCTATGATGTCTAGATAAACATGATGGGCCCTACTAAATGCCATGACATCCCCATATCCATCAATGACTCAAGATTCATTCTTGGAATATTCATGATCTTTTCCAGCTCAATCTTCTAATGGTAGGAAGACACTCATTCTAGAAGATCCAAGCCACCTGTGAAGAATGTCATCTTCCCCTTCCCATTGTGAAGGGTAGAATTTTTGAGAATAGACTGAGAGGGAATGGATGGAGTGGTTAAAATACAAAGGAATACATCATGGGGGATAAGAGGAGCTTGATACGTTGAGTTAGATTTAACTTTCCATCCCCTTGTAAGGGGTGTATGCTCTCTTGGGGAAGGGATTGATAGAGGCCTTGAGAAATCATGCCACAATGAAGGAGCATATTACCTTGAGTGAATTGATGATTGAAAAAAAAACCTACCCATGTTATCTCTAGTAGAGGATATTGGTGTTTTTGAATGATGAACAGATATGGAGAGCTCCTACTCTCCATTTGATTTGATGATTCGGAGATAAGAGCTTCATTCACCCCTTCTCTTCCCCAAATATGGTGATGGCATTGGACTTAGTTGTGAGGGTATAGATCATGTCTACCCCTTCTCTAGAGAAATAATCCTCCACTTTAATTCATCTACTTTATGAGAGATTGCAGGCACAATTTGAATGGAATATTTTTTGTATAACACATAGGATTCCTTAGGGATCTCTCTCAACACAAATTCTTCATCACATAAAAAGGGACACTGAAAATTAGTTTTCCAAGACACTTGAGGCCTCCTTTTAATCTATAATTTCTTCAAGTATTTGAGATACTTTAGATCCTAATTAGCCTTGTGAGACATCCTCATTCTCTATGGTGATAACTCATGAGAGTTAGATTATGTTGATTGACCATGTATTCTCAAGTTTTTCTTTCAATATCATAGAGGGAGAGTCAAATATTATCAATCTATCTATATCCCTTACAAATACATGGTACAAAGTGGGTGCTTTCACCCTGGTTGAAGGCACAACCTAAAGTAGTGAGGGTAGGTCATACCCTCAACATGGTGGTACCCAAATTTTTGAAGCTCAAGTGGTAAAGAGTCAGTTAAATCCTTCCTCAGCTACAAAACAAATCAAATTGTAATTCCTCTTTCTCTAAGTATCCTTCTCAACCTATTGATGTTGCTTAGCTTCAAAGGGAGAACTAATTTGGGTACCAACACATTTTACATTATTCATTTCCATTACATACTTTTTACTATATACATTCATATTTACATGCATTTTTGACATATATACATGCATATTTGACTACTTGATCTTCTTATCCTTGCAATTCCAACTATATTATAATCAATAAATCAAAAAAAAACAACAACAACAACAATGGCATCAACAAAAACATTTTGCAGTAGCACACACACCATACTGACTTGAAGCTATATCACACACATTGGAAACTACACACATGTTTCCACCCTAGGTTCACTCTCATCACTTTTTTCTCTTTTGCGTCTTTAGTTTCCACGGTCCATCATCTTTTTGTCACTCCACACTTGTTCTAGTCCTTCAGTGCATTTCCTACATTACTCTGCATGCACATCAAGTACACATCTCTATCTACATTATGTTACCAAGTTTTCTGCTCACCAACATAAAGTTGGGGATACTGTAGACACTAAATCACACACTTTGGGTATTATTTAGTCCCGATCTCATACTACTATTCATATGGTTTTTTAGTGAAGAAAGTACTAATTAACCCCCATCTTTTGGAAGTGTTAGTTTTCTTTCTATCATCACTACTGACCTATTGCACATACATGTCGAGTCATTTTTTTTCATTTTATATCATTTTAGCCTTGAATGGGGCACTCGGGCTAGTACTAGGGTTCCCAAAGGTGATTGGTCCTAGTCGGTGCACCTTGATCCTTTTCCCATTTTAACTCCATCTTTTGGGAACTTTCTAGCCATTTGAGCATTCTATGTTTTTGGTGATCGTCCTTTACGGGGTTAATTATGAAATTAGAAATAGAGAACCATATAAATAAAAACTTATGAGACCGTAATGAGAGACCAAGCACTAGGCACTACTACCATCACCTAAAGTTGCATTCCATCTAAGGCATCTAGAGCTCATTTTCATCCATCTAGCTCCATCACAAGGAACAAAGCTAGTTCATCTGCATCACACATCATAGGAGGGAAGTTTATTATATTTCATGCACCATTTATTAAATTTCTACAGATATTTATGTCTCGTTAATTTCACAAAGTGTGACTGGCACAAGAGCACCTAGGGCATGATTACACACACACACATAGAACTACATTGGGTCTAATATGTAGTGCAGTGCTCACTTAGTAAGTCCACCATTGTGACCAATTTGGACAGTCTAACCCCTTCATATGCATATTTATTTTTAAGGTGTTTGATTCTTGTCTTGGGGTTTTACAGGTCTTATCTTCATTTCTGATTTCCAGAGACATATCGCGTAGTCCACCAAAGTTAGTGTGATAGGAAGAAAACACAAGAGATCACTAAATGACACCTTAAAAGAGGTTTTCGAAGCTTTTTACAGACCAGGGAACCCATATCTCATACTAGGGCACCCAAAGGCACCCATGTACCTATCCAGGCGCCCCAGTCCACTCAAATTGTTCAAATTTGCAATTTTATGGACCTTGGCATAGTTTTTTCCTCTTCCTGTTTCTCCAGCCATCTATGTGACACAGTCCAGCAAGTGCATCAAATCAAATGAGTTCTTTCTAACTCTATTTGCATTCTAGTTTTTCACATATATAATTTCATAGTATCTTGGGTCATTTCTTATTATTTTCTTAGCTCTTATTTATTGTTGTACTTCTTAGATTAACTTCTAAAATTCACATTTTAGTTAATCATTTTCATATATTGGATTTGTTGGAGGCCTTTCACTATGATTTGGATGATAAAGTGAGTTTTTCTGGTAATTAGATTAAAATAAATTTCTAATGGTATGTGGTTTTTTTCCCTTGTGAGGTGTTTTAATATGTGAAACAACTCTATTCTGAAGACCTATTTTTCGGGTCTTGAAGCTAGTTTGTAGAAGTTACAAATTTTGAGCTATTTAGAAGTATTCCATTGTGATTTGAATGAAAAAGTGATTTTTTCTGGAAATTATATTCATATATATTTCTAATGGTATATTACTTAAGTCTTGATGATTAGTTTTTCTATATGAACTCATTCATTCTTTACAACTGAATTTATGGGCATTGTAGACCTAGTTGGAATAGTATGTTTCTTGGTGTGTTTCGCGGTGGAGATGGTAGTTACGGATATTACTGAGCTTTTTGATTATGCTTGGATGTTTTTATCATGTTTTATGGAGTCTATGGATCCATGAAAAAAAAAATAGAAGACCTTGGAGCTATAAGAGCATTCATTGGTGCTTGAAGAGCATGTTTGTAGCTTGTGGAGATGTCTTGGTGCTTGATGATGTTGTCTTGACCCCTGCCAACCTAATTTGGTATCTTAAGTTGATTTATATGATTTTTTTGTTATGTTTTTTAGTTGAGATGACCAATCTACCTATTCATGTCCTACCTATATGTGTTATGAGCTAGTGTTAGGTATATAAGATAGTGAAATGAGTCATTTGTGACTAGTTGAGCTAAGGAGGAAAGTGCAACCTATAGGGGATTGAATAAAATTATTAAGGGGTCCTAGAAAGAGCTTAGAATATGTATGAAGACTTAATAAATTTTTAATATCAGATGTACAAATTCAATTTACCTAATCATCCATGAGAGGGAAGATTTGAGTGAGTTGAGAGAGAGAGAAGTTTGAAGAAGGTCTGATGTATTTGGAGTTGTACTTGGATCAAAATCATATGTGTGAGCAGAATTTTTTATCATTAATTGTCAAATATATTACGGTGTGCAATATTCATATTAGTCATTTTTTATGAGTAATATCAACCAAGGTTTAGGGGTTGGTGCTCGTTGTGGGGTGGGTGCCTCATTACACAAATATTGCAGGATGTGTAATATTCTTACAAGTCCTTACTTTGTGTAATATTAGCTAAGGTGTTCGTGGGTTTTCTTCCCTTTGAGGTTTTCACACTTACATTTGGTTTCTTTTGCTCTTTATCTTGTTGTATGCACTTGTTATTGTCTAATACATAATTAATAAGGTCACCTGGTTCATGGTTGATTGAATGAATGGTTCTAATGATGAATGTATGTAATGGAAAATGAAGTGAAAATTTTGTAAGACTAATCCATCCCCCTCTCACTCCATTATGCTTCCAACAATTAGTATAATATTTAGTCTGTGTTAAGTAAGTTTAAAAACTTGAAGGAGATCCTCTTGAAGAACAAGCAATGGGTAAATACATTGATGTTGAAGTAGTCTTAAGAAATAAGTATGATGTTGTAGAGTCATTGTTTCATGGTTTATAATATCATATCAGTTGCAAGTAGAAAGAGTATGGTCAAGCCATTAAAGAGATGGAATTACAAGTTGAGAGAGTGACTAAATATCTAAAGGACAAAAAAGAAGCTTGTTTCAGGTGTGAAAAAAGTTGAAATATCTAAAATATGATATAGAATATGCATCTATCAAGATTTAGATGTATGATAGGTTAGAATAGAGCACTGGAGCTCTTGATGGGATATTGGGAGTAAAAGAGTGACCAATTATAAATCAGGCCTAGGGGATGATAGATAACTTCAAGAAAAGAATAGAGATTACATAGCTGTCCCAACTTCTCAAGAAGTCAACAAGGAGACAAAGAGGATTGATTAATAAATGTCTAACCTTGTTATAAAATCTAATGTAGCTAGGTATGGTGCTTCTTTCAATGGTTATTGTTATGTTTTTCATGATTTTGGTCATAGAGCTAGCTATTGCAAAAGAAGGTCTTCTTGGAATTGTGAAAGATTCTTAAAAGGTGAAAGTTACTCATGTTGTGAGTATGGTCACAAGGCTAAGGATTTTGGTTGGAATCTAAGTGTATATGAGTCAAGAGGCAAGTCTTAGAGGAAGATGCTATGTGTATGTATGAAGATGAGGAAATATGAGTGATTGTATCTTTTATATTTAAGTGGTTCATTTTCAAAGATTAGTATAGTGACAGGAGAAGAATCCTTGATGATTTCTATACGTGTTGTTACTTCCAAGGTTGATAAAGTTTCTCAAGGTAGAGTAAAGTGTTGACAAGGTAATTGTCACAATTTGTAGGAAGATACTGAATTCGAAGTTTACACCAGAGTTATTAGGCTCCTAGAAGACAAAATCTATTGAAAGACAATGATCCAACTAGGTAAGAAGGAATGAGTCTCCAGACAAGTTCCTATGATCAAGAATAATGCAAGTCAAGAGTAAGATATGGTGGAATGAAGACTTTATTGATGTCTCAAAGGAATGAATTTTCTACCATGGATTATAGTTCTAAATGGTCTCTCATATGTTCCAAAAATAGGTGTAAGATATTAAAATAATGCAAGAAAGTGTTGTGCTTCTAGATGAAGGGTTTAATTATATTTGTATGATAAGGGATCATGAACTAGAGCTACAGGTCTTCAATGATTCTAAGATATGTATGTTCAGACAATATATAGGTACTCTCATTAGTTGTACAAAGTACAAAGATAGGATTGAAGGTTTGCAAGAATAAATGAAGGTAAGAAATATGTTTTTGAAATCATAACCTTAGCATTTATCATTGACATAAAGTGTTTGAGTCACTTGAAGAAATATTAATGGATCCATAGATTTCTAGAGGTCAAAAAGACTATCCTTGTAGTGTGCATTACTTAAAGAAGATATTTTCTAAGTTTGAAGCTATCTAAGGATAATCATGAATAATACACTCCAACAAGGGTTTGTTTTTATTTTTAAAAAAATTGGGTTAAGGAAAAACTATAAGTAGTGATCAAGACTATGAAATATGTTTTTTAGAAAAATCTTAAAAACTTGGGATTGAGTATGTAGAGATGAAATGGTTATCTTCACTAACTTTGGAGCAAAGGAACCTTTGTAGGAAGATTTGATCTATGAATAAGTTTCTATATCAAGGATTTTGGTTGAGAAAATTTATTCAAGGGTCCAAAGCTTGTTTTATAGTCCAAGAAGATAGAGTATAAGTCAAAGAGAAGAGGACCATATTCTATATGTTGTGTAATAAAGAACCTATCAAATGTACTCAAAAGGTATGGTAAGTCATTTATTCCAAGTCTAGTAGTTTTGTTCAAGGTTTGAAGGTTCATGGAAATTTTTTTGAGTAAATATATTGAGGGAGAGATCAAAATATCATAGATCTAAGGTGTAAATTTTGACAGTTTTGATTGAAGTATGATAAAGTACAATAGACATTGTGGACTGTAACAGTTTTCCACAAGTACATGAAGATCTTATGAGATAGAGAAGTGTGACTAAGTTATTTTAACAAGTTCCTAAGGTTCTAGGGATATTTGGTAGTATTTTAGGTGTTTGAAATAAGTTCATAGAAAGGGGGATTATTAAAGCTCTAGAAAAGTGTTATAATTTGCAAAAAAGGGTGAAAACACTGAAAGATTTCTTCAGAATCGATACACTTGAGTTGACCTACTTCTATGAAATATTTTTAAGATATGGAGGATTATTTTTTCTTATGTAGTTAATATGAGGATGGTATTAGACCATGGGGAGCATTAATTTGATATTTAGATGCTAATTTTGACCCTTGAGAAAGGATTTTTTTTTCAAGATTAAACTACATGTGTGGTTTAGGGTTCATGGCTCTAAAAGGTACAAAACAGTGTTAGAGGTAGAGTTAGTGTATTTAGCATGATATAGATGAATAAGATGATGGATAGAAAATATGAAGACAAAGTAAAGAGAATATAATCTTAGGGGGATCTTTGGGGATATTTGTATCAGGTCCATGGATCACTTATTACATCTACTTGAGGTCAAAGAAGAGCAAGTACATTCCAAGGGGGGCTAGTCAGGCAAGTAATTTATTTTGTGAATTATTGTCATTATATGTTTTCATTTATCATGTTGTTTCATTATTATATAATTTTTCATAGATGTCAAAGGGGGAGATCTGCATGATAAACTTGAAAAAGAGATCATTTACGTGTGCTTGGTCTTTTTGGTTACCATCAATGTTTCTAAAGGTGGTTGTCATTAATGAAAAGGGGGAGATTGTTAGCCATTATGTCTAGGTGTTTTCATTTATGTAAAATTATATTAATTAGAAATTATGTGTAGAACTCATATGAGTATTCATGAGGTTTCATTCATTATCTAACATGAAGGTTAATTGGTAGAGCTATGTTTTGGTGAAGTTGTTATAGTGTTTAAGCATGGTTTCAGGTATGGTGTAAGCATGGATGGTCATTATATGAGTCCCAAATATTGGTATGAGATCTATAATGCTCCAAGAGGTGTATAATAGGTGTATATGTGTCTATATATAGTCTCTATTTTCATTTCATGAGGTTCATGGGTTGAGTCAGGTCCTTCTCGGCCTATTCCTAGACCTAGAATATGTGGTTTGGTATGGTAGCATGATTTTTCAAGAAATTAATTCATGGTCAAGCATGGTAAGGATCATTGTGATATCATATATGAGATGTATGATGAGTTTCAAGTCAGAAATCATAGGTATGATGTTGTTTAATGGTCCTTGGGAATCAAGAAGGTTAAGACAAGGTAAGTAGGAACATATAAGTCATTACGTTTGGAGAATTTCAGACACATTTGAGCTAGATGGTGAGTTGTAACAGTTAGAAGATGTTTTTATGATTATTCATGATAAATTTCAGGTTAGTATGTTGAAGAAATTTCAAGATGTATTGATTTTGGTAAACCTGAGTTGAGAAGAAGGAAAATCTAGCTCGAATTGGAAACTTCAGATGGTCACCCACTAAAGACACTTTTTATGGGACTCAGAGGTTTTGAGGGATGTTTTTCATTTAGATAAGATATTTTTGAAAAAATAATGAGGTGATTTGATTGTCATGTTTTAATGAACAATTTTTAAGAAGATAAGTTGGTTTGAAACCCTAGGAAAACCCTCCTTCTAGAGCAACTTGGGAGATTTATCTTTATTATTCTCCAAATTAACTTGGAGATAAAAATTGATTCATAAAGGTTGTAGAGGGTTCCTCATATCTCACTTTGGTAGTGGTTTAGGGTTTCATCTATTTCAGGAAGAGAGATAAATAACCTAGTTTTGTGGGTTTTTACAGTTTGAGGGTCAAGATGGAGGTTCCAGGATGTAAACCAAACTGTTCTAGAATCCTTACGAGATGTGCTAAATAGCCATGAAATTTTTTATATAGGTTTCTTGGAGAAAATAGAAGGTACATGTGCTCAGAGTAAGCTTACCGATTTTGGTCTTAAGGGATAAAAAGCTAGTATTATTCTTTGAGTTGTGTTTGATCATTTTTCATGTTGTAGCAATGGTTTTGTATCATGGGTATTTGATTGAAACCTGGTATGAAATTTTTGATCTCATGAATGGTATGGTGAATTATTTTCCAATTGAAGAACTATTGGCCTATAAATCCTTAGTTGGCTTATCAAGAAGGTGTGAAGAAAAAGACCTATGCTAGAGTGAATTTCTCCACATGAGATATGCTTTGTAGTGATTGCACATGTTGGTATAAGTATTATTGATATGTTCCAAGTTGTTTTTTACCTTGGAAGTGGTTTTGAAGGTGATAGAGCATTGATTCCCGAAGATTGGTTCTTAAGTCCTTGGACCCTGAATGACAAGTTTCAGAGATTGGCTCGGTTAGAGGCCTTCCACTATGAGTTAGATGATAAAGTGAGTTATTATAGAAATTAGATTAAAATTAATTTCCAATGTTATATCTTTTTTGTCTTGATGAGGTGTTTCAATATGAGAACCAAATCTATATTTAAGATTTAGTTTTGTCTTCTTAAAGCCAATTTGGAACAGTTACAAAGTTTCAGTTATTTAGAGGTCTTCTAATGTGATTTGAATTTAAAAGTGAGTTTTTATAGAAATTATATTTAGATATATTTATAATGATATGTTACATAAGACTTTATGATAAGTTTTTCTATATGAACTCATTCCTTATTTATGACTAAATTATTGGGCATTGAAGACCTATTTGAAATAACATGTTTCTTAGTGTGTTTCATGGTGGAAATGGCAGTTGCATATGTTCATGAGCCTATTGATGATTCTTAGATGTTTTTTCTCATGTTTCAAGGAGATGATGGAGCCATGAAAAATTTGTTTTTAGACCTTGGAGAAATTTTTAGTGCTTGGAGATCCAGGGATTTTTCTAGTGGTGAATATTCGTAATATGGTGAATATTCCATTTTAGAAACAAATGAGAAGGAAATTTTTTTGGTGTGGGTCATTGACATGTTTTACTAAAAAATTAAAGTTTAGTTTTTTGTAGGGGTTAGTTTCACCTACCTTTTTAAAACATCCCTTATATAATCCTATATTATTTTTCGGGTAGAACACTACTCACTAACTCATACTAGCTGGGAGCATATCTATTATCAAGTACATAAAACTTGCAAAGAAACAAAGGCTAGTACAAAAAAATTATATTTTTTTTTACAAAAGCGTTCAACTAATGTGTGACAAGAAGACTCTATTAACAGGTGACAAAAAAATTTTGTTGATGGGAGACAAGAGGGCTCTGTGGATGGGTGACAAGAAGGCTTTGTGGATGGGTGAAAATAAGGCTCTATGGATGGGTGACAAGAAGGCTTTATTGATGGGAAATAAGAAGGATCTATTGATGGGTGGCAAGAAGGCTCTGTTGATGGGTGACAAGAAGGATCTATTAATGGGTGACAAGAATAACCTTCTGACACGCGACATGGAATTGTTGTTGACATGTGAAAAGTTTCCGTTGTTGACGTATGATAAGGTGTGTTTGTTGACAGATGACCAAGATCTTATCTGATTCAAATTTATGATGCTGAGAACAATAGAATCAGCTAGTCCTCAGAACACCCAACAAGTTACAAAAAAAAATCAAAAGTCTTTTTTTAAGTATTTGGGCCCCTAAAATATTGGCCAAGTATAAGAAGGTGCATGGGCACGCAAGGTAAAAGCATGCATGATAGATTTTTAGGAGGGTTTAGTAGAACCAGTGACGCGTGCACACAAAGCAGAGCAAGTTCTTTGGGACTTATTTGGCATATTGGGAATGACATGAGGAAAGCATAACCCGACTATGCATGTGGAGTGGAAAAGGTGCCAGCCTAACAACTTGGTGCCCACGAAAGGAATATACCTTGTGATAGAAGATTCTAGAAGGTCATAATGGTGAAGGATGGAGAGCTCATGTTTGAAGGAGAATTCTCCTATGGAGGACCACTTGGACATTTGGAATTAGATCTATAACCTCAGAAAGGCATGGCGGTGCTTGCTGAGGCTATAAATACAAGTGCATGACAAATAAGGATAGAACTACGAGAGAAAGGAAAATAGGCAAAGCTATGTAGAAATATTGTAAAATTTCTAGAGGTTGGGCTTAGTGGATATGTAGGAGTGTGATGTATCAAGGGGATGAGTTTGATTATTTTTCTTTGTACTATGAGGGGCTCAAGTCTAGTTTTGATGCATGACATTGGTCTGCACTATTATATGGATCTTTGATAGCCTCAATGAATGTAATGTGATTACCAAACATATTTAATATGGATACATGTGGTTCTAGTTCTACTTATATCTATATGGATCAGTTTTATATACATTTCATATGAGTGGGTGTAAACCCTTGTCTATTTACCTTTTGTTATGATTCAGATCTATATTCTGTAATGCTTCTCTTATCTGAATGAATACATTAGTCTAGAATCCTATTATGAGCTCTAAGATGAATGTATGGTTCGTTTCCATTCTCTTCACTTAATTTTATGCTGTAAATAATGCATTCTCACACAAATCACAAAAAGGAGGGGCTCAGCACCTATGCGTGCCTCAGGTGAGCACCCAGCGCCTGCTGGGTGATAGGCTGGCATGCATGGGATTTCCTTGTTCTTTTAAAGGCATAAAAATGACTACACAAGTATTTTGGAAAATTTGTTGGTTCAGATACCGCAACCTCTAGCACCCATAGAGCTACCAATGAAATAAATCAGAGAACATGCTATGTGGAAGGTGTTATTGAAGTGGACATGCATTCTACTAAGTATCAGCCAAATGAAAACTATAATGATACCAAGTCAAAGCTTGAAGATATTCCAGTAGTGTAGGTAGAGCTTGAAAATATTTCTTTTGATGTGCAACCAGGAGTGTAAAATTCAACACAAAATTCAAATGTAAATAGTGGCTCATGGAAAATGAAACCTAATGATTGTGATATTCCTAAAAGCTCTGCACGTAAAAGTAAAACTGTGAATACAAACAAGAATATGTGGACACTTGGGAGGACATAAAATTTTGACAGGGCTATAAAATTTCCATTTATTGAACCTGTATTCCAGCTAATTCTGAAAAACATCCATTGGAATGTACATGTACAATATGTATGTGGAAATTGGGAAGGCATCAAAAAATGTAATTGAAGTTGGACACAATTGAAAAACACCATGGAAAACAATATTTCACTTTAACTAGGGAAGATGGCCATAAAATAAAAAACACATAGATGGAAAACTAAAAAAGAATGAATGCATGTGAAATATGTGGCAGAATATGGGGCAAATCAGAAAAGATGCAGATTTCTCATAGAAAATGGTGGAACAATCACATCTCAAATTGGTAAGATAAATCAATCATATTTTTGTACTAAACTCATACAGTTTTCTACTTTATTCCACATTCTTCTGAAAGGAAGATTGATTTTAGATTTCATCGATTTCAAACCTTTGTAGCAATATAATGGAATGTAGAATGTTCCCTTGTCTCATATGTCAGACAACAATGCATGGGAAATGGTTAAATTCCTTGTTATGATTGAGAAGGAAGATTTGAAAGAGTGTGTAAACAATGAAAATTTTATCTCTTCGAAAATTGATGAAGTGAACGCTGTTGACACTACCACATGGGTATGTATCCATGTTTACAATTTAGAAAATCATATGAGGACTCCGCATCTATTGGGTGTTCAAAAAATGGTTGAAAATTGAAATGTAGAAAACCTATATAAGCTAGTTATTTCTCTTTTGTAAGAAATTACTGGCACGAATGCGAATGAAATTTCTATGTAGTTGGTATGCGTGTGAGCAAATGGTGCATCATCATGCAAGGTCATACAACTAGGCTATGTGTTTTATTACAAACATCATTTTCCCCTTATATGATAGCAATTCACTGTATGGCTCACATAATGAATGTAGCATATAAAATCGTTAGCAAATACGAAAATGTTGCAAAAGTAGAAGACCTTATAAGAGAAATACATGCCTATATGAAAAACATCCCAAAGTGATTTCTTGAGTTTTAGAAATTTTCCATAGGAATTACAGACTACAAAAAAATTTTGAAGGATGTTGAGACAAGGTGGATTTCATTATATGAGCCTGCATATAGAGTGTGTGATGAGTATCCTTCATTGGTTGGTTTCATGCACAAATATTGTCATGAAAGTGATAGGTCGAGGGACTTGTTGTTCCATCTAACTAATTTAGAGACATTTCTTACATTGGTAGGCATTTTTGTAATTTTGTAGCAGATCAATACATTGATGAAGCATGCACAGGGGAGATTAACCTATATTTTTTATTTTATATGGATGAGAAAAATGGTATGTATGAGTCTTGATGCCTTGTAAACTTCCCTGGATAGTTTTGATACACGTGTCTTTGATAAATGGAAATTTTTATTAGATCTTAACCATCCTAATAACTTTTTGAGATTTAATATCCATGATCACCTTTGTATCCATGTTAGCGGGAAAGAGATACCACAACACATTCTAAAAAAAAGTAAAGATGTTACATCAACAAAAAAATAAGAAGTTCATGTGACACAAAATCTGTTTGATTCTGTAGTAATTGAAATAAGAATAAAACTTAGAAAAATTGCAGAATCCTTAGTATTAGAAATTATAGAATGTTTCAGCCAAGACAAAATTCTTGAAGCCATGGGTGTGATGAATCCAAATTTTTGGAATAGAGAAGGTGGCCATGCTGATTTTGTAAGTAAGCTTTTCTATAAATACATGGGTATAATATTGGATCATTTCAGAAAGACATCAGAGGTTAAAGGTATTGAAATAAAAGGTATACTAAATTTTCATTTAATAAAGACTCAATCAACTAATTTTGCAATGACAATGAGGTCCCAGTATAAAATCTTAGATGAACCTTCAGAGAATGGTGCTATTACAAGGCTCTGGTGAAAAATCTACCAAAGTAGTGTATTACAGGAAGACATTAGTGAATATTTTTGGTTGTATGAGTTGTGACAAACAATGATTTTGGGATCCATAGAGGATGAAAGAGTTTTTCAGTGCTTTATCTTTTATTAAATCAAAACTGAGAAATAGGCTGGATAAAAATCTCAAAAGTTACATAAGGTGTTATGTTTCTCGCTACTCTTTGGAAACCTTTACTTTTGATAGAGCTATTGCACATTGAAATTCCCTTTCCAAAATAAGAGGTGTAAATAATAATGCTATAATTCGAAGTAATCTCAACGATGATACTAGAAGTGGTGCATCTTCAAAATCTGCAGATGCAAATATTGAATACGAAGAAGCTATTTAAAATGGATTTTTTAAGCTTTAAATAGGTATCACCTTGACATTACATGTTAACTGTTCTTATTTATTCAATTTCATATTAAGATATTCTAATTTAATTGTTTATATTTTTACATAAATACCATTGTAATTCTATAGATGCAAATCTTGACAGTGAGGAGGCTATTTTTGATCTGTAGTTATCATCAAAGATTCTACAAGTATGTATATCTAAATTTATTCAAATATTATTATTTCTTAAAATTTGATTTATTTCATTGGTATTTTTAATTTTCAAACCACTTTGATATTGTATTTTTCAATGTCTTGAAAGCTCATATATGTATTCTACATATTCTTCCATGCTTAGTGTCTAGTACATTTTCTGTCCACTCTTTAGTGCATTCTTTATATTTGTGTCACCTTCGATATGAAAAAGTTCTGGTTTGCTTTAATTTTCTTAGGTTAGATCTAGATTCTAAATTTTAATTTCTTTTCAGTTCATTTATGTTTATGAAAAACATGATTTGACATCCATCCAAGGAAGCTCTCGCTTCTTGGGATTGGGATTATCAGGAAACTAACCCATTTTTATTCTAATCCTTATCCATTTTTCATGTTGAATTATCAAGAAGTGAAGGTCATCTAGCTTGATCAAGAAGATAAGAGGCACCTTAAACCCTATCTTAGTGGTTATCCATAGTTTTAAATGTGAAGAATATTTTACCATATTAAGATATATGTGTCATACTGCATTCTTTTTTTCTTTGAGCTTTCTCGTTTCAATTCAATATAAAGGTTTGAAAATAAATGTGTAGAAATGATATACATATTAAAGAGTTCAAAATTTAAAATAGAGTGAAGAAGCTTTTACTATATTAAGATGTATATCTATCAAACCACATTCTTAATTTTCTTAAAAAAATTATCCATTATCATCATCTAGTCACATACAACTCATCATCATCCATATCTACTATAATTTCATTATCCACATAACACCACATTCTAAATGAATAAATGGATGATCCATTATAATTTCATCAAACATATTAGATTTCATCACCCACATGTAATGAAAAATGTAATCATGACCATCATTGCAAGCAGAGATAATATTACATAAATTTTAAATCCATGAATCATGATTATCCTTAAAACATACACACCATATACAATATAGAAATTATATATAAAAATATAACAACATGTAATTCATCATCATCCATATCTACTCTAGTTTCATTATCCAGACATCCACACCTAATGTCCACATAAAACCACATTCTAAATGAATAATAACTATAACCACATCTGCTCTAATTTCATTATCCAGACATCCACATCTAATGATAAATGTCACTATCACCATCACTACAAGAAGAGATAATATTGCATAAAATTTAAATCCAAACTTCAAATTAAACAAATATTTAAGTATCAACTTTTATTCTTCTGTATATAAAATATTTAAAGTTTCAATTTTGACGTTCCCCAATTCTCAAGCCTCAATCATTAACATTTTCACCAGACCCTACTATATTCCTTGCCTCAACTATCCCCGAACTAATCATATCCTCATTAGTCATGTCTAGGTTCTTGATGATTGCTGCTTCTTCCTTTATAACATCTCCATGGGATTTCAAAGAAGAATCTACCACTACCTTTGCTTTAAATAAAATCCCAGGGTCATATCAATTCTCTTTAATTATCCACTTAAGTGTATTGTTGTTTTTGTTAACGAAAAAAATATTTTATTTCATCTTAATTGTTGCGGATAAACTTTTCTTTGTTGTTTCCAAGTGAAATTGGAAGACCTTGGCTTGATTCTTTAAGTTTTCATATTTTAGCTGCAACAAAAAGAGTGAATTCAATTACACATATTAAAAAACAATTTTTTATTAAAATTAATGAAAAATATTTTTTCAAACTGATTATACTTATGATAGCTCTATCTCATTCGGCATTTGCAATCGCGACCATTTCCTTGTCTTTATACCATTTTTTGAAATACGTCTGGGCCTCCGTACTAATATTCTCTAGTTTGTTTAATATTTTATCTAAAATATTGTCATTATACTTGTTTTTATATGTGACAATACCACTTTTAGCTCTAATGAATAATGCATCCATCTTCGCAAGTTGATTTTTGACTATTGCAAATAAGCTCTCTCTTTTCCAATGGTTATCATAATGACTTACTATCTCAAATATTAATACTTTTTCCCTTCACTCCCATTGAATGAGCTCACTAATTTAAGGCATGATAAATTCATTCATGTGGGATTGACAATCATAGCCAATCAAGTTATGCAAAGGAAATGTTGGAAATTCATCACTATCTATATCAGAAGAGGATGATTTTAAAGGAGAAGTATGGTGTCTTTCAGCTTGAGAAACCTCTACTGCATCTTTTTTTTTGGGAGTGCTGATCCTAATAACGATAATAGAAATTAATATTAAAATTGAAATTCAAATGTTGAAAATTTAAATAAATTTTAAAGTAAATTGAGATGGAAATATACCTACTGGCCATGAATCATATCATGTGTGTTAAAAAAATCAGTTGGGTCACTGCTATCAATATCCAAATAATCTTCATCTAAAGTTATTTGATTTAAAACTGATTTCCCTGTTGTAGTGGGACAACCAACAATAGAGAGGGTCAGAATAGAAAATGATGAGGGAATGTTTAGTATCCTGATAGGGGATAGAATCATAGGCATGTGCTTACTAATGGTCTTTTTTCATAAACCTCTGGTCAACATTTTGAATCATGATTGTGGGGTTTTCATATTTTGAGTAGAAGACAAAGGATTGTTATCAACTTTGAAAAATAAGAACAAAATCATTAGTAATTACTAAATAATATGTAAAAGTATTAAATAAATCACAAAATAAATGAACTCATACCTGGTTGAGTGGGATTTTTTTGTGGTACAAATTGATTATGTAACCTGAGGGGCTGTGACAGACTTTGAATTGTTTCGATTGGAGCTGATGGTGGTAATTGTTGTTGAGATTTGAGAGTTGGTGATGCTTGCTTTGAAGCATGTGTGTATTCCAAAGTCCCTACAAGTGTAGGAAATACATGTCAATTCAATATGGTAAATCATTAAATGGTAAAATCAAAATTTAAACAACCCTACTTTGAATGTTAAGGGTATTATGTCTCTGTCATTTTGTTAATACAAATACTTGGGAATCAACTGATTAGTGAACTTCGATTTTAGATTATGATTCTCTCGAGGCCTCAACATGTTGTTGGCCTCTTCCTCTCGATGCAAGTTTTTTTCATGGAAGAGACTTTAGAAATATTTTCTGCATACAGAAAAGATTCAATCAGAATTACATTATATTAGTGCACAAAGATTCGATTAGAATGAGAAAAACATAAAAACACTACCCTTTGTAAATATGTAATATGAACTATTTACTTACTACTCTTCAAGTGGAATTGACAATTTTTTCATTGTCTTGTTTTTGCAAGTTGGAGTTTTTTCATCTTTTAAATTATAATAAGCCTCATAATAAAGATCTAGGATATAGTTTGTTGAATGAATAACCGGTTTTTCTGAAATTGATGCATTGGTAATGTTAGAATTTATCTTGTTAGATAGAAATGTGCACCAGACAAATTTTTGATTCCAATTGTTGCAAGAATGTATGCAAGATCCCAATTTCGAATGTTAGTTTGTCAACTGGTATAATAATTCTGACTTGAAACAGAGAAATCAAGGTAGAAAGAAAGTGGTGTGCAACATCTTGCATATCCACTCCTCATATGGATTTACTAACATGAGCTGCAAAAGTCATCGAAATTAATATCAATTTGAATTAATATAAAAAAAACATTCAAATGAGAGAAAATTACACTTATAATCAACATTGAAACCATAACTTGATTAGAGGAAAATCTTATCATTATTAGCGAGTGTTTCCTTGGTTGCTAATATTAGTACATTTTTAAAAGGGAGGCCCTTTTCAATCAATGGATATCAATAATTTCAACACCGAAGGAGAATGTACGCTTATCTTCCAATGTAACAGTAAAAGTATTGTTTTTTGTATTTTAGGATGAAAGGAGGTAGTTAAGAAAATGATGGTCAACCTGAAACTGGGGCATGCTAACAAGCCCTTGGAAATCAGAAGTAACTATTGAATCCCTTTATTCTACATTCATTTCCATGACTACATTTATGTGGGGGCACAAAGCACTTCTGTATTGAATCTTGACCTTAGAGGCTCCGGGTGTTAGATCCTAAGATTCACCTTGGGTAGAAGAAGCCATGATGTTGATGTAGGGTACCTATAGTAAGAAGTGCTTAGAGAAGGGAAAACTCTAGTAGCCAAAAAATGAGAATCTGAAAATGAGAGCCTGTGTTGTTATTTATAGGGAAAATTAGGGTTTCTTGTTATTGATGTATGTCAACAAGGTTTTGTTGTCACAAAATAGCAAGTGTCTATTGACACCCGCTAACAACACCTTGTTGTTGCATGACAGTAAAATCTTGTTGATGCCCACAAGAAAAATTTTGCTATGGAGTGATAGTAAAGTGCCGTTGACACCCGTCAATAGCATCTTAATGTCGCGTGACAAAAAAATATTGTTGATGCTCGTTAGCAACATTTTGTTGTCACGCGATAGTAAGGTGTTATTGGTGGGTGTCAACAGACCCTTGCTTTCAAATGAAAAAAAAGTTTTTGATGGGTGTTAACAAGATTTGTTTGTCACATGATAACAAGGTATTGTTGATGCCTATCAATAGTGCCTTGCTATCACGTGATAGAAAATTTTTGTTTTCACATGCCAACAATTTTTTATTATTGTGTGGCAGCAAAATTTTGTTGATGGGAATTAATAAATTTTTGTTGTCACATGACAGTAAGGTGTTGTTGATGCCTGTCAATAACATTTTGTTGTCACATGATAATAAGGTAATGTTAATTCCTGTTAGCAACACCTTACTACTGTGTGACTTTCCCACTTTCTCTCTTAAAACTGCTAGGTGAATATTTTGTGTAGAAACCTATGAAAATTCTCCTTTGTGGTGAATGTGGCCAAAGTAATATTCGTCGGGGATTTTCCACCTTGTTTTTTCCATAGGCTTCTTAAAGTGAACCCTGTGGAGATGTCTTTGTGCTTGTTAATGTTGTCTTGACCTCTTCCAACCTACTTGGGTTTCTTAAGTTTATTTATATGATGTTGTTATTTTTTTAAATTTGGGATGAGCTAACTAATTTGGCATGGCTGAACTAATGTTGTTATGAGCTAGTTGGGTATATAAGCTAGTGAAATGAGTCATTTCTGAATAAATGAGCCAAGGAGGAAAAGTGAAACCTAGAGGGGCTTGAAGAAGAGTGTTAAGGGGTCCTAGAAAAAAATTAGAATATGTATGAAGACTTGAGAAATATTTAGGATCATATGTGTGAATTAAATTGACCTAATCAGCCATAATAGGACAAATTTGAGTGAGTTGAGAGAGAGAAAAGTTTGAAGAAGGTTTGATTTATTTATATCTTATCTTGGATCACAACCAGTTGTGTGAGAAACATATTTTAGTTGATAATTAATTTTCAAATATCTTATGATGTGTAATATTTATATGAGTCCTTTGTTGTGATTAATATTAGAAAAGTTTTAGGAGTTGGTGCTCCTTGTGGGGTGGGTGTCTCACTAAAAAAATCTTAGAGGATGTGTAATATTCTAGAAATTCCTTTCTTTATGCAATATAAGCTAAGGTTTTAGTGGGTTTTCCTCCCCTTGAGGTTTTCCCACTTACATCTGGTGTCTTGTGTTCTCTATCTTGTTATATGCACTTGTGCTTGTCTAATAGACACTTAATAAGCTCACATGGTTCATGGTTGATTGAATGAATGGTTTTAATGATGAATGTATATAATGGAAAATGAAGTAAAACTTTTGTAGGACTTATTCTGCCCCCTCAGTCCATTGTCCTTCCAACAAACATTCCAATAACCATTTTGGAGAGAGAGAACCCTTAGTAGGGAGCAATCGATTGCATAACACACTTAATTCTATTTTCATCCTCTTTATTTGGAAAACAGGGCACCAACAAGTAGAAAAAGGTAAGACATTTTATTGCATTTAGCATTTTGAAACATTATTTATTTAATAATTTTGTATTTATTTATCTATAGGTACTTTTTTTATTATATAGAATCTAAAATTACTCAAGTAAGATGATGATTTTCCATTGGAATTTGAAATAAACTTTCCTAATCTGTTTCAAAAGGTAAAAGTGTTGTGAATGATTCTTCTCATCATCAAATATTTTTTGATAGCATGGGAAGTGAGGCTTATAAGTTATAGAGAGTGAGTGAAAATAGATATAACTTTGTGTGTGTTTTAGACATCAGTCATGTATGGATTTATAATTTCTAATTTTTCATTTGGCATTGTAGTGATTTGGTGGAAAAGGTAGAGAATTATTCAACCCACGTGGAAGAATTTTGTGTGTTTTTCCATTTTTCATGTTGGGAAAAATGTGACTACTCTTCCACTCTCAATCATGGACTCAGAAGTGATGACTCATGTCTGGAAGAATAGGACTACTCCACCATTCTTGGGTGGCTGATGTTGGTGAAGAGGAGAAACCAACGATGGTTAAGGTAGTTGGTAGAGGTAGGGTAAAATAGAGGTAATTAAATAAGCTTGGTTTTTGAGCTTCTCTATAATTACACAGAGAATGGAGGGAAGGTGGCTAGGTTCCTAAAACTTCTAGGAAGGCTTAGGAGTGCTTAAAATTCAGCTAAGGAGAGGTAGAAGGTGGTGGGTGGTAGGTTTAGTAGATTGACAGGAAAGTGGGAGTGGAGGAATGTATGGAAGAATAAGATCTAATAATCAAAAGATAAAAAACATATAAAGTAGGTATAAAAATGATGCAAATCAACACACTTGTATTTTTGGGCTTGGTTGGTGAGGGAAGGTAATGGTCGATCCGTGAAGAACATTGCGGTCAGTTCCATGTAAATGCTTCCTATAGTGCTCTCATGAATTATATTTCCTGTGGATGAGTCTCAGGTATTCATTTGGGCCTGTGGTGGAGTGTATTCCATCGTCGGGATAATGATAAAATATTTAGTTCATGCTAGAATGCAAATAGCTCCCTCGAAACTTGAAGTGACCAACCTGTGAAAAAGTTTGCAAAATTATATATATGGTAACCAATGACGGTTAAGGTGACCAACGTTGGTTGTGGGTTAACCGGTGTCAGTTAGGGTGAGAAATCCTAGGTTTACCAAAACTAACAGATCTTGGCTATTTTTGGCGTGCCCTGCTTGTCAATTCGGGTCTCAAGTGAGGGTTAGCTCTTAGATAAGTGGGAGTGTTGTTAGAGAATGAATAGGAATTTAATGTTAGGGTTAGACTAAGTCCCAATTGGTTAAGATAAGTATAAATTGACTCTTAGTTAATTAATAGGCTAGGAATAAGTCCATGGTGAGGTGTCTAGGTGATGTGGTTGGGTGAGATGTAAATTAACCTAATTAAATTAATTAAATTAAGAAATAATGTGAGGATGGAATTAATTCAATCA
The DNA here is from genome assembly GCA_019776745.2 of Taxus chinensis. Lineage (NCBI taxonomy): Eukaryota > Viridiplantae > Streptophyta > Pinopsida > Cupressales > Taxaceae > Taxus > Taxus chinensis. Next base: position 532,466,854 of record CM034153.1, on the reverse strand, counting down.
TAAATAATTAAATTAATATGAATGTGGGATAAAGGTCTCATGGTTAGGTAAACACGTTATGTTAACTAATTGAAATGGGAGTAAGGGGAGTGTGACCCAAATTTGGTGTCTACATTTTCCCCCTTTTGTTGCATATCTTATGTTGGTAAGCGATGCTGAAAAGAATAAGAAGTGGTTGCCCCAAGTATAGGTGGGAGTGGGGTTTCCACAAGTAGGGCTAAAGGTGACATTGTCCCAAGTGTGGGTGGAGGTGATCCCTCTCACACCAGGAGCTAATGAGGTGTGATATAGATTTGGTGAGCAGTTTGATAAATGGGTAAGTGATGAACATGATATTAAGTGGGGTATAGTTAAGGTTGTGGTGATTTTGGGTAATGGGTAAAGAAAATATCAGGTAATGGGTAGGGATCATGTTGGGTAATGTGTAATGGAAATCGAACACACACACACATGTATAGACTCTGAGATAGTACTAGGTAGAATATCTTGCAAATGCTACATCGTTCAAGGTCAATAGGTTTATCTAAACAAGGGTGAAGTTATTTACGTATCTAGGGTACATGATATGGTCTTAAAACACAACTTAGGTTAGGTGCAATAATGTTTAGGTATGATCTGGTACACGAAAGGTTTGGTCGGGATAAAAAACATGAAAATACGAAATCTAAGGTCATTAGGATAAATAATATGGTTGAAAACATTGCAAGGTATAGAGAGTACAAAAATTTTGATGTGACAAAAGGTGGTTTAGGTTAGGGAATATAGGTCATGGCATGGGTAAGGTCAAGGTATAGGTAAATAGCATGTCCCTAAACACAATTAAGGAAATGCATAGGTATTTTAGGCTTGTGGGTAGGGTATAATAGGTATTGGCAAGGTCAAAATGTATTGGTTAGTAATGTTTTTAGGCAAAAGTGGAAAAAATGTGGGTTAAAAGGTAATGAGAGGTGACCAATGTTGGTTATGGTGTAACCGACATCGATTTCGTAAGGCACAACATGACCGACGTCGATCATGTTGATTTGGGGCTAAAAATGAAAAATCCATGTTTGATGGATACATTTTGACTTTACCACTTGGAGAAAACAATATAGAAGAAAGTGCTAGGTGGAAAACAACAAGACGAAGCTTTGAGCTGAGTTGGCAAGCCACGTAGTGAGTGATTGGTGTTCGATTAGCAGGTCCACAAGATCAGTTTGAATGATTTGATTCTCTTGGAGGTGAGGAGTGGATTTGGTCATGGTAGAGGTGGGAGAGGGGTTGGGTGGACCATCGATGCAGCATCCAGACATGTCACCATGTAGATAGTATTGAGATGAGGTAGGTGATGCTATAAATCCATAGTTTGTTTGAAAATGGTATCGTTAAAATTGTTTTGTGGTTGAAAATTTTGGGTTGGATTTTTACTATGAATTTGTTAGTAAAATGGAATAGAATGAAGGGCAGGAAGATCATAAGTAGGTGAAATAGATTGGGACAAGAGGATAGGGTAGGTTTGGGTGGGTGGGAGTAGGTTTTTAAGTGGTATTTGTGAATTTTTAATAATGGCAGGATGGGTTTCCATTTTTGGGTGCCACGACAGAGATCGACGTCAGTATATGTTTGGCCTATGTCAATTGGCTTTGGCTGGCATCGTTCATGTCTTAGGTGACTGACACTAGTTAAATGGAACCAATGATGGTCAAGGAAAAACTAGTGATGGTCAAGGCGACTGGTGCCAATTAAGATTAAGAAAGAATAGGGGTAAGAAAGACTAGGAATGAAAGGAAAATAGGTAATAAGGGATAGGTGAAGAGTGTATGTAGAGGGATGAGGGTAACATGTGATTGTAACAACATGGGATATGTAAGTATGTGAAATGAACTAACATAACAGGTAAGGATGACAAGGGTTAATAGGTTTGTAAGTGAGAAGGGGAAACAGGGTGGGCATGATTGATGTTATTGGGTATGGTTTGGGGGTAATATGTAATTGGAGGTATTTGGGTCTTAACAATATTGTGTTTTGGTGGATGCAGGCTAGAGACTAATTGAGGATGTGGGATAGAGTACCACCTCTTTTGATACAGATGCAGTCCAGCGTGACCATGGAGGAGTGGGAGCATATGACTAAGTTTGGAATTATTAGGGTCCGAAACTATAGCCACTTTATTCAAGATCACATTATGATGTCACTCTCATAAAAAAATGGGATTATGTAACCAATACCTTCTACTTACCAATGATCAAGATGACCATCACCCTAGAAGATGTGTACTAGATCTTATGGCTTCCTTTTGTTGAGGAGCCAGTTTATTCTATTACTTATAAGGCATCAGTGGAGCTGATATTGGATGTTTTTGGTGAGGCAATGTGTAAGTTGAGGTATCATACTGTGAGTCTCCCTTATGGAGACATGTATGTAACCTACCCATAGGAGACAAGGCTATCTATACTGATGACAGAGGTGATAGTTAGTTTTTCCCTACCTAATTCTAAGGGTGGGAGATTTCCACAAGCATTGATGGGGGTGTTGCAGGATATGATTGAGGAGTGGATATGCTTTTCTTGGGCACCAACTTTCCTAGTTCAGTTATACAGGGAGTTATGGGCCTATGGGATTTTAAGGAGGTTTGGGATGTGTTGTACCTTTTTACTATAGTACTGGGAATTTGAGTATATTGTATGTATGCACCTAGTTGGTTTTCCCTGACATGATTAGTTTGGAGGTGGATTAATTTGAGTTGGATACAAATGGTGGGTAGAAGAGGGTGGCTAGGGTGATGTTGTATACTATAGGCAGTTACTGGAGGGGATTTCAGGAGTTGATATTGTTTGGAGGCCTTATGTTGACTTTCCATCTTATAGAGGCATGGTGGAGGAGTTAGATGAGCTCTAGCTATTGAGATGGATACATGGGCATCATGTCGGCAATCATGAGATACATGTCGACAAATTTAGATGGTAGTTTGGGCTACTACATAATATACCCCCACCTTTTCCACTATACTATCATGATGAAGTGGAGAGACCCATGTCTCCACCATGTCCTAGTGTGCTGACAAGGTAGGATGATGAGGCAATAAATAGATGGATTGAAGATGTAGGAGTCACTAATGGATATAGGTAGTGGTGGGTGGTATAGTGATGGGTGGCACCACTGAGGCTATGGTAGCTAAATATTTCCATGATCATAGTGTAGAGAGATGCATTGGAGGGGAAGGTGGACACTCTACAGAAACATATCATAGGTTTTTTAGGGTCATTTGAAAGGAGCTCAAGCATAGGCGGCCACCCTGTAGGCTTAAATGACAGATTTACAGGCCTAATCAGCACAGGGATAGGCACCCACATAGGGCGGAGATGGTGATGGAGTTCAGGTAGTTGCCTTACTGGTGTAGGTGACATGTTTTTAGGGATATTTGGCCACTACATAGGCATAGGTAACAGCCTTAGAGGCCCAACTTGTAGCACATGTACCTACACAAGCCTAGGGGATAGGGTCCCATTCTACAAGCAGTAATGGTAGGACAAGGTCCCATGGTACATGGAGGATGAAATTGATCACATGTACATGGATCAAGGCTAGTATTAGTAGGAAATGTCTTACAAGTTGCATTATTACCCATGACACCACCTCAGATGGTGTCAATGGTGAGGTTCAAGAATTTCCTGAACAAGGCCCACTATTATCAGGATCACTTTATGACTGCAAGGATAGATGTTCCCTCGTATACTAAGTACAGATCCCAGTAGGTATCTAGTGAGAAGATGAGATCCATGACTCACAATTCTGGGATTATAGAGGGTCGTAGAGCCTATGGATAGGGTTAGGGTGAGGTTATGATTTCTTAGAGGCAAGGCCCGAGTGATGTCCAAGATGAGATCCAATCAATACCCATTGATGGTGTAGAGATGTTGGTAGGACAACAAATAGGTAGGGAGGAGGAGACATGTGAGACTGGCCTGGAGGATATCAGGTGGGGTGATGATTAGTCATTTGATATAATCAGTGTTTTTATTTTTGATATTTATACTATACTGCGTGTCAAAGATAGCAAGGTTGTATTATGAGAGCTTTTGTGATTTGTAGTTCTTATATCAGCCTGTGTGCCGAAGATAGTGAGGTTGTATCTAAGTAATTTGAGATACTTATATGTATTTGTATCTTTATATATGTGTATTGATACATAGAATCTCCCATTTATATAGATGATGATAGTTATTGGATGGATAATGTATCTATGTTTTTTAATTTCCATTGTTATTATGTATGTGATGGAAACTAGGTGAATTAGGCATGATTGAGTTAGGTCAGTTAGGCATGGTGGAGTTTTAGGTCAGTAAGGAATGGTGGATTTTAGGTTATTTAAGCATGATTGAGTTAGGTTAGTTAGGCATGGTGGAGTTTTAGGTCAGTTAGGCATGGTGGAGTTTAGGTGATCTAGGCATGACTGAGTTTGGTCAGTTAAGCATGATAGAGTTTTAGGTCATTTAAGTGTGATGGAGTTAGGTCAGTTAGGTATGGTGAAGTTTTAGGTTAGTTAGGCATGTTGTATTTGAGGTGATTTAGGCATGATGGATGTAGGTATAGGTATGGTGGAGTCTAGGTGAGTTAGGTATTATTTGGTCATGCTTTTGGGTTTGATTTAATTTACATGTTATTGGTAGTATGGAAATACATCATGATGTATATTTATGTTATGGTTTAAACTTCTCAATAGTTGATATTATGGAATGGTGAAATGATTGATGTATGATGTGATGAAATGGTAGGTATGCATGTTTTTTATTAATTTCTAACTTTTGTAGAAAATGGTAGCTAACTAAGGTAGAATATGAATAGGAAAATGGGGGAAAATAGGTTAGGGTAAAGAGTGGCCGAGCTAACCTCCAAGGGCCCCATGCCCTGAGAGTGTTGCCTACATAGCCTCGACAAAAAATAGGCCTCAGGATGATGTAGTTCTCCCATAAGCTAGGATGAGGTAGAGGGATGGGTTGGTAGGTTGTAGGCATGATTGAGTCTAGGTCATAGGAATGGGTATGTTAAAGTCATAGGCATGGTTGATTCTAGGTCATAGGCATGGTTGAATTTCAATCATTTAAGCATTGTTGTGTTTAGGTCGAATAGGAATGGGTGATTTTGGTAAAAGAGGAATTCTTATAATGTAGGTGTCAATGGGCTGGTCCTATATAGGAGAATCAATAAGTAATAAAAAATGTGAATGATAAAAGGAGACAAAAGTGTTGCCTAATTGACCAGAATTCTAACAAGTCTATCATACCAAAGACAAGATTATGAACATAAGACCCTAAAGGCATTACATAGTTGACTATTCTAAGGGTGAAGAAAGTCACAAGATCATGAAATGTCACATTTACGATACATACCTTGAGTGGGAAAGAAATTAGGGTGAAAATGTGATTAGGTGAAAATAGTTTAGTTTTAGCGTAACCTGGTGTGAGACAACATGCCTATTTGGCAAGAGACCTAAGATAAAAATAGGAAAGTCCATGACAAAAGAGTTATCTTTTTCTTTTTGCTTTTGTTTTTATATGCTAATCAATGTAGGAAGTCTATATGGGATGAGTAGATTATCACCTTCAGGTGTTCATGAATTTTATCGATGCGGGAAGCTTCTAAATATTGTATTTTATTTTTTGCATGAATAGTCTTCTTTTTATGATAAACTATTTATAATATGGATAGCTTTGTATAGTTTTCCTTTGAGGGAGTAGTCTATAGATAGCAACGAGATAGAAAGAGTAGATTTCCCTTTTTAGGGAGTCATTATTTTTCTAGAATTTTTACTCAAGGATTTGAATCCCACTTTACTTTTTAATTTTGTTTTTTTTGGACTTTAAGGTCATGGAAAAGACTATAGAGAAAGATAGGCTCTTGTGTTGAAGAAAAAATGATAGCACACAGAGGTTAACTATGAAAGAGAGGGTTTAAGGAATAAACAACCATGGGATTCCATCTTGAAAAAGATGAAAAATATCCATGAGAATCATGCCATGAGTAGAGCCATGGTACTCATATTTAAGACAAGGATGAAAAAGTGATGGGTAATCACTTTATTCTTGTTTAGTCATTGATCCTTAAAATAGGTAAAATGGAAGGTGAATGGTGCTCAAGGGACGAGCATTGTAACTAGACAAAATGTGATATAGGACTTGATTTAACAATAGAATGGTCATATATGCAAGGAATTAAGGGGCTCATGTTCAGGTTTACCTTCGAGTGAATACAAATTCTAAGCACATGATCCATAGGTATGAGTAACGATATAGGATCCAAACTAATTAGGATTAACTATTCCCTGTTTACTTTTCTCCTCTTTTGTTACATGTTGATTTTCCTTCAGTAAGAGATCACCAACCTAGAAGGTTCGTTTGTGGATATGTTTATCATAGGCATGTTTGATACATTTTTGGTAGATTTGGAGGTGATCAAAAGCATTGAGATGACATTAATCTAATAACTCGAGTTGTGCTAAACAGTCTTGTTGAAAATCATCATCGTTGAACATGTCTTTAAGTGAGATACGAAGAGATGGAATTTGGACTTTGAGATGCAGAACAACCTTTTTACCATAGACTAAAGAGAAATTCATGGTAATATTGGAGGTAGGAATACTAGTGTAATAAGCCCATAAGAAAAAAGGAATATGTGTATGTCAATCCTTTCTAGTATCGTTAACTACTTTCATAAGAAATTTATTTAAGGTTTTGTTGGTTGATTCCACTTGGCCATTTGTTTGACCGTAATAAGATGATGAAAATATAAGTTGAATGAAAAAGGAATCAGAAAGTTTCTTTAGGGTTTTATTTTTGAATTATTTTCTGTTATCAGTGATGAGGCGATGAGGAAAACCAAAGAGACAAATGATGTGATGATTGATGAATTGATATATTTTCTCAGATTTTATAGAAATGAGAGGTACAACTTCCACCCATTTAGTGTAATATTCATTAGCCATAATGATCCATTGATGACGTTGGGAAGAATGAGGGTTTATCTCTCCCACAAGATCTAAACCCCATTGAGAGAAAGGTCAAAGGTATCGTATGACCTATAAGGTGTGACTAGGTGTGTGATGAAGATTAGCATGTTTTTGGAACTTCACACAATGTTTGACATAATAAAAAAAATCACGGTTTAAGTTTGGCCAGTAATAGCCTAGGAGGAGAATGCATTTAGTGAAAACTAAACCACTGAAGTGACCTCCATAAATTCCATCGTGAACTTCCTTGATGGTTTAAGGAATTTAAGAACTTGTAAGGCATCATAAGAGGATACCGTCAAAGCCACAATTATAAAGAATACCACCCATAATGAAATAATGAGAGACACTTTTAAGAAAGGCTCATTGTCCATTGCAAGTAAGATCTGAAGGAAGAATGGAAGGGGAAAGGTAGTCAACAAACTGCTTATACCAAAGGTCATGTGGGTCAGGTTCAATAGTTCCAACAAGGTTAACGTCTCGAAGTATATAGGAAGGTGATTGCATCCTTTGTACTGTGACAAATATTTTCAAGTTAGAGGGAGAAGTGGGTATTTGAGAAGAAAGGCAGGTCATGGTATCCACAAATCTATTAGTTGAACGCGGGGTGGTTTGAATTTTATAACAGTCAAATTTATTCAAAATTATGACAACATGATGTTTATACTTTTGAAGTATCTCGTTATGAAACTGGTATATACCATTAACTTGGTTCACTACTAGCTGAGAGTCGTTAAAGACATTAATTGATTTTCCATTTAAGGCGATGGTGGTTTGAAGACATAATATGATTGCTTCATATTCAGTGATATTGTTAGTACACTCAAAATATAGTTTGAAATATTATGGCACAAACTCACTATCAAGAGGAATTAGGATAACTATGGCACCAACCCCACACCGAAATTTGGAACCATCAAAGAATAAGGTCATCTGGTAAATGGTATCATCCAAGGAGAGGATAGTGATAGATTCATCTAGGAAATCATAGTTAGAATATTTGTTTCTGGAGAGATGTACGTCTAAAGGTTGGTCATGGATGGTTTGTCCTTTGATATATTTTTTATGGATGAATTCGAGTTCTAGGCCCGCAAGAAGTATGATCCAATGTGCAACACATTAATGTTGATAGGTATTTTCGTACATGTAATATAAAGGGTCATTATTTGTGATAATGAAGGTTTTTTGGTTAATTAGGTAATGAAAAAGATTAGTGGAGACAAAAACTAAGGCTAAACGGAGTTTTTCGGAATGAGTGTATCTAGTTTCATAGTCTAAAAATGTACGGCTTATATAACAAACCACTTGTTCCCTGTGTTTCTCATCATGATGAGTGAGTATGAAACCTAGGGAATGGTCAATGGTAGAGATTTAAAGGTAAAATGGTTGTTCATCCTAATTAGGAATGAGCATATGTGGTTGGAGGAGGTATTTTTTTAAGGTGTTGAAGGCTTTGTGGAATTCATCATCCAATTTGAAGGAGACATATTTTTTTAGGAGATGATGAAATGGGTGGTAGCAGTCGAAAAGATGCAAAATAAAGCGATGAATAGATTGTAGCTTTTTTTGCAAACTACGAAGCTGAAAAAGGTTAGTAGGTGGAGACATTTTGAGAATAGTGTAACACCCTGAACTATTGTTATTTCCTCCTTTGCATTCAAGTGTTGACATGTTATTTTCCCTTATGAGGATATGTTTTTTTGATTATAGGAAGTCATGCTTGATTTGGTTTTCTTTTTTGCTCTTGAGATCTTTGATTGAACTAGAATATGCTTGGATTTATTTTCTTTCATTTCTCGCATGTGAGTGCAATCTGACTTCTGGAAGATTGTAAACTTATCTATCTCTGTGACTCATCCTTGGATCAATTACATTGATCCAAGGGATGTTTTAAATATATTTAGAATGAACAATTATGTATTGACATTTCATGAATTAATAAGTCTGGACTGAACTTAGAATATATAAGTTCTTTTTATTCTCCTTCATATGAAAATATTTCCGTTTGTGGAAAGTTTTTTTGGACTCTAGAAATTTACCCTGACAGGTCATTGCAATCAAATTTTGGTTTAAGCCATTTATGGCTAAGGAGAGAACCTGGACTTAAGCCAGGTATGTGATATTGTTGTTCTGATCTAAAGCTATCTTACTTGATGCAAAATCAAGAATCTAATCTGGAACGTAATATTCTATTGAAATTATGAAAGGTGATTTCAACCTAATCTAAGTTTGGCATAAACATGAATCTGGAAAGGTTACTAGTTATTAATTTAAACTAGAACCTGTTATTGCAAGGTTGTTCAATCTAACCTAGTTCCTAAACTATGTATTTTGGATACTACCTAAGGGTTTATCTAAACCTAATCCTAAGGTAATTGACTAATGTTATATCCTAAGGTGTTAAATTTTAATTTCCTATGATCCAACCTAAGTCATTAACCTATCCTAAACTATTACTATGAATGGGAACCGAAGGGGTCGTAAGTGTTGGGCGGTGGTTTCTATGGAATTTAAGATCGGGATAAAGTTGAGGGGATATAGAGTACTACCAACTTTGGTGGAGGTTAATTTGGTTAGTGGGGGTTTACGTGGCAGCACCTCTAAAAATGGAAACTCTTGTTTATTTTAATTTAGGGCTTGCCAACTTTGACGGGCAGTGGAAATGGAGAATATGCGGGAGAAATGGAGTTAATGCAATTAATCTGCATGGGTTATCGAGCTCAGATTGCTTTGCGAGGAATGCAAATGGATTTTTTCTCGGTTGTTTCATTTTTTATGCATTATATTTTTTGCTTTGCATGTATGTACTGGTTTTTTGAACCAGCAGTTTTTGCTTCATTGCATGGCAATTTTGAAAGTTTCAAATCTATTTCTTGTTCATGGGGAATATATAAGGCATTGAGGAAGCAGTATTTTTTTTTTCATCTTTCGTGGAAAAGGAGGGAAGAGGCAGGCTCAACAACAAGTCTTCTTCGATTTTTTTAGCGACACTATCAGGAATGATAGGCCCTAACTGTTAAAACCTTGCTTTCCATTAAATTTTATTATTAAACGAACTCTGTTCTGATGATTTATGTGCATTTTTGTTTGCCTAGTAAAAATGTTTTTTGTGGGTTTGTGTGAACTTGGATTTTTGGGTTAAATATGGAGTTTTACTTGAAGTCTTTGGGAACTTGTTTGCATTACATTCCATTTGTGGTGGATTTGTGAACATTTGAGAAAATATGGAAACTTCACAGGTTTTTAAATGGTTGAAATTGGTTATTGATTTCGATTTCTTTAGAAGTATCTATCATGGAAATAGATCTACCAATTTTCATTAAGTTTGGAGTTCAAACAGTTGTTCCTTTTAAATTTCTAGAATCATATGAGCTGGGTTGAGTCTATTTGAATCGAAACTTGTTCGGCAAATGGAACAATGTTGTTTATGTATACTTGTTTATTACATTCACGTTTTTATTTTATAGTTATTTGGTCTGTGAATGAATTTGTGAACGGTTTGCTGCTATTACCCCGTGAAACTTGAATATTATAAGTTGCATGATTTGGAAACATTGTATTTGGTTTAAGTCTGTACCTCCTCTTACGAAGGGGTTTGAATGTTTTTAAGTTCACAGCTACTGCGAGTAAGGAAGTATATGGTTTAGTTGCTTGTTTTTGTGAATAAGCATGAGTATTAGTAATACGGTTATGCACAGGAGGAAAAGTACTTGGATGAGTTGTGTTTTTCTAGCGAATTCTTTGTTGATCTTGGAAAAGCATTAATAAGAAATTATGTTTAATATTTTTGGATAGATAAGACTATGTTTAACGTTTACCTTTGACATGATTGTGAAATCTAGTTCTTAAGGCCGTATTAAATTATGGTGGAAAACTCTTTTCGAATCAGACTTAAAAGTAGACAAATTTTATCAATGTCTAGTTATTACATGCCCTTTTGAAGTTGGAATTAGGGTTGTAATGTTTTGAATGCGACTAAAAGATCTATTTTATTCTAGACTGATAATGCATAATTCATTACTATGATATGAATATTACGGCTTTTGGGTATTGTCGAATTTGTATTTTGAATACAATTATTAATACTGTATATGCATTTTTGTTTAGTGTCTTGTAATAAAATAGCAACTGAATAGTGTAATGGTTAAAAGGATTCAGTCTTCGATTATTTGGTAAATGAGGGTAATGTGAAGTTACCCTAACTTGATTTTAAACTCGAATGGTTCGTTTCTTTGAAGAAATGTAGATTGTTTCATTTGGATCGAGATTATAGTCTGAGTTTTGATCAGTTTGTAACGTTTTATGTTAAAAGTTGTTATTGGCTTTTATTGGATGTATAGTTGTAGATCATGTAGGGATCTATTGGCAAACCAATAAGATGGCTCTACCTGACCCGAGCTAATGGGTGAACTTAAGTGTTAGAACTACTTGTCTTCTCCTTCGTTGTTGGACTAATGAATGTTTATTACTCCTTGGAAGTTTGATGTCATTCTAAACTCGATTACAATAGTGTTTTGATATTCTCTATTTTCTCTCTCTGAGTTGAAAAGGAAAATTGTGAAAGGGTGTTAAAAATAAGAAAGTTTTAATACTCTCTTTTTTAATGTTAGTGTTCTCTTCCTTAGAATTCTATAAGGAACTCAAATAGTAAGGTTATGAGATGACTGTTATATCAAGTTGAAATTATTTATGAAACTTAAGTTATGATATGAGTTGTATTATAAATGTAAGGAAAGAAAAACCAGAGTAGATTACGTTATGAATTACTAGAATCAATTACACTTTTAATTTAGGGCAGGTAGTATAGAATATACATCCTGTCCACTTTTGTTTTAAATAGTGTACTAAGACTTTTCTTATTTTGACATTACTTAAAGCTTAGAGAGTATGAAGTAATTGTTGGCATTATAACAAGGTTGTTTAATTGAAACAATTAGTGGATTGGAATTATTTTAAGGATTACTGTCTATCATGCTCAGTTCATTGAACTGACCCATGCTAGTAATTTTTGTAGATGGACTTCGTAAGTGGTAAAGGAAGGCAAAATCTTATGTGATGCATAGACTGCTCTAAGTTCATTCTTATGAAGAATTCTGATTTGATTTCTAAATTGTATTGTGAAAAGAAAAGTTATCTTTTTTTTGTTTGAAGGATATTATCCTCAAGTATGCTTAAAATGCATAAGGTGTAATTGTATGGGTTTGGAAATGAATGGAAAAGTGAGAAATTACTTAAGTTAATTTTGTAAATTATCTTGTTTGGGATGATATTTTTATTATCTTTATGATTGAATGTGTATTATTATTGATATTATACAATGGAACTTAGATGAATTTCCTAAGTAAGCCATAGATGATTAAGTGGCTGAATACTACATTCTTGATTAAGTGAATCATTATAACTTATGATGTGATTTAAAACTGTAATACAAATCACTGCAATTACAAGGAACATTGAGGGTGGGTTAATCCCTAAAATGTACCTATGAAGAGGAAGAGGACCTTCCTCTCTTATAATGAAATACATATAAAAGGAATATATGATAATAAATCCCTAAGACTTAATGGTACTAAGTCTAATATATATATCAGCCTAACAGGTTGTTACACTTCCTTCATTAGATAAGTTATTTAAAATAATTGAACATAAATAGTTGCTGTCTTGTTTTCAGATAATGGGTTGTTAGGTCCCAACTAACAACCTAGAAGCAACCTCAAGTTAATTAAGATATTTTTGAATAACCGAATCCTAATTCAAAAGGGAACTTAAAAGAATGTTGGACCCAGGGTTTGGGTGGGTTGTCATAATATGTAGTCTTTTAACCCAAACATAACTTAACGTAAGTAAATTATTGGAGGTATGTACATCTTTTTGAGGTTTTTCCATAGGATGTTGACACATGTTAACTGCAAGGTTGTACCTTCAATAAGATTAGGATCTTCTGGAGGATACGACAATGCAGATGACATGTGGTAACGCCCTTCTGCATTGATCGTTGAAATTTACACACTTTGAACTTGATCAATATTTCTCTCCAGGATTGGTTAGGATCATAATCAGGATATGAGGTAGCCCAATGAGATTCAGGTTACCTTGGCACACGGGGTTAACTCAGGTTGACCCAGTACACCAATTTACCCTTATTCTTTGAGAGCTTCTTCGTATCATGACTTAAGATGTTAATATGAACTAGAGTGATACCTTGGGTAAGGGGACTGACGAAATTCAGTGTAAGACATTCTATGTAACAATAGAGTGGGGTGAATGATGTATTCCAGATTGACGAGTATACTATCAAGGAATAAGTGATACAAACAGTATGTTCCAAATCTTTGGCCAAAGTACTGCAAGCTACTGATTGCGTTGTCTTATATCACCTAGTCTAAGGATCGTGATGTCAATGAGTATTGGTAACAATTATTCAGTTAGGTTCCTTGGAAAGATCACTCAGAACCTGGAATAGGGTAAGAGAACCAAGAATATGAAGTATTCAGTAGAATAGTTCAAACTCAATGTTATGCATGAATAGATCGGTAGTTCACCGAGTCATGAAATGAATAGATTAGTGGTAAACTAAGTCATTACAACTGTATATGGTAATCTGTTATAAGAATGATTGTCATGTGATGTGATTTTTAAAGTATTTATTTAAAACAGAGAACATTGATAAAATTAAAAAAAAAAAATCCTTTTTTCTAAAGTCTTAAAATGGGAATGCCACATCTTGGTATCAGAGCTGAAGGTTGCATCTCTTAGACCTATTGTGTCCATAATCTGATAAAAAAATTGATTTTCTTGTAACAGAAAATGGTTAGAACAAGGGGGAATGTTGTGAATAATGCTCCACCTGATGAAGGAGTAGTAACAGTCCAAAAACTTGGTGAGATCCTTGTTACCTTGTTGGACAGAAGAGATCATTTGGCTATACTTGAACAGCAAGTGATGGGAAATGAGAAGGAAGAAGAAGCTGGTAATAACAATCAGCCACCTCCTGAGGACAACCCCGATGTAGGTGTTGGTAATAACAATGGTAATGTACCTATCCAACTAGAAAACAAAAAGGCAAGGTGGGCAGCAGAACTCACTAATGATATAAAAAGGACAAGTCCACCTAAATTTGATGGGACCACATTAGGAGATGGAGCTAAGAATTGGCTTAGAAAAATGGAGAAGTACTTTGCAATAAGAAACTTCTCAGAGGAAACCAAAGCTATTTGGGGAGCATATCAACTTTCCCATGAAGCATCTTCATGGTGGGATAGCCGTAAGGCTGAGTTAAATATGGGTGAAACTAACATCACTTGGGATCAAATTAAAGGTTATTTTTGGCAATGTTGGCTACCACAACTTTATTATGATCAGAAAATGACAGAATTTTAGAATGTATCCCAAGGAAAGCTAACTGTAACTGAGTATTGGGAGTGATTTACGAAACTCCTCAAGTATGTACCTTAGTATCAAACTGATGATAAGTTCAGAATATGAAAATTTATCATGGGGTTGAATTCCCTTTTTTGGGGGAGAGGTTGATGTTCACATCCCAACCACTATGGAAGGGGTTGTTGAAAAATCCATAAGACAGGAACATAACTTAAAAGCTATTTCTACTCATAAAGAGGAAGTGTGGAAGAAAATTCTAAACTCTTCTTCAGCTTCTCTTGCACCCAAGAAGGGACCATGGAAAAATTTCAGTAACAAAAATAAGTTTTCAGCTGTTAATAATAAGAAAACAACAACAAAAAAGCCTGCTAGAAATGCAAGGAATAATTTTTCCAAGAATAATAATAATGGGTAGAAGTCCTATGGAGGTCAACATGACAATTTTAAGGCTGGAAATAATTATGAGCCTAAAAAGGGAATTGTAGGGGGCTGCTATAATTGTGGCAAAGATCATTATGCAAATCAATGTCCTTTGAAGAAGGATGACCGTAATCAGTAGCACAAGATACATGCTATAGTAGCTGACAAGCGAATGAAAAAGCAAGCTACACCTATTGAACTTCCTGGTAAGTTATTTGGCACACCTGTAACTGTTCTTTTTTATACGGGAGCTACTGAATGTTTTATTTCTAGTAAACTTGCTTCAAAACTTAAAATAAAATCTACAAAAATGGATAAATCATGGACTTTACATTATGGTAATAATTATGTTCATACAGTTAGTATGCGTCTTGTTGGGGTAGTCCTTAACTTACCTAGCTTTTCCACTGAAGTTGATCTCTATGTTGCACCTTTGGGATCTTATGACATTGTCATTGGTGTTAATTGATTAGCTAAGCATAAATCAAAAGTGGACTACTTTGAAAAACATATAAGATGTTTATATGATCTGTAGAAAACAATAGAGATTCAAGGTGTAAAACGAGAAATTTCAGTTAGGAAATTGTTAGCTATGCAACTTAAAAAGGCCAAAAATAAAGGTTGTACCTTTTATGTGGTAAAAATATCTGAATCTACAAAATAAAATAGTGATTTCATGGAATGTTACCCGTTGTTACAGAATTTCAGTGACATATTTCTGGAAGAATTACCGGGTTTACCACCCAAAAGGGAGTTTCACTTCATCATTGAAATCAAACAAGGTACATAACCTATTTCTAAAGCACCTTATCGAATGACTACCACAGAATTAGTTGAGCTCAAGGCTCAGTTGTAAGAAATTTTGTCTAAAGGCTTGATTAGACCAAGTGTTTCACCTTGGGAAGCATTAGTGATATTTTTGAAAAAGAAAGATGGAACACTTAGATTGTGTATTGATTATAGGATGTTAAACAAAGAAACAATCAAAAATAGATACCCACTTCCTAGAATTGATGATTTATTTGATCAGTTACATGGAGCATCGGTATATTCCAAGATAGATCTTCAATTTGGATATCATCAGTTAAGAATTAAGGATGGATATATTCATAAAACAACTTTCAGGACAAGGTATGTGTGTAATGAGTTCATAGTTTTACCCTTTGGATTAACTAATGCACCTGCAGCTTTTATGAACTTAATGAACAATATCTTTCAAGAATACTTGGACAAGTTTGTGCTTGTATTCTTGGACAAAATTCTCATATATTATAAAAGCATTGAGGAGCATCAGGAGCACTTGAAAATAGTTTTGGAAATTCTGAGAAAGAGAAGGTTATATGGTAAGTTGTCCAAATGTTCTTTCTTTGACACTGAAGTTCATTATTTGGGTCATGTTATAAGTAAGAATGGGATTTTTGTAGATCCATCTAAAATAGTGGCTATAACTGAGTGGCCTGCACCAAAGAATGTACATGAAGTAAGAAGCTTCATGGACCTTGCTGGTTATTATAGAAAATTTGTTAAAGATTTTTCTAAGGTGGCTGCACCAATAACTTCATTGTAGAAAAAGGATAAGAAATTTGTTTTGAATGATAAATGTGAATCTACTTTTATAAATCTAAAAAATCAGTTGACTTTAGCACCTATTTTGGCTATACCTGATCCTAATGGAGACTTTATTGTTGTGACGGATGCATCCGGGGAAGGCCTTGGAGGTATTTTATTACAAAATGATCATGTTATAGCTTATGAAAGTAGAAAACTTAAGTTACATGATTTGAATTATGCTCCACATGATTTAGAGCTTGCTGCCATAGTTCATGCACTGCAAGTTTGGAGGCATTATTTACTTGGTAAACCTTTTGAGTTGAAAACTGATCATCTTGGGATGAAGTACATTTTACTCAGCAAAATCTGAATGCTAGACAACGAAGGTGGTTAGAGTTTTTGTCTCAATATGATTTTGATATAAGTTACATCAACGGAAAAGAGAATAGAATAGCAGATGCTCTAAGTCATAGGAAGCACATTTCTACTCTTATAACATTAAGAACTCAGTTTAAAGATGAAGTAAAAAGTGCAATGGAATCTGATTCATACTTTCAGCAAGTAAAAATAGCTCTTGCTGCAGATCCAAAAGATGAAAGGTATAAAGGTTTTCATTTTGACAATGAAGGAATCTTATGTTATGAAAATAGAGTATACATACCTTTGCTTAATGATTTGAGAAAGAAATTGTTATCCAAATTTCGTAATTCACCCTTTTTGGACACCCAAGTATTACTAAAATTCTTTTTGATGTAAAACAACAATATTTCTGGAAGGGGATGAAAAAAGATGTTAATTTTGTGACTCATTGCCTTGAATGTCAGCATGTGAAAGTGGAACATATGCACCCAACTAGTTTGTTATATCCCCATAGCATACCGCAATACAAATGGTAAGTAATAAGCATGGATTTCGTAAAAGGGTTTCTTATTTCAAGAAATAAACATGATTTTATTTTAGTAGTTATTGATAAACTAACAAAAGTAGCTCATTTTATTGCTAGAAATCTGAAGGATGATTCTCCTGTTTTAGCTAAAATATTTGTACATGAAATTTTTTGATTACATAGAGTACCTGAATTGATTATATCAGATAGATATCCTAGACTGACGTGAAGATTTTGGTAAATGCTTAATGCAGCTCTTGGAACTAAACTAAACTTCAGTTATGCGTATCATTCAGAAATGGATGGACAGACTGAAAGAGTAAATCAAGTGTTAGAGGATATGTTACAGATGTATTGCATGGATCAGCAGTATAAGTGGGAAGAGTATCTCCCATTAGTTGAATTTGCATACAACAATACATATCATGCTTCTCTTAAGATGACACCTTTTGAGGCACTTTATGGAATAAAATGCAGAACCCCTGTTAGTTAGGACAACATTGAGGATAGAGAAGTAATTGGACCTGAAAGCCTTACAGAAATGGAAAAACAAGTTAAAATGATTCGTGAACGCTTGAAAGAAGTAGCAAATAGATAGAAGAGTTATGTTGATTTAAAGTGGGTTGATCAAAAATTTGAACTTGGTGAAAAGGTTTTTCTTCATGTCAAACCAAGAAAGAGTTCTATAACTTTTGGCAAGGCTACCAAGTTATCACCACATTTTTTGGGACCTTTTGAAATCATTGAAGTAATCAACCCCGTAGCTTATCGATTAGCATTACCACCTAATTTTTCATGAATGCATGATGTTTTCCATATTTCTTTTCTTAAGAATGCGTTTCAGATTTATCACATATGTTAATTTAGAATTCCTTGCAGGTCCAAGACCCATGAATAATCATGGTTAAACCCACTCGAGTGCTGGAAACGTTCCGGTTGCATTTGAGAAATCATGAAATAAGACAATGTAAGGTCTAGTGGGACCAGTTTAATGAAGAAAGTGCAACTTGGGAAAATCTGGAAGATATGAAAACTACTTTTCCTTTTCCTTTTGAACATAACTAAATCTATTGACTGATAAAAAAAGAGATTTTATCTTTTACATGACATTAAGTAAGCCAATTTTGGGCAAACACTTATTCAATTTGAGTAAATAGTAATATGATACTGATTTCTAGAACTATAAAGTTTGAAATAGTTGATTTTGATAAGTAAAAGAATTGACTGACCATAAGGAATTTAAAGGTTGTAAGCATTGGGATGATGATTCTATTAAGAGGGAAGCATGTAACACCCTGAACTGTTGTTATTTCCTCCTTTACATTCAAGTGTTGATATGTTATTTTCCCTTATGAGGATATGTTCTTTCAATTATAGGAAGTCATGCTTGATTTGGTTGTCTTTTCTACTCTTGAGATCTTTGATTGAACTGGAATATGCTTGGATTTATTTTCTTTTATTTCTAACATGTGAGTGCAATCTGCCTTCTGGAAGATTGTAAACTTATCTATCTCTATGACTCATCCTTGGATCAATTACATTGATCCAAGGGATGTTTTAAATATATTCAGAATGAACAATTAAGTATTGACATTTCATGAATTAATAAGTCTGGACTGAACTTAGAATATATAAGTTCTTTTTATTCTCCTTCATATAAAAATATTTCCGGTTGTGGAAAGTTTTGTTGGATTCTGGAAATCGACCCTGGCAGGTCATTGTAATCAAATTTTATTTTAAGCCATTTATGGCTAAGGAGAGAACCTGGACTTAAGCCAGGTAAGTGATATTGTTGTTCCGATCTAAAGCTATCTTACTTGATGCAAAATCTAGAATCTAATCTGGAAATTAATATTCTATTGAAATTCTGAAAGGTGATTTCAACCTAATCTAAGTTTGGCGTAAACATGAATTTGGAAAGGTTACTAGTTATTAATTTAAACTAGAACCTGTTATTGCAAGGTTGGTCATTCTAACCTAGTTCTTAAACTATGTATTTTGGATACTACCTAAGGGTTTATCTAAACCTAATTCTAAGGTACTTGACTAATGTTATATCCTAAGGTGTTAAATTTTAATTTCCTATGATCTAACCTAAGTCATTAATGTTAGGAATATTGTATTTTTTACATTGGTTAATGTTTTAATGTAATATATATTATCATGGAGATAATATATATGGGTGAATAAATAAAATGTAATATTATTAAATATGAGAAAACATATCTCATATTAATAATATAGGTTTTATATATTAGTTGTGAGTTTTTTTGTATAAACAACTCACGTTGGTATTTTTAGGATTAGTTGAGTGTGTTGAGATAACTAAGGGATGTTAGAGAGATATTAGGAGATGGAGTTGAGATTATGTAGGGATTGAAGATCATGTTTGACTCCACCATTGTAGCGGTTAATGATCTATATATGTAACTCATCAATCATGAATAAGATGTCCTGAATTAATTGAATTATGTGTTTTTTATATGATTTATTTGTTTACAATATGGGAAAATTATAGATTTGGTATCAGAGCAGTGTTATAATCTTGTGGATGTGTATTTGTGGCTTTGGATTCAATAATTCCCATGTAAAGATCAGGTCATAAGTTTGTTTTTGCAATCTAGGTCTCTGCGATTTTTAATGGGTTTTAAGATTCATATTGGAGTAGACTACTGTTAAAATTTCATCCGAACCCACATCACGGTTTAGGATAAAACATGAAATAGATTCTGACATCTGAAGCAATTTCTAGAATTTGAGACCACAATTCAGATGAATGTTGCATAATCTTTGCATAGTGATATTTTACATTAGATTTGTTTCTCACAGCAATGGAGCATTACTTTGGAGTATTTAATTACATATTTGATATCAGTATGAAGATAGTGTAAAGTTTCTCGATGGAGGCTGGAGGCAACGGAGGAAGGAGGTTGATTAGCGACCTCTCATCAGGCACCATCGACAAGGCCGCGGTATTGATTTGGTGGCCAAGTATTTCAGTTTTGTGTTTGATTCCATTATTCTATGTTTTATAATAAGAACAAAAGGAAATTCTTGTTCAATTGTAATTTCCTTTTATAAACCTCCTTGATGTAATGTTGTAATAGAAAGAAGATAACACAAGTACAAATTCAACATCATGATACTTAAAGGGGATGAACAAAGGTTCATGAACAGGGGTTCTTACCTTGGATTGAGGTCCATATGTGTACCAAGATCATGAAAAAATAGGGTTGTGCAAGCTGCAGAGAAAGTGTAACTATTCTTTTCTACTTTGTTCACATTAGGGGAGTGTAAGGGAAGTAATAATGTAAACAATAGGGGAGTGAATGTTAGGAATATTATATTGTTTACATTGGTTAATGTTTTAATGTAATATATATTATCATGGAGATAATATATATGGGTGAATAAATAAAATGTAATATTATTAAATATGAGAAAACATATCTCATATTAATAATATAGGTTTTATATATTAGTTGTGAGTTTGTTGTATAAACAACTCACGTTGGTATTTTTAGGATTAGATGAGTGTGTTGAGATAACTAAGGGATGTTAGAGAGATATTAGGAGATGGAGTTGAGATTATGTAGGGATTAAAGATCATGTTTGACTCCACCATTCTAGGGGTTAATGATCTATATATGTAATTCATCAATCATGAATAAGATGTCTCGAATTAATTGAATTATGTGTTTTTTATATGGTTTATTTGTTTACAATATGAGTGAAATATAGAATTAACCTATCCTAAACTATTGCTATGAATGGGAACCTAAGGGGTCGCAAGTGTTGGGTGGTGGTTTCTATGGAATTTAAGATGGGGATAAGGTTGAGGGGATACGGAGTACTACCAAATTTGGCAGAGGTTAATTTGGTTAGTGGGGGTATACGTGACAGCACCTCTAAAAATGGAAACTCTTGTTTATTTTAATTTGGGGCTTGCCAACTTTGGCTGGTGGTGGCAATGGAGAATAGGTGGGATAAATGGAGTTAATGCAATTAATTTGCATGGGTTCTCAAGCTCAGATTTCTTTGGCAGGCATGCAAATGGAATTTTTCTTGGTTATTTTATTTTTCATGCATTCCATTTTTCACTCTGCATGTACACTGGTTTTTCAAACTAGTAGTTTTTGCTTTGTTGCATGGCAATTTTGAAAGTTTCAAATCTATTTTTGGTTTTTGGGTAATATATAAGGCATGGAGGAAGCAATTTTTTTTTTTCTTATCTTTCGTGGAAAAGGAGGGAAGAGGAAGACTCAGCTAGAGGTCTTCTTCAATTTTTGTAGTGACACTATCAGGCATGATAGGCCCTAACTGTTCAAACCTTGCTTTCCATTAAATGTTTTTATTAAACGAACTCTGTTATGATGATTTATGTGCATTTTTACTTGCCTGGTAAAAATGATTTTTTTGGGTTTGTGTGAACTTGGATTTTTGGGTTAAAGCTAGGGTTTTACTTGAAGTCTGTGGGAACTTGTTTGCATTACATTCCATTCATGGTGGATTTGTGAACATTTGAGAAAATTTGGAAACTTCACAGGTTTTTAAATGGTTAAAATTGGTTATTGATTTCAATTTCTTTAGAAATCTCTATCATGGAAATAGATCTATCTATTCTCGTTAAGTTTGGAGTTCAAAAATTTGTTCCTTTTAAATTTCTAGAATCATATGAGCTGGGTTGAGTCTATTTGAATCGAAACTTGTTCGACAAATGGAACAGTGTTGTTTATGTATACTTACTTATTACATTCACGCTTTTACTTTATAGTTATTTGGTCTGTGAATGAATTCGTGAATGGTTTTATGTTATTACCCCGTGAAACTTGACTATTATAAATTGCATGATTTGGAAACATTGTATTTGGTTTAAGTTTGTACCTCCTCATGCGAAGGGGTTTGAATGTTTTTAAGTTCACAGGTACTGCAAGTAAGGCAGTATATGGTTTAGTTACTTGTTTTTGTGAATAACCATGAGTATTAGTAATACATTTATAAACAGGAGGAAAATTACTTGGATGAGTTGTGTTTTTCTGGTGAATTCTTGGTTGATCTTGGAAAATCATTAATAGGAAATTATGTTTAATATTTTTGGATAGATAAGACTTATTTTAATGTATAACTTTGACATGATTGTGAAATATAGTTCTTAAGGCCATATTAAACGATGGTGGAAAACTCTTTTCGAATCAGACTTAAAACTCGACAAGTTTTATCAATGTCCAGTTATTACATGCCCTTTTGAAGTTGGAATTAAGGTTGTAATGTTTTGAATGCAACTAAAAGATCTATTTTATTCTGGACTGATAATGCATAATTCATTACTATGATATGAATAGTATGGATTTTGGGTATTTTTGAATTTGTATTTCGAATACGATTATTAATAATGTATATGCATTTTTGTTTAGTGTCTTGTAATAAAATAGCAACCGAACAGTGCAACGGTTAAAATGATTCATTCTTCAATTATTTGGTAAATGAGGGTAATGTGAAGTTACCCTAACTTGATTTTAAACTCGAATGGTTCAAGTTTTTGAATAATTGTAGACTGTTTCATTTGGATCAGGATTATAGTCTGATTTTTCATTGGTTTGTAACGTTTTATGTTAAAAGTTGTTATTGGCTTTTATTGGATGTATAGTTGTAGATCATGTAGGGATCTATTGGCAAACCAATAAGATGGCTCTACCTGACTTGAGCTAATGGGTGAACTTAAGTGTTATAACTACTCGTCTTCTCCTTCCTTGTTGGACTAATGAATGTTTATTACTCCTTGGAAGTTTGATGTCGTTCTAAACTCGATTACAATAATGTTTTGATCTTCTCTTTTTTCTCTCTTTGAGATGAAAAGGAAAATTGTGAAAGGGTTTTAAAAATAAGAAATTTTTAATACTCTCATTTTGAATGTTAGTGTGCTTTCCTTAGAATTCTATAAGGAACTCAAACAGTAATGTTATGAGATGTACTAATACTTTTCTTATTTTGACATTACTTAAAGCTTAAAGAGTATGAAGTAATTGTTGGCATTATAACAAGGTTGTTTAATTGAAATAATTAGTGGATTGTAATTATTTTAATAATTAGTGCCTATCATGCTCAATTCATTGAACTGAATCGTGCTAGTAATTTTTGCAAATGGATTTCGTAAGTGGTAAAGGAAGGAAAAATCTTATATGATGCATAGACTGCTCTAAGTTGATTCTTATGAAGAATTCTGATTTGATTTCTAAATTGTATTGTGAAAAGAAAAGTTATCTTTTTTTCTGTTTGAAGGATATTATCCTAAAGTATGCTTAAAATGCATAAGTTGTAATTTTATGGGTTTGGAAATGAATGGAAAAGTGAGAAATTACTTAAGTTAATTTTGTAAATTATCTTGTTTGGGATGATATTTTTATTATCTTTATGATTGAATGTGTATTCTTATTGATATTATACAATAGAACTTAGATGAATTTCCTAAGTAAGCCATAGCTGATTAAGTGGCTGAATACTACATTCTTGATTAAGTGAATCATTATAACTTGTGATGTGATTTAAAACTGTAATACAAATCACTGCAATTACAAGGAACATTGAGGGTGGGTTAATCCCTAAAATGTATCTATAAAGAGGAAAAGGACCTTCCTCTCTTATAATGAAATAAATATAAAAGGAATATATGATAATAAATCCCTAAGACTTAATGGTACTAAGTCTAATATATATATCAGCCTATCAGGTTGTTACACTTCCTTTATTGGATAAGTTATTTAAAATAATTGAACATAAATAGTTGTTGTCCTGTTTTCGGATAATGGGTTGTTAGGTCCCAACTAACAACCTGGAAGCAACCTCAAGTTAATTAAGATATTTTTGAATAACCGAATCCTAATTCAAAAGGGAACTTAAAAGAATGTTAGACCTAGGGTTTGGGTGGGTTATCATAATATGTAGTCTTTTAAAACCCAAACATAACTTAACGTAAGTAAATTCTTGGAGGTATGTACATCTTTTCGAGGCTGTTTCGTAGGATTTTGACACACGTAAACTACAAGGTTGTACCTTCAAGAAGATTAGGATCTTCTTGAGGATACAACAATGTAAATTACATGTGGTAACACCCTTCTACATTGATCGTTGAGATTTACCCACTTTGAACTTGATCAATATTTCTCTACGAGACTGGTTAGGACCATAATCAGGATATGAGGTAGCCCTTTGAGATTCAAAGTACCTTGGCACAAGGGGTTAACTCAAGTTAACCCAGTATGCCAATTTAGCCTTAGTCTTTTAGATCTTCATATCATGACTTAAGATGTTAATCCAAACTAGAGTGAAACCTTGGGTAAGGGGACTGATGGAAGTCAATGTAAGGCATTCTATATAACAATAGAGTGGGGTGAAGGATGTATTCTAGATTAATGAGTATGCCATCAAGGGATAAGTAATACGAACAATATGTTCCAAATATTTGGCCAAAGTATCACAAGCTATTGATTGCATTGTCCTATGTCACCTAGTCTAAGGATCATGATGCCGATGAGTATTGGTAGAAATTATTCAGTTAGGTTCCTTAGACAGATCAATCAGAATCCAGAATAGGGTAAGAGAACCAAGAATATGAATTATTTAGTAGAACAGTTCAAACTCAATGTTACGCATGAATAGATCAGTAGTTCACTGAGTCATGAAATGAATAGATCGGTGGTAAACCGAGTCATTATAGCTGCATATGGTAATCTGTTATAAGAATGATTGTTATGTGATGTGAGTTCTAAATTATGTATTTAGAACATAGAACATTGATAAAATTAAAAATAAAAAATTCCTTGTTTCTAAAGTCTTAAAATGGGAATGCCACAAATAGCCTTGATTTTAGCGGTGTCAACTTCTATGGCATGCAAACAAACGATAAAACTAAGGAGATTACTGGAAAGAAAAATGAAGACACACTTCTTGGGTTGAAGAAAAACACAATATTTGATGATATGGCTTAATATGACCTTAAGGATGATAAGGTGTTTTTCCTGATTTTTGGATTTGGAAAGAAAATCCTCAACGTAATCTTCTCATATTTTATGCATAATGTCATGACAGATATAAGTCATAGCCTGCTTATATGTAGCATCAACATTTTTAGGCCAAAAAGAATGACATGATAGTAGAAGGTCCCCCAAGGAGTGATGAAGATGGTTTTGTGTTGCTCTTCTAGGGAAAGTAATATTTATTTATAACCTGATAAACCATCCATGAGTGATATCATCTCATGGCCAGTGATGAGATCAACTAGTTTGTTAATACTAGGTAGAGGAAAGTCATCTTTAGGGCAAGCTAAGTTAAGGTCATGGAAATCCATGAAATTGTGGAGTCCCCTATAACTTTTGTGACAGGAAAAATGTTAGAGATCCATTGGGGATAATCAATGGGTATGATGAAGGAAACCGAAAGAAGTCGTTAAAGTTCTTTGACAAGAAGGGCAATGCGAGGATGCATTTTTCGCAACTTTAATTTCACAGGTTTAGCTTCAGTAATAGTGACGATATTATGGACCACAATTTTTAGGTCAATACCAAGAATATCAACATAAGACCAAGAAAAATATTTTCTATGATCCCAGAGGAAAGAATTAAAATCTTCTTGTTGAGCAGCATCTAAAGATTGACCTATCTTTAGAATATACGGGTCGTCCTGAGTGTTAATATTGATTTCGATGGTTCATTTATTTAACATGGTTTGTGTCTCAAAAGGTAATGGCTGGTGAATATAAGAATTTTCTGCACCAAGTTAGGTGAGAATAGAATCATTTTCCTGACATTGAATGATGTTAATAGAATGTGTATCGTCATTGATAATGTCAGAATACATGAAGGGAATATAAGAGGGAGACTTGTTGTCACGTTGACAAGTTAGAGGTCCCAGGAAAATGGTGTTCATGAAAAAAAAGTTACAAGGAATGTATTCCAGATCCATAGACTCTGTGGGTAAAGGTGGTGAAGTTGGTGAACAAGGTGAAGAAGTTTTATCGTCCTCAACGAGTTCAACTCAAGCCTTCTTGGGAGAGGGTTGGGAAAATCAAATACCACTGTGGTGTGTTTTTTACGGGTGGTTTATGAGATGATATTATGGCAGCCTTGTTCATATAAACTAAATCGAAAACCCTTCCATGCACAATGATTGATGAAGGTGTGGTAGAATCAGCGGTTGGTGAGAGATTGAAGGTCAGATGAAAATGGTCACATTTGGGAAGGTGGTTTGGATGAGTAGGTAGAACTATCAAGTCTCCCATATGTTAATTTGGTGTGAATGTGGGGAGGAATGTAAGGGAAAACCTCACCTATGTGATGATCATAGCAGGGATGTTGGTGAAGGTTACCACTCTTGAGGAGTAAGGAATGTGTCGATGTTGTACAGGGAATACTCCCCTAGCATGATAAGCTGAAAAAACCTTCTAAGGGATCAGTAGTTAGTATGTGGGTAGAAGAAATGGATGAATTACTAGGTGGAGAAGAAGAAGAATCATTGGTTGGTTGAGAAGTAGATGGGTTAGTAGATGGGTCAGCTGTGGAGGCTATGATAGTAGCGGGAATTGAGGAGTTAGGTGTAGAAGAGGTATCGGTAGCATTAGTGGATGGGGATGTGGGTAAAGGA